>CM038726.1:30758333-30833333 GCA_021613375.1 Megaleporinus macrocephalus | reverse complement strand
TCCCTTATACCTCCACTCACTGACCACTTTATTACAAACACCTCCCTTATACCACCACTCACTGACCACTTTATTACAAACACCTCCCTTATACCTCCACTCACTGACCACTTTATTACCAACACCTCCCTTATACCTCCACTCACTGACCACTTTATTACCAACACCTCCCTTATACCTCCACTCACTGACCACTTTATTACCAACACCTCCCTTATACCTCCACTCACTGACCACTTTATTACAAACACCTCCCTTATACCTCCACTCACTGACCACTTTATTACCAACACCTCCCTTATACCTCCACTCACTGACCACTGTATTACAAACACCTCCCTTATACCTCCACTCACTGACCACTTTATTACCAACACCTCCCTTATACCTCCACTCACTGACCACTTTATTACCAACACCTCCCTTATACCTCCACTCACTGACCACTTTATTACCAACACCTCCCTTATCCCTTCACTCACTGACCACTTTATTACCAACACCTCCCTTATACCTCCACTCACTGACCACTTTATTACAAACACCTCCCTTATACCTCCACTCACTGACCACTTTATTACCAACACCTCCCTTATACCTCCACTCACTGTCCACTTTATTACCAACACCTCCCTTATACCTCCACTCACTGGCCACTTTATTACCAACACCTCCCTTATACCTCCACTCACTGACCACTTTATTACAAACACCTCCCTTATACCTCCACTCACTGACCACTTTATTACCAACACCTCCCTTATACCTCCACTCACTGACCACTTTATTACCAACACCTCCCTTATACCTCCACTCACTGGCCACTTTATTACCAACACCTCCCTTATACCTCCACTCACTGACCACTTTATTACAAACACCTCCCTTATACCTCCACTCACTGACCACTTTATTACCAACACCTCCCTTATACCTCCACTCACTGACAACTGTATTACAAACACCTCCCTTATACCTCCACTCACTGACCACTTTATTACAAACACCTCCCTTATACCTCCACTCACTGACCACTTTATTACAAACACCTCCCTTATACCTCCACTCACTGACCACTTTATTACCAACACCTCCCTTATACCTCCACTCACTGACAACTGTATTACAAACACCTCCCTTATACCTCCACTCACTGACCACTTTATTACAAACACCTCCCTTATACCTCCACTCACTGACCACTTTATTACAAACACCTCCCTTATACCTCCACTCACTGACCACTTTATTACCAACACCTCCCTTATACCTCCACTCACTGTCCACTTTATTACCAACACCTCCCTTATACCTCCACTCACTGACCACTTTATTACAAACACCTCCCTTATACCACCACTCACTGACCACTTTATTACAAACACCTCCCTTATACCTCCACTCACTGACCACTTTATTACCAACACCTCCCTTATACCTCCACTCACTGACCACTTTATTACCAACACCTCCCTTATACCTCCACTCACTGACCACTTTATTACCAACACCTCCCTTATACCTCCACTCACTGACCACTTTATTACAAACACCTCCCTTATACCTCCACTCACTGACCACTTTATTACCAACACCTCCCTTATACCTCCACTCACTGACCACTGTATTACAAACACCTCCCTTATACCTCCACTCACTGACCACTTTATTACCAACACCTCCCTTATACCTCCACTCACTGACCACTTTATTACCAACACCTCCCTTATACCTCCACTCACTGACCACTTTATTACCAACACCTCCCTTATCCCTTCACTCACTGACCACTTTATTACCAACACCTCCCTTATACCTCCACTCACTGACCACTTTATTACCAACACCTCCCTTATACCTCCACTCACTGACCACTTTATTACCAACACCTCCCTTATACCTCCACTCACTGACCACTTTATTACCAACACCTCCCTTATACCTCCACTCACTGACCACTTTATTACCAACACCTCCCTTATACCTCCACTCACTGACCACTTTATTACCAACACCTCCCTTATACCTCCACTCACTGACCACTTTATTACAAACACCTCCCTTATACCTCCACTCACTGACCACTTTATTACCAACACCTCCCTTATACCTCCACTCACTGACCACTTTATTACAAACACCTCCCTTATACCTCCACTCACTGGCCACTTTATTAGAAACACCTCCCTTATACTTCTACTCACTGGCCACTTTATTAGAAACACCTCCCTTATACTTCTACTCACTGGCCACTTTATTAGAAACACGTCCCTTATACTTCCCCTCAATGGCCACTTTATTAGAAACACCTCCCTTATACTTCTACTCACTGGCCACTTTATTAGAAACACGTCCCTTATACTTCTACTCACTGGCCACTTTATTAGAAACACGTCCCTTATACTTCCCCTCAATGGCCACTTTATTAGAAACACGTCCCTTATACTTCTACTCACTGGACACTTTATTAGAAACACCTCCCTTATACTTCCACTCACTGGACACTTTATTAGAAACACCTACCTTCTACTTCCACTCACTGGCCACTTTATTGGAAACACCTCCTCTATACTTCCACTCACTGGCCACTTTATTAGAAACACCAACCTCCTACCTCCAATACATGGCCACTTTATTAGAAACAGTGGTTAATACAAGCAAAGCCCTGTATTAGAGCCTGTAAGTGAATTCACTTCATGCATGTGGAGGAACTCGGAGCAGTCTGACGTCTGAATCCCACCTTTTCCTTTTTTTCCGCAGAGCACTTCACAGAGTCTTTTGAATTGTGGCCGTCAGTATCTCAGCTCTGTCTTATCTCAGAAGGACTGAGACTCAATTATTTTTTTTCACCTCTCTTTTTTCCCTCTTTTTCATCCCTATCCGTCATCTCTCTCCTTCATCACGTCCCGCTCTTCCATTTGCAGGGTTGTGATGTTTGCCGATGGTCCAGGGGAAGGCCTGAGGCCAGAGGCTTTTCAATCTCGCGGAGAGATGAGTGCTTCGGAACATCGCAGGCTCTACTGGGGGGACGTTACGCAAAAGTTTTTCAAAAGGGCGAACGGAGAGCAGTTTTCGTAGCGGACAAAGAGATCAGAGAAATGAATTTATACACCGTTCAGGCCTGAAGGACCTGCAGCTCCAGCAAAGTGGTCAGAAGAATGGATGAGTGAAGCGGGAGCCGTCACATCTTATTTGAGAGCTGTCCATTTTATTAGAAACCCCAGCCTCGCGGCTCCACCTTCCTGCTGCACTTTAACTGAACTGATGCACAAATTATGGCAGCCGTCCTTCGGAGTAATGGTCAGTTTCTGGACACAGAGCTGTTCTACCATACAACACCCAGGTCGGTGACACTGCTGTGCTGAAAATGACCCACTCACAAAGAAATAACTGGTCAGTGATCTAGTGCTGTGGTCAGAAACTGACCAGTAGTAAAAGGTTAAGAGGAGGGGAGAGTGTAAACTTGTTTTTGGACCTATATCATACAAAAGGTGGGTGTTTCTAATAAAGCGGCCAGGTAGTAAAAGCCCAACGTGGGTGTTTCTATTAAAGTGGCCAGTTAATGAAAGCCAAAGGTATGTGTTTCTAATAAAGCGGCCAGTGAGTGCAAGTACACGGTGGGTGTTTCTAATAAAGTGGCCAGTGAATGGTAGCACAAGGTACGTGTTTCAAATAAAGTGGCCAGTGAATGAAAGCCTAAGGTGGGTGTTTCTAATAAAGTGGCCAGTTAATGAAAGCCAAAGGTATGTGTTTCTACTAAAGTGGCCAGTGAGTGGAAGTACAAGGTTGTGTTTCTACTAAAGTGGCCAGTTAATGAAAGCCCAAGGTGGGTGTTTCTAATAAAGTGGCCAGTGAGTGGAAGTACAGGGTATGTGTTTCTAATAAAGTGGCCAGTTAATGAAAGCCCAAGGTATGTGTTTCTAATAATGTGGCCAGTTAATGAAAGCCCAAGGTATGTGTTTCTAATAATGTGGCCAGTGAATGGTAGCACAAGGTGGGTGTTACTAATAAAGTGGCCAGTTATGAAAGCCTAAGGTAGGTGTTTCTAATAAAGTGGTCAGTGAGTGCATGTAAAAGGTGGATGTTTCTAATAAAGTGGCCGGTTATGAAAGCCCAAGGTATGTGTTTCTAATAATGTGGCCAGTGAATGGTAGCACAAGGTGGATGTTTCTAATAAAGTGGCCAGTTATGAAAGCCCAAGGTAGGTGTTTCTAATAAAGTGGTCAGTGAGTGCATGTAAAAGGTGGATGTTTCTAATAAAGTGGCCAGTTAATGAAAGCCTAAGGTGGGCGTTTTTAATAAAGCAGCCAGGTAATGAAAGCTCAAGGTGGGTGTTTCTAATATAGTGGCCAGTTAGTGGAAGTACAAGGTGGGTGTTTCTAATAAAGCGGCCAGTGAGTGGAAGGACAAGGTATGTGTTTCTAATAAAGTGGCCAGGTAGTGAAAGCCCAAGGTGGGTGTTTCTATTAAAGTGGCTAGTTAATGAGAGCCCAAGGTATGTGTTTCTAATAATGTGGCCAGTTAATGAAAGCCCAAGGTATGTGTTTCTAATAATGTGGCCAGTTAATGAAAGCCCAAGGTATGTGTTTCTAATAATGTGGCCAGTGAATGGTAGCACAAGGTGGGTGTTACTAATAAAGTGGCCAGTTATGAAAGCCCAGGGTACGTGTTTCTTATAAAGTGACCAGTGAGTGGAAGTACAAGGTACACGTTTCTAATAAAGTGGCCAGGTAATGAAAGCCCAAGGTGGGTGTTTCTAATATAGTGGCCAGTTAGTGGAAGTACAAGGTGGGTGTTTCTAATAAAGTGGCCAGTGTGGCCAACTATAAGCTAGCACGTTTCTGCTGTTTCTGTCCACAGCAAGGCAGATATGATTGATGAGATCTAGTGACGGCGGACCCCGACACTCACCCCTTTCCTCATCTCGGCTGCTGTGGTGGAAAGATGAGCCAGACCTAGCATGTTGGATGTTACTCACACCCCCCAGTGAGCAAGTGAAGTGAGAATGCACTTCTATCTGCCAGCTGAAGCAGCAGAAGCTTTGCCGCCGCACCCGCAGTGCAGCTCTCAGAGGAATAAAAGACACAGCCCTACCTGCACACAACACATGTGATTTAAAAGACCTACATATCCAGCCACGTTTAGTCTGGTCTTCTGCTGGCAATGCCACATAAAACACTGTCATGTTACTGGAAAGCACAGCAGCAAAGAAAAGCAAGCGAGCGCTTCGGAATCATCTGGATTTCTGCATTGATTACTAACAAAACATGGTCACAGTTATAGACAAACACAATCTAACTACACTAAAACCACACAAACAGGTCATATGTCTTATTAAGCACACAAGTAACCATCCACAGTGCAGGCCAGAAAACATAGGTGAACAATGAATTTAATAACCTGTAGATCCTCCTTCAGTAGCATCACCACCACTAAACTTCCTGTAGCTGCCAATAAGATTTGCACAATGGAATTGTAGAGGATATTTCAATTGAATAACTTTTCAGTACACCAGCATTTCTTCTTCTTTCTCAGACGTTCTTTAGTTGATCTATGTGTGCTTGCACTCATTGTCTTGTTGCCTCACTTAGCATCCCTCCAGCTTGAGGTCTTGAGCTGCTGCCCTTTTAAATTCATTGCTTCCTCAATCATCGCAAGGCATCCGGTCAAACACTGATGCTACCACCACCATGCTTCACAGGTGGGATGAGGCTTTAGTGTGTTCCACAAGATCCACTTTTTCACATCCAACAGTTTTCCCAGAGGCACTGTGTAACATCCAGGTGGTCTTGGAGAAATGGGAAACGCTGTAATGTTTTTATTGGACAGCAGCTTTTGAGGTGTCCTTCTCACCCCAAACTAGTTCAGTGGTTTCTAATACCAGTATGAACAGTCTTTGCAGTCTAGGTCTGGGTTCCTTCTTGCCTCTTTCAGGAACCCGTTGTGCTCTCGGAGTGATCCTGACGGGTAGCCCACAAATAGAGAGAACAACAACAGTCCTGTTTCTTTTCCATTCGTAGACTACCGTGGATTGATGTACATGCAAGGAACCGTACAGAATATCGTTCGTACCAACAGCGATCACACTGTACAACACCTCAGTACTGCGCCGGGCCGTTATTAAATACAGAGACGTATGAGGACGGCTCTCTGAGCACCAGCTGAACAGCATCTCAGAGCCCCAGCTCTGTACTCAGATCTATATACACTGCCACTTTATACATGCGCCTCATATTGCACATCCATATACCATTCAGTATATATGCTATTTACTTACTTACTGTATTGTCATATAACATTACGCCACATCATCATAATATTTATGTGCCCTACTTACTTACCTACTTACCTCACGTTACACTGTAGTTGCTTTGCTATATTACTTTTATTTTATATGTTTCTTTTATTTATGTATCTGTATATGTATGGGAGGTTATTTTGCCTTTGCTTGCTTTTCATGGTACTTCTGTAATACCTGACTTTCCCTCTGGGATTAATAAAGTTCTATCTATCCATCCATCCATCTATCTATAGCACTTCATGGTTTTCTTGAGATTTAACAGTAAGCAGGCGTTGTTGCCAACTAGCTTGGTGCCAATAATCAATATTACTGAATATCTTGATCATTTAAATCCATGACGATATCTTGGCAATTATCGCCAAGTGCTTTCCATCAAGTGACATGCCTGCCAATGATTTCTTTTTGAGCAACCTACACATATGATAATAAAATATAAACAACTAAGTAACAGTAAATAGAAATGTTTATGGTGGTGAAAGAGTCATCATTTTTATTTCTCCAGGGTGTTGCCTCGTGTTGTTTCTGAGAATCATTATGCACCAACGTAAACAGTGTGAAGTACACGCCTACAGCTTTCATGTGCCGTCAGCGGAGTCCTGCACAAGCTGAAGTCCGCTGCTAAAGTATACTCAGCCTTAAGCCACTCATAGTGCAGTGCTGTGCTCTACAGAGCGCCAAGTCAGGTCAATCAGTTTTGCTGCATTTCATGTAAAAGTGCCTCAGTGTGTCTCAGTGAGACTGTTTGTATTTTGTATTATTATTGTATGACTAAATTTATATTATCACCAAAGCCTAGTTCCAACCACATTCTGTGGAACCACACACCAAATTCCAAATTCCAAATTCAGCTTCTTAACTGAAACACCCTTTATCCAATCTCAGTCATTAAAACAGAGGTGCACTTACTTTCCCTAGCCTGCACTGTGGATGTTTCTCAGTGTGTTATTAGTTTAGTTAGATTGTGCTTGTCTATAATTGTGACTTGGATAGTGATCAGACCACATTGTGTCTCTCCACAGACTTACATTGTGTTTGTCTATAATAGTGACTTGGATAGTGATCAGACCACATTGTAGTTCTCCACAGACTTACATTGTGTTTGTCTATAATAGTGACTTGGATAGTGATCAGACCACAATGTTCCTCTCCACAGACTAACATTGTGTTTGACTATAATATTGGCTTGGATAGTGATCAGACCACATTGTGTTTCTCCACAGACTTACATTGCGTTTGTCTATAATAGTGACTTGGATAGTGATCAGACCTCATTGTGTCTCTCCACAGACTTACATTGTGTTTGTCTGTAATAGTGACTTGGATAGTGATCAGACCACATTGTGTTTCTCCACAGACTTACATTGCGTTCGTCTATAATAGTGACTTGGATAGTGATCAGACCACATTGTGTCTCTCCACAGACTTACATTGTGTTCGTCTATAATAGTGACTTGGATAGTGATCAGACCACATTGTGTCTCTCCACAGTCTTACATTGCGTTCGTCTATAATAGTGACTTGGATAGTGATCAGACCACATTGTGTCTCTCCACAGACTTACATTGTGTTTGTCTATAATAGTGACTTGGATAGTGATCAGACCACATTGTGTCTCTCCACAGTCTTACATTGTGTTTGTCTATAATAGTGACTTGGATAGTGATGAGACCTCATTGTGTTTGTCTATAATAGTGACTTGGATAGTGATCAGACCTCATTGTGTCTCTCCACAGTCTTACATTGCGTTTGTCTATAATAGTGACTTGGATAGTGATCAGACCACATCAATGCAGGTGAGTTCACTCTCTTTTCCTCAGGCAGGTGCTTCACGCATTCATTCACACTGCAGTGGTCAGCGGACACTGTGAGTTTAGCATTCTTGTTTCCAGCCTCAGGACTAAAGAAAGAAGAGAGGGGGAACGAAGGGCCGGAGAGACGAAGAATGATGCAATTTGAAGAAACAGGTCTTCAGTTTGTCTGAGGACTCAGAGGCTGCGCTCACCCCTTCAGCCGGACCTGAAATATGAGGACAGAGATGAATGGCAGGCTAAATTAAGCTGTGCTAATACTCTCTGCTAGCGCGGCGCAGCGCTACGCCTGTGATTTATAACTCATCAGAGGCCGTAACAGCGGCGCCGTGTCCTCTCGACTCGGCCCTGCGGGGCGGTGTCACGCTCCGAGGAGCTGTACTTAGCCTAATTGCGATGGTGGGAGATGAGAAGCAGGAGAGCTGGCGGGGAGAGAAAAGCGCAGAGTCATGTTACGGGGGTTGTAAACAAGGCCAGGTGGAGCGTATTGATCACTCCGCTCCGCCACCTGCGAGGTGGGGAGAACCGATCGGCGCTAATTCGTCGCTGCGACTGAGACGTGTTGTGGCACATCAGCAGCGGCGCCAACTGTAAACACAGCAGCTACACAGTTAGCAACAAGCTATTATCTCCACTCCGAGCACACGCTCCCCACAGCCTGCAGTCAGTACTGCTCTCTCAGCCCTCTCTCTCTCTCTCTCTCCTCACCTGTCTTAGTCTCTCACCCTCTTTCTTTCTCTTCTCTCTCTTTTTATTTTTCTCTCCTTCTCATGCTAGTCTTTTAGCCTTTTACCTTTTTCTCTGTAAGTCTCTTATTATTTTTCTCCTTCTCTCTTTCTTTCTCTCTCTCTGTTACCCCTAGTCTTTCTTTTTACATTTTATTTTCTCTCCCTCTCTTTCTCTCTTTTTACCTTTTTTCTATCTTTTTACCTGTTCATTCTTTCTTTCTCTGTCAAAGTATTCCTCTTTCAGTGTCTTATTCGGTCTTTCTTTCACTACCTCCATTATTTCTTTCTTCATCCCTTTTTCTTTTCATTTCCCAATTTCATTCTTATTCTATCCTTTTCTCTGTCTTTTCACTTCCTCTCTTTCTCTCTTTCTTTCTAACCTGCTCTCATCCATTAATTTAATGTCTATCCTTTTTTTCTTTTTTCTTTCTCCCTCCATTTCTTTTTGTGTTTTATTTCTTTCTTTCACTCTTTTATTCTATCTTTAACTGTCTCTTTTATCATCTTTTGTTCCACTGCTTTTGTTTTTTCATTCTTTCTCAAATTTCCAATTCCCTCTTTTTTATTTCTCTCTTTTACTCTCCGATTCTATCTTTCTTTACTGTCTCTTTATATTTCTTTCACTCCCTCCCTTCCTCCCTCCCTCCCTGGTCTTTCTCTTTTATCTTTTTTCTCCTTCCCTTTCACTCTCTTCCCTCCCTTTGCGTTCTCTCTCTCTCTCTCTCTCTCTCTCTCTCTCTCTCTCTCTCCTCTTCTCTTTAATCTTCTGTCACCTTTTTTTTTCTTATATCCTCTTTCATTTGACAGGTCTCTTGCAATTGTCTGCCTGACTTCCATCAGATGTATTCTTTCATTTCCTTTGTTGTCTTCTTTCCTCTCTCTCTCTCTCTCTCTCTCTCTCTCTCTCTCTCTCTCTCTCTCTCTCTCTCTCTCTCTCTCTCTCTCAGTCTCTCGTACTGGCTCGCCCACCTTTGTTCAATGAACTACAACATCTTACTCCAGGTAAACACTTTAGCCTTGCTTTAATATTAAACCCAGCGTCTTTGTGTGCTGTAGTTTGCAATATCCTCAGGCCATGAAACTCAAGCGGGCGGCTTGGCGAGAAAGCAGCCTCCCTGACGCCCTCTCTCAATTATGGAAGAGTTCGGCCGCCCTCGGCCTCCTCTTCTAGCCAGCACTGAATCAGTAACCTCCACTGCACTGCTTCCTTTTGTTGCGTTTGTGAGAGAGTTTGTCTTTCACACAGGCTAGCTATGCTGAGAGTGCGGTGAAATGTACAGCATGTGAAGAAAAAGGAGGTCTCTGGGGAGGCGTGAGGGGTCATCCTGTCTATATTTCTTTTACACGCACATACATGCGGCCACACACATCCAATCCATGCTGCTATGACCTATAGAGTGCAATGAGGTATGAGTCATCAGCCTGGCACACTATTCCACTCACATACAGATCTGTTTTCCCACCCTCTAGAAGACCCTCCATAATCCACATCACGACCCAGTCATGACCTTCTACATATACAGGTTTCGATGTTCTTTAAGCAGCATCATGTGTGAAGAAACAGAGATTCATGCTAAGGATATTGTGACATCTTGCTGAGAAGTAGACATGAAAAACACTTCACATGAGTCTTCAGGTGTCCACACAGCATCTACACGCTACACGTACCCCCTGTTTGAAGGTCATACCGCCCCAGTAATCTCACAAAGCCTGGGCAGAGTCTGAGCAGAGTCCCTGGGGCGCATATGCCTATTTTACCATTATTCATTATTTAATCACTAACTTTGCATATAACTAACTCAGTGGACAGATGTAGGCTCACCTGGGGGTTTCGGATAGTAAATAAAATTGATTTGTATTGTAGACGTTATGACCCCGGGTTCCATTCACCCCCACTGTAAAGAATATCTGAAGCAGTCCGCCTCTCTAGAATTAACTACTCCACATCAAAACTCTGCAGCCAAGCTGTTTATATTCAGCAAGGGGGTTGGATGCAAGCCATCGCTAAGTGGGCTCCTGGACCCCATCGCGAGCACACGAGAGCTGTGCAAACAGAAGCAGAGCTCAATGCATGCAAGGCATACCGCAACCAGCCTCAATTCACTGCTCCAATCAGAAGCATAAGTATTTCCACCACACGCCATCTGCTCACACGGAAAGACAGACAGGGAAAGAGAGAGAGAACTGTGTGGTAGGCCCGTCTGTGTCCAGCTCTCTCTCTCTCTCTCTCTCTCTCTCTCTCTAAAACCCATTACAGCCCATGCATCCATCTTCCCTAGTGTCCAGCAGCCGAACCCACAGCAGGACATGTCAAAGGTATCTGTGGGGAAAGCACTGCTTCCTCCTTTTCTGCCATTCTTCTTATAGCCTGCTAGCTTTGAGTGTTTGTTTAGCAGATAAGCATGGCAGAAAAGACAGAGGACAATCAAATTTCTATACATTCTTAATATAGTCAATCAGCCAAGACATAACTGGTGTCCAAAATTTGCTGGCTACAGTGTAACTGGACCAAAGTACTGGCCTCTACATGATAGGCTACATGCTACAAACATTTTGCCCATGTGTACAGATAACAGTCTATCACAGAACTGCAGCAACTGCGTAGTCAAGGCAGATGAATAGATTACAGAACATTTCTGTGTGGTTTGATGTTTGTGCAAATGCAATGCGCCAAATGCTAACTGCTAACTGGTGGCATTGCTTCCCTTACAAAAAAGAAGTTTATTCAAGTGTACCATTAGTTTACTTCTTTCAAACTAAAAGGAAGTGAGTATGCTTTCAGTTTACTTTTTATGTACTTCTCAGTGATATACTAAACACAGTTATACTTAAGTATGCTTGGGTTATACTGACAAGTATAGAACAGTCTAAGTATATTTGGTTTTTATATGGACTTAATCTTTTGATTGAGAAAGTAGAAGCAAGTATTCTTGTTCTGCACAAAAACACATCCAGTACAATATTTATTATAAAGATAGAAATATGTTTCTTAATCTGAGTGTGTCTTGTTTATTTTATGTGTGTCCACTGGTGAGTAAGTAAACATTGTTAAGTTCGATTTTAAGTATAAAAAAACCCTTAAACCTAGTCATATACTTTAAAGTACAACAATATAAGCAGTAAATTATAAGAATTATGTTACAATCACTAAAAGAAAACTTACAAGTTAGTAAACTAACAGTAAACCCTTTTAGTTTACTTTTAGTGTAGTTTCAGTACAAAAGATGTAAAGTAGTTGTATACTTGGTTTACTACTCTTACAATTAGTACTTAAAAGTATACTTTTAAAAACTAGAAAGTGGGCCAATTTAGTCCCAAGAAGTATTAAAATAGTACATATACAAGTGTACTACTAGAACAATGATATTAGTATAGTAACTGCATAAAGTATACTTAATAAAATGAACATTAAGTATACTTATTTTCTGTAAGGGTCCACAGCAACCGTAGCCTCATAGTTCTTATGCAAACTTACAGAAGCAAACACGTCGTAGCTGATACACTGTAGAGTAAACCTGAGTATAAATATTTTTGGGCTAAGCTAAGTGTGTATTTGTGTATTAGTGAGTTAGCATGTTTGCTTTCAGCTGATGTGCTCCACTCAGGGGTTTGTAGATCAATGGACACCAGGTTAGACATCAGAAGTGACCGGGCTCTTGCTGTAACTCTGTCAGTGACTGGCTTCTAAGAGCTGAGGGCTTCCCTTGAGGATAAACTTCACAGCCTTGAGCTCAAGCTGCAAATATCGCAGACACTCTTAAAAAACATGGTTCTCTGAGGGTTCTTTAGTGAAGGGAATGGTTCTGTTTTTTATTTAGAACCAATTTGAAATCTTTGAGTGGTTTGATGTGGGTGTGTAAACAGAATTTGTGCAAAGTGCACAAGAAATGCGCACAATGCTAACTGCTAACTGGTGGCATTGCTTCACAGCTACGGTAGCCTCATAGTTCTTCTACAAACTTAAAGAAGCAAACACGTTGTAGCTGACACACTGTAGAGTAAAAGTGAGTACAAATGTGTTTTGGCTAAGCTAAGTGTGTATTTGTGAGTTAGCGTGTTTGCTTTCTGCTGTTTACATGCTGTTTCTGCACTACAGAACCTGTTAGCGTGCAGCTGCTGCGCTCCACTCAGGGGTTTGTAGATCAATGGACACCAGGTTAGACATCAAAAGTGACCGGGCTCTTGCTGTAATCTCTCCGAGCGGGAGAGCTTGTCATGCTAGCGTAACTCTGTCAGTGACTGGCTTCTAAAAGCTGAGGGCTTCCCTTGAGGATAAACTTCACAGCCTTGAGCTCAAGCTGCAACTATCGCAGACACTCTTAAAAAACATGGTTCTCTGAGGGTTCTTTAGTGAAGGGAATAGATCAATTTAGAACCAATTTAAATGGATGCTTGCATGAAGAAACTGTTCCTTCAGGGTTCTTTATTAAAGGGAATATTTATGTTTCTTATTTAGAACAAACCTTAATGAATGCTTGCATGGTGAAATGGTTCTTCGGGTTTCTTTAGTAAAGGGAATAGTTCTTCAGGGTTCTTCAGTAAAGGCATTTTTTTATTTAGAACCAATTTAAATGGATGCTTGCATGATGAAATGGTTCTTCATGGTTCTTTAATGAAGGAAATAGTTGTGTTTTTTTATTTAGAACCAATTTAAATGGATGCTTACATGATGAAATGGTTCTTCATGGTTCTTTAGTGAAGGAAATAGTTCTGTTTCTTATTTAGAACCAACGTAAATGGATGCTTGCATAGTGAAATAGTTCTTCAGGGTTCTTTAGTTAAGGGAATATAGCTGTTTCTTATTTAGAACCAATTTAAATGGGTGCTTGCATGATAAAATGGTTCTTCTGTGTTTATTAAAGGGAATAGATTCTTATTTATAAATTCTTATTTAGAACCAACTTTAATGAATGCTTGCATAGTGAAATAGTTCTTCGGGTTTCTTTATTAAAGGGAATAGATTTGTTTCTTATTTAGAACCAACTTAAAGGAATGCTTGCAAAGTGAAATGGTTCTTCAGGGTTCTTTAATTAAGGGGATATTTCTGTTTCTTATTTAGAACCAACTTTAATGAATGCTTGCATGGTTAAATAGTTCTTCAAGTTTCTTTAGTAAAGGGAATAGTTCTTCAGGGTTCTTCAATAAAGGCAATAGTTGTGTTTTTTATTTAGAACCAATTTAACTGGATGCTTGCATGATGAAACTGTTCTTCAGAGTTCTTTATTAAAGCGAATAGATCTGTTTCTTATTTAGACCCAACTTAAATTGATGCTTGCATGGTAAAATTGTTCTTCTGGGTTCTTTAGTAAAGGTAGATTAGTTATGCTTCCTACTTAGAACCAGCAAATGTGTTGCTTTAATGAATTCTTGCATGGTGAAATGTTTTTTTAGAATTTAGAACGCATTTAATATGGTTCTGTATGGCACCAAAAAAAAAACATTTTAAGCAGGTTCTAAACAGAAGTATATACAGTATATTATATATAACCATTTCACCATCCAAATAACCGTTTAACCATCAAACAACTTAAGGTTCTCTGACTAAAGAACCAGTGAAGAACAACCTTTTTTTTTAGGAGTGCCACAACTTGAACTCCTGAATCTGTCTGTATCTATTTATAGTCGTTCATCACTAAAATTATTCTTCTAGGTTTCTTTAGTAAAGGAAATGATTCTGTTGCTTATTTAGAACCAACAACTTTACGCTTGAATGGATCATTGTTGAGTTTGCAACAACAGGAGAACCCTGTTTTGGTGCTATGTGGAACCATTTCTTAAGAAGCTTCTAAATAGATCTTCATATAGTACACCAATCTCAAGAACCATTTCACCATCCAAAGAACCATTTAACCATCAAACAACTCAAGGTTCTCCTACTAAAGAACCTCTGAAGAACAACCTTTTTTTAGGAGTGACACAACTTGAAGTCATCAATCTATTCTTCTGGGTTACTATAGCAAAGGGAATGATTCTGTTTCTTGTTTAGAACCAACAACTTTATGCTTAAATGACTCCTTGTCGAGCTTGCAACAACCCTGTTTTGGTGCTATGCAGAAGAAGGTGCTTTCTTAAGAAGGTTCTAAATAGAACTTTATATAGTACACCAATCTCAAGAACCATCTCACCATCCAAAAACATTTCAGTAATAAGCTACTGATGGTCCCCTTTACTAGAGAACTCTTGAAGAACAATCTTCTTCTTAATTTGAACTCATAAAGGAATCTAGTATGTTCATCATTAATTAATATACACGCCCCCTCCCAACATTGGTCATTCCTTAATATTGAATACTTCCTTTGTGCCAATCACTTCAAGCTATTTCTAGAACCAATCAATGATAAATAACAATAAGTACTTCATTATCAGACCACACATGCTACAAAGTATTGCCCCTATCCTTGATGCACCAGCAGGTGTGAAAACCTATTAACCAGTAATATGCCCCCACCCCAACCACCCCACATACCCCCACAACCCCTACCTATCACTGAGGAAAGACGTTCAGCCAGTTCAGAGACTTTGCCTGATAAGTTGCAATTTCCCACCCAAGACCAATTAAACCAGGCATCTTCTAAGTACTGTAGAACCACCAGAGCTGCCCAATTATATGTCCAGGATCTTTTACATCAGCAGGTGCTTCTGGGGCGAAATTAGCCTAATCTGTACCCATACGGCCTGCTTTAAGACCCAGTTAATAAGATTTACATGTTTGTTTTCTGAAAAAAGAAAGGAGAAAACAGTGCGGTCCTGTAACGTATCCTCAACATCCTGCCGTCTGTGGATAATTGGATTAATTGGAATAAAAGGCCTCTGCCAGAAAACCCCCCTGCAAAGCGGAACTAACGAGATTTGGAATGCTTAATTGAAAAGGATCGGGCAATTCCAAATCCTGCGCACGTACCAGATTAAAAAGAGGGTGTTAGTCAAAGACAAGCGTTCCATCCCACCCAGGTAGCACTGCCAGAAGACAGAACTGAGGAGGACAGTGTAGAATAAGAGGAGAACAAATATCCACGTAATGTCCACCGAGATGGGACGAAATTATATAATCAGCTTCTTGCTGTTCTTCCTCAGGGGGTGGGGGGTAAGTAAAGTTAGGGGCACTCATTGACCCAAACTGACCCATCCTATTGACTGTGCACTAGCGCTGCTCAATATTTAATTTACTAATTGAATTGTCACGACATCAGCCTTTGCTAACACTACTATCTCAGATAGTGTACGCGCTATGCAAACACTCCTCTAACCAGTAACGGAGTGAGTTATAGTGTGAGGATGTGTAATACAGGCTGATGGACCGTTCTCTAATAAAGTGATGGTCATGTTTGAGAGCTGGACCACTCCTAACCTGGCAGGGACACTTAAACAGCAGTGGTTCTGATATTTGTACCTTGTACTAACACTAACTAACCAATGCAGAAGCCACACCTGCCCGGAATCAATTCATCATTGGTCAGTTTCTGATCTATATGGCAGATCTATAAGATGGAGCTCATTAAAAGGCCAATGAGTGAAAGAACTAGGTTGGCGTTTCTAATAAAGTGGCCAGTTTGAGGAAGTAAAAGGTTGTGTTTCTAATAAATTGTCCAGTGAGTGGAACTACAAGGTGGGTGTTTCTAATAAAGTGGCCAGTTAGCAGAAGTAGAAGATTGTTTCCAATAATGTGGCCAGTTAGCGGAAGTACATGATTGTTTCCAATAATATGGCGAGTTAGCGGAAGTACAAGATTGTTTCCAATAATGTGGCCAGTTTGTGGAAGTACAAGGCTGTGTTTCTAATAAAGTGGCCAGTGAGTAGAAGTACAAGGTGGGTGTTTCTAAAAAAGTGTCCAATTTGTGGAAGTACAAAGTGGGTGTTTCTAATAAAGTGGCCAGTAAGTGGAAGTACAAGGTGGGTGTTTCTAATAAAATGCCAGTGAGTGGAAGTACAAGGTAGGTGTTTCTAATAAAGTGGCCAGTGAGGAGAAGTACAAGGTGGGTGTTTCTAATAAAGTGGCCAGTTTGTGGAAGTATAAAGTGGATGTTTCTAATAAAGTGGCCAGTTTGTAGAAGTACAAGGTGGGTGTTTCTAATAAAATGCCAGTGAGTGGAAGTACAAGGTGGGTGTATCTAATAAAGTGGCCAGTTAGCGGAAGTGCAAGACTGTTTCCAATAATGTGGCCAGTTTGTGGAAGTACAAGGTGGGTGTTTCTATTAAAGTGGCTAGTTAGCGGAGGTACAATGTTGTTTTCAATAATGTGGAGAGTTTGTGGGAGTAAAAGGTTGTGTTTCCAATAAAGTGGCCAGTGAGTGAAAGTACAACGTTGTTTCCAATAAAGTGGCCAGTGAGTGAAAGCACGAGGTTGTGTTTCCAATAAAGTGGGCAGTGAGTGAAAGCACAAGGTTGTGTTTACAATAAAGTGGCCAGTGAGTGAAAGTACAAGGTTGTTTCCAATAAAGTGGCCAGTGAGTGAAAGCACAAGGTTGTGTTTCCAATAAAGTGGCCAGTGAGTGAAAGCACACGGTTGTGTTTCCAATAAAGTGGCCAGTGAGTGAAAGTACAAGGTTGTTTCCAATAAAGTGGCCAGTGAGTGAAAGCACAAGGTTGTGTTTCCAATAAAGTGGCCAGTGAGTGAAAGCACAAGGTTGTGTTTCCAATAAAGTGGCCAGTAAGTGAAAGCACAAGGTTGTGTTTCCAATAAAGTGGCCAGTGAGTGAAAGTACAAGGTTGTTTCTAATAAAGTGGCCTGTAAGTGAAAGTACAAGGTTGTTTCTAATAAAGTGGCCTGTAAGTGAAAGTACAAGGTTGTTTCTAATAAAGTGGCTAACCTTGCAGGTTGCCAGCTAATTAGCTTGGTTTGGTTCGACAGGGTGAATGAGAATGTGACTTCTTCTCAAAGCTAATATCTAAAAGATAAAGTATCACAGCGTGACTCCCCCCCCATCGCGGTTCAGCTCTAATGCCCGCCATTATAAAGTCTTTATAAATTTTAAAAAATGGTTCGTCTTAAAAAGAAAACAATCCTTTGTGAAAACACAGTGCAGAATGTTCTGGAGCACTTGCGGAGATAACAACAGCAATTTTTTTAATAGCAGCACAAACAGTTCAGCGTACGTCAAACCATTCGCTGCCTTTTGATGTCACTGCTGCTGACCTTTCCGCGGCTACGCGTGCTCTCGTCAAAGCAGCGGCAATCCTCTCACGGCTCTACACTGAAACGCCAGTTACCTCGCACCAACTCTAAATCTCTTTTCAGAACAGATGTTTCCAGCTGCTTATGCTGCTCATATTAATCTGAGGGTTTTTTTCCGGAAGACTTCATGGATTACTGGGCCGGAATGAAGGCGTAGATTAACAAAACAAAGTAAAAAAAATAAACATAAAACAAAAAATATTCCACAAGTTGACGATCAAACAGGTTGGCTTAGGCTAAAGCTGCTTTTATTGAATCAAATATGGCATTTCAAGTGGAGGGCGGGGGGGGGGGGGGCCCACTGTGAGGTCAATATATGTTAAACTAAAGGTCACAACCCTCATACACAAGAAACACTGTCCAAACAGCAGCTATGAACAATAGATCTTCTAGAAAATGTGAGGTATTGGCACCCGTGTCAATAAAACATGGATTAACGTTAAGATCACAGTCAGCCAAGGCACTGGTTCCTCACTGCTGCCGGCTTGTAGCTGATCTGTGGTGGTAACTGTTGAAACGCTGGACCAACTTAACTGAATGTTTGCCAAAAATCCTGTTCTACATGAGAAACAGCCACGTGCTCTACCTTCGGAGATCACTGCATGCGTTCTTAAATACTTTATCCAAGCGTACCTGGATTTTCCTCATTGGATTGGTATTACAAAAGCTGCAGTTGACCGTTTTATCTCAAGACTAGCATCTCTGTGGAGAGCAGTCACGATTCAATATATCGTGATATACCGCAACCAATGTGATATATAATTAAAACACACCTCTACATAAACAGGTTTATCAATGCTTACAATAGTATTGCGTCCTTGTGCTGCTTGTTAATGTTGGAGTGGAGCTGAAAATGAATTAAAACACTGCCATCTAGTGGTCAGAGGTTTAAACACAACACACAATGATTCACTGTCTGCCAGGAATCTGTGTATCAATACTATGTTTTTGAGAATCGATACAGTATCACCAAACATAGTATCCCGAATTGCTAGTGTGTCCAAATACACAGTTTATAATCGAGCAATACATGTACAGGAATTTTCCCCGGATGTCCTCCATTCTTTCAACCTAACAAGAAAATTTGGTATCTGTGCTTAGTTACTTGAATTTAAAATAATATGTTTTTGGGCATAAAACACAAAATCTTGTTCTCCAAACTTACTATTTGAAATCCAGTGAACTCAAATGTTTAGGGCAGCACGGACACAAAGTTTAAGCACTCAGTGTCTGAGTACGGATTCAGAATACACATCAAAAGGAGCAGCTTAGTGCTACAAAACGTATCGAAAATAAAGTCTGAATTCAGCTTTTAATGAGTAGCGGGGCGTGTACAGTGGTGGTTGTGTGTTAAAGAATGATGATGGTAAGCTGGCGGACGTAGTGCGTCCAAGTTTGGTCAACATTTGATCTGTCACTATGGATACCACTGAATAGCACCATGTCCACATCTTGGACAGAAATGCTGATATGATTTCAAGTCAATACCGATCATAAGATATTATGCTATTGCTGGGAATGTTTATAGCATCTGGTAAAAACGTATGCTTACATATGGACCTGGTGATTGGTCGTGGGAAGGTCAGGGCTTTGTGACCGCCGGCATTTGGGGCTTTTTATGACAGGCAACTTCAGGCCCGAGAACAAGACCCTGCGATGTTATCGTAAGAACTTCTATCCGAGAACCTCTCCACCCAGGAGTTAACAACTTGGCCAGGTGCAGTGGGCCGAAGAAACAGGAGGCCTGGCCTGTAAAGGGACTATGCAGCAGAGACCTGATTGAGACCAGGGTGTGAGAGCTCAGAGAAACATCAGTACCACAATTCCAAGAATAAAAAACTCTGAAGAATAAAAGAATAAAAAAGCTTAAACTTTTAAATAAAAAGCTTAAACTCTGAACTAGTCTCATTCTTCATTCTGATGGTAAAAACAAAGTTATGACATTATGATATATATATATATATATATATATATATATATATATATATATATATATATATATATATATATATATATATATATATATATATATATATATATATATATAGTCGCCTGTCCAATGAAAATCATGTATCTCTATTTTTGTTGATTTCTGTTTTTCTACACAAATAAAATGTAGCATCTGCTGTTTAATTGATACAATTTCAATTTGATTATTGGACCACTAGAAATGCTAAAAAACAGCTTGGAAAATTCTGGTTCCATTAACTTCCATTGAGAGTGAAGGTTTTAGGTCTCTCCTGTGAAGTTGCCATTTTTGACATACCTGTTTTTCATTGGACAGCAACAATATATATATATATATATATATATATATATATATATATATATATATATATATATATATATATATATATATATATATATATATATGCAAAAGTATGAGACACCCAAGCTGATGGTTTAAAAGCCTTTATCTTATCAATAAGTGTATTTTCACCACTAAGACCTCATTAGAACAGACGTAAATAAAGAAATGAGCTGAGCACTACAGTTTATAACCATATCAATGCCAGAGATCTGTAAAGACTGTCCGACCAACCCCAGTTTCAGAAGAACACATTTTTGGATGGTCAACTGGATAACAGGACGCAGAGGATATTCTTGGTCAAATCCTCCAATCGCATGTTCTGGCTATGCTAGCAGCCACTCTGCTGAAGCAAGGCCGAGGCTGTTCTTACTAGCCACCTTAGCTTTAAATACCTCCTACAACCCACATTCGCTCTCAAAGCACTGGCCACCAGCCAACTAGCGTACACCCAAGAAAAAAAAACCCTGGAAGGCGAGGCACTGTAGCGCGCTAATGAGAGCCACTGAGGAAGCTGCTAGTTCCAGCTTTCGCTGCCGGTGTCAATACCGCTGATGCAAAACAACCCACGGTGATTATTTTATCAAAGAAGCCGTCGACGGCCTTTAAACAGCCACGGTGAGAAAACGCTTTCCTCTAGTGTGATGCTAACACGTTCACGTCTTCAGCCTGCAGCTTCCTAGACTCCCTCGAGGCCCCTATGGAGCTGATCTGAGATCAGCCTGCCAAGGCTGCTCGACTTAACTCGGGGCCTAGTCGGCTAGCGGCTGGTGAGATGCTACAGAGCAACCTGGACTGGCGGCGAAGCTCAACGGAATAGTGTATGTGGTCGATTAGCCGGGGCATATCTGGTGCCTACACTTGTGGTATGTAGGTATCTGAAACCGTGTTGACTTATTTGAGATTACTGCAGCAGTTACAGGAGGGGCAATAGAGTGGAAGTGGTGTAGTTGGGTGTATAAGGCTGTATACGCCACCTAGTGGATACTAAACACTCGTAGCTACTGCTTTACTGGTCCAGCAGTGACCACTGGGTCCAGTCTAGTACGTGCTGTCTAAGTAGGTGACTTCAGATGCAGTCCTAGTTCAGCAGCTACAGGAGGGGTTACAGAGTGGAAGTGGTGTAGTTGGGTGTATAAGGCTGCATACGCCACCTAGTGGATACTAAACACTCGTATATATTAAAAGAGCTACCGCTTTACTGGTCCAGCAGTGACCACTGGGTCCAGTCTAGTACGTGCTGTCTAAGTAGGTGACTTCAGATGCAGTCCTAGTTCAGCAGCTACAGGAGGGGTTACAGAGTGGAAGTGGTGTAGTTGGGTGTATAAGGCTGCATACGCCACCTAGTGGATACTAAACACTCCTATATATTAAAAGAGCTACCGCTTTACCGGTCCAGCAGTGACCATTGGGTCCAGATTAGTATATACTGTCTAAGTAGGTGGCTTCAGACCCAGTCCTAGTTTAGCAGTTACAGGAGGAGTTACGGAGTGGAAGTGGTGTAGTTGGGTGTATACGGCTGCATACGCCACCTAGTGGATACTAAACACTCATAGCTACTGCTTTACTGGTCCAGCAGGGACCACTGGGTCCAGTCTACTACGTACTGTCTAAGTAGGTGATTTCAGATGCAGTCCTAGTTCAGCAGCTACAGGAGGGGTTACAGAGTGGAAGTGGTGTAGTTGGTTGTATTGGGGCGCATATGCCGCCTAGTGGGCTGTTTTCGTATATTGATCTTATATCAATGTTGTACTCTATTCCAAGCATCATTTGTTTGGTCAACTCCATGGGACAATTTTGATTGGTTTCTTTTAGTGTGTTGCTACGGATACCACGGAATAGCACCATCTTCACATCTTTTATAGACATGCTGATATGATTTCAGGTTCAAATAGATTATTATATTATGCTATTATGATATTATATGGGTAAATACAGTAAGATCTGATTAGAACAGATGTAAATAATCATACATACAATATGAAGTAACATGAATATCTTATTGTGAGAGAAGTAGATCAGATCTTGAGCTCCAGTTTGAAGAACAGAGTGTAGTTCCAGATTTCTCCTGGACGCCCCAGACATTGTATGAATGTATTCAGTTCCTTCAGCAGCAATCTTGATTTAGCTTAATGAAGTACTGAGCAGTCAAAGCAGGTATTAGATGAGAACTGAAAATAATTCTGGGTTGTTTATAGAAGGAGAAGCTTGGAAAGGGTTAAATAAACACACTGAGGTATGTAAAAGCACTAATTTACTCAAAAAGTCAATACAGTTTTAGCCAACTGTGTACTGATTTAGGCATGTAGTTACTAGTAGTAGTATATTTTTTCTAGTTATGGCTTCAGAGGTGAGCTGGGAGACTTACCCTGTACGGAGAGTTCACAGGAAGCGGTGATGTTTTCGTTTTTGTTGTGTGCCACGCAGCTGTAGGTGCCGGAATCGTCGTCCGTCACGCTGCTGATCAGGAGGTTGCTGCCGCCGAGCAGCGAGTACTTTCTGGATCTGAAAGACATGCAGTCTAATTATAGTCTAATTCTAAAGTGGAACCTTTATTCATTTGGATTGGTCAGTGATTCACCCAGCATTCCCAACATCCTGCCGGCACAAACTCAGGAAGAGCTACAGCCATGTTCGTACTCAGTGTATACGTCTATCCGCATGAGGATGAAGAACAAACGGGCCGGAGGGAGAAACTACATGATAAATATTGGATGAAGATCTCAGTGTGGCTCACCTGTTCTGGATCATCTCGTTGCCCCTCATCCAGTAGAAGGAGGGGGTGGGGTATCCGGAGGCGGAACATTCCAGAACAGCGTCTTTGCCCTGTAGAGCTGTGACCTTAGCCGGTCTCTGGAGGAACACCAGGTTCCTCATCACTCCGGGCTCTGCACACAACAAACATACACACAGATATTCAGCTTTAAACACGTCTGCACTACTCTTTCCCACGAAAACCACACAGTGTGCGTCTCCTCTCTACACAAACACACAGCAGCCAGTCGGGAAGCAGCGCAGAGCTTAATGAGCCGACGCCAAACGCGAGAAACTCCCTAAACCACGCGGAGAGTTTGGGTAACACTCTGTACATATACTAACACACTATACATTCATATACGGGTCATTATACTGCATACACAACACCTTATAATAGCTGGCCTGTATACACTTCTATAATTAAGTAAGTATAAGTAGTTATAATGACATGCAAGGGCCTTCATCATCATCATCATCATCATCATCATCATCATCATCATCATCATCATCATCTTCTCCATCTCCCTCCCTCCCCCCCTCTCTCCCTCCCTCCCCCCCTCTCGCCCTCTCTCTCTCTCTGACTGTCTGTGTGTGTGTGTTTGTCTCTCTCTCTGGCTGTCTGTCTGTGTGTGTGTGTGTGTGTGTGTGTTTGTCTCTCTCTCTGGCTGTCTGTGTGTGTGTTTGTCTCTCTCTCTGACTGTCTGTGTGTGTCTCTCTCTCTGACTGTGTCTCTCTCTCTCTCTCTGTCTGTCTCTCTCTGACTCTCTGAGTGTCTCTCTCTCTGACTGTGTTTCTCTCTCTCTGACTCTCTCTCTGTCTCTCTCTTTGACTGTGTGTGTCTCTCTCCCTTCCTCTCTCTCTCTCTCTCTGACTGTCTGTGTGTGTCTCTCTCTCTCTTTGACTGTGTGTGTCTCTCTCTCTTCCTCTCTCTCTCTCTCTCTGACTGTCTGTGTGTGTGTCTCTCTCTCTCTCTTTGACTGTGCGCGTCTCTCTCTGACTGTCGGAGTGTCTCTCTCTGTCTCTCTCTTAGACTGTGTTTGTCTCTCTCCCTTCCTCTCTCTCTCTCTCTCTCTCTCTCTGACTGTCTGTGTGTGTGTCTCTCTCTCTCTCTTTGACTGTGTGCGTCTTTCTCTGACTGTCGGAGTGTCTCTCTCTCTGTCTCTCTCTTAGACTGTGTTTGTCTCTCTCCCTTCCTCTCTCTCTCTCTCTCTGATTGTCTGTGTGTGTGTGTCTCTCTCTCTCTTTGACTGTGTGTGTCTCTCTCTCTTCCTCTCTCTCTCTCTCTGACTGTCTGTCTGTGTGTGTGTGTCTCTCTCTCTCTTTGACTGTGTGTCTCTCTCTTCCTCTCTCTCTCTCTCTCTCTCTTTGACTGTCTGTGTGTGTATCTCTCTCTTCCTGTGTGTCTCTCTCTCTCTGACTGTGTCTGTCTCTCTCTCTCTCTCTTTCTCTCTCTGACTGTGTGTGTCTCTCTCTTCCTCTCCCTCTCTCTCTCTCTGACTGTCTGTGTGTGTCTCTCTCTCTTCCTGTGTGTCTCTCTCTCTCTGACTATCTGTCTCTCTCTCTCTCTCTCTGACTATCTGTCTCTGTCTCTCTCTCTCTCTCTGTCTCTCTCTCTGTCTCTCTCTCTTTCTCTCTCTCTCTCTGACTGTCTGTCTGTCTCTCTCTCTCTCTTTCTCTCTCTCTCTCTCTGACTGTCTGTCTGTCTCTCTCTCTCTCTTTCTCTCTCTCTCTCTCTCTCTCTCTCTCTCTCTCTCTCTGTACTGTTGAGTGTTTTATCTGTCAGCAGCTCAGTGTTTGAGTTATACTGAGTTAAAGTGTTTGTGTGTTTTCAGCCGTTTATGACTGTCAAATCAGGACGAGTCCCAGACTCAGCGCCGAGTTCTTCACCAGAAGTGGACGGGTTTAGTTAGAGAAAGTAAAAGCCCTGCCAGCGTTTCAGCACTCAGCGTGCTGGAACAGTTCAGTGGTGCAGCTGTACAGGACGCAGCGTTTACTGCGACAGTGTGAATCAGCGCTGAACTGCGACTATTAAACATATAAACAACAGATCTCACTAAAATCCACAGAACACAGCTGATCCTGAATCCTAGAGCTGCTGACGTTCCTCTCACACTGACACACAGACATACAGGAACTCTGGACTGGCTGCAGTTAAACACCAGCTAAACCTGATCTACAGTCTAATAACCTCCTGCTTTAGAAGATCTACTGTGAAGGGCAACTTCAGAGAATAACACAGTTTTCAGATTTTCATTGTATCAACTCTTCTTTCTGTCCACTCATCTCTCTTCTCTTTGCTCTTTTAACTTCTCCTCCCCTCTCTCTCTCTCTCTCTCTCTCTTTGCTCTTTTTCTTTGTTGTCTTTCTTTGCATTCCTCTCTTTCCCACTTCCTTGCTCTTTCAGTTTTTTCTCGCTTTTCTCTTCACTTCTTTCTCTGTATTTTACTCTCTCTCTCAACAACACCAGCATCATCAAATTTGCTGATGATACTACAGTCATTGGACTGATCACTGGTGGGGAAGAGACAGCGTACAGGAAGGAGGTGGCTGAGCTGGTGGCCTGGTGTCATGACAACAATCTTTCCTTGAATGCAGACAAGACCAAGGAAATGATTGTTGATCCAAGGAGGAAGCGAGAGCTACACACACCCCTGTACATAGGGGAGACTGAGGTAGAGAGGGTGAAAACCTTTAAGTTTCTTGGCATTCACATCAGTGAGGATCTCAGCTGGTCCCACAACACTCAGATCATCATCAGGAAGTCCCAGCAGCGACTGTACTTTCTGAGAAGGCTGAGAAAATTTGGTATGCCAACCAAAATTCTCAGCACCTTCTACAGGAGTATGACTGAGAGTGTTCTTACCAGCTCCATCATCGTCTGGTATGGAAACTCTACTGCTCAGGACAGAAAGGCTCTCCAGCGTGTGATCAAAACTGCACAGTCCATCTCAGGAGCAGCCTTCCCCTCACTACAGAACATCTACCACACCAGGGTCACCAGGAGGGCCCACAAAATAATCAGGGACAGTACACACCCCCAGCACACACTCTTCACACGTTTACCTTCAGGCAGACGTTACAGGAGTGTGAAGTCCAGGACCACAAGACTGACAAACAGTTTCTACTCACAGGCCATCAGGCTTGTGAACACCTCACGCACTACCTCTCCAACCTCTCCTTTCTGAACTGGTTTTAACTGGTCTGATTTAAACTGCACCTTACACTCACTGTACTGTCAGAATACTGTTTACATTCACTACTCACACAAACATTATTGTTTACATTCGTTACTTGCAACTTGCACTTTATGGCTGCTGCTCTTCATACTTGCACATAAAAGCACACATAACTTTTATTTTTTATTCTTTAACTATAAAAATATTTTTATCTACTTCAACTTATATTGTTATACTTTGTATATTTTGTATATATATTTTTTATTTCTTTTATTTGTTATCGTTCTCTACTGGTGAATGGAGGAGCAGCAAAGTAAGAATTTCATTGTACAGTGTAACTGTCTGTTCTGCTGTACATATGACAATAAAACTCTTGAATCTTGAATCTCTCTTCCACCTCTCTCTTTGCAATCCTCTCTCTCAGTCTTCCCCTCTCCATCTTTCTTTCTCTCCTTCTCTGCACTCTTTCCATTCTATTTCTGTGCTATTTTTCTCTCTCTCCTCTTTTTCATCTCTGTGCTCTTTCTATTCTCTCTCCCTCTTTCTTCCTCTCTTTCTGCACTCCCCTCTCTTCATTTTTCTCTCTCTCATTCTCTCTTTCATTTCTATCTCTGTGCTTTTTCAAATTTCTCTCCCTCCTTTTCTTCCTCTCTCCTTGCTGCATCATTCATTATCTCTCTATTTTGCTCTGTTCATCTCTTTTTTACCTCTCTCTTTTTCTTTGCACATCTCGCTTCCTTTCTTTTCCTGTATCTTTCTTTATCTTTCCCCGTCTCTCTCTCTCTCTACCTGCTTCTTTCCCTCTGCCTCTCTTCTTTTTTATCTCTCTCTCCCTCTCTCTCTTTTTACATCTAGTAAATTAATTTTTACCTCTTTTTATCTTTCTTTCTTTCTGTTCATAGTTGCTGCATACAATTCCCACCTGTGCTGGACGTCTCACAGTATTTGTACTTATATCTTTGATGTTTTTATATTTGATCTACAAAAGTAGAGCATCTTTACAGGTGAGCAAGCCATCGTTCACAGAAGTTTGTTTAAATGCTGTTACTATCTTGTGTCAGTTCTTATCAAGATATTAAGAAAGCTGCATCCTTCTGGTACTCATTGCTCACTAGCAGCCCAACAAAGACTCACAGCACTGCATACACAGGGAGACAACAGCGTCCTCGTCCTCTGACCACAGCGTCTACAGGCAAAAGCATTTTATTTGATCAGAGCAATTTAAAATAATGAAATGACCACTAGGGGGCCCGCAGATAGAGTCTAGTCATGAATGGATCAATAGGAGTGATCCAAAACAGCTTGGTATATAATCTAATTCTATTAACGTTTGTTACAGTACAGCATGTATTTCTTGCTCTGCTGTTCAGTCAGACTAAGACACCGTTTGCAAGCGGCAGCGAAACTGCAATCCTCCGACGCTGTGACGGGGGTGTGAGTGGTGGAGAGGTGAGCAGCTTAATGCATTCTCGTTCACGGCGTGAAGAATCAGGGGAATCCACACAACCCCCACCAGCTGTCGCAGCATTAGTTACAGCTAAGAGATCTGCAGCCGCCATCACATCCTAATAGTACTTATTCAGTCCTCACCTGGAAAAACTTTAGTGTGGCTTTCTTGGCCTGAACTCACATTACAAGTACTGCAACTATATATATATATATATATTAAGGCTGTGCATTGGCAAGAACCCGCCAATACAATATGTATCGTGATTTATTGCGATATTGCAAGCAAAGTGATTTCTTGAGATTTTTCTAATCCTACTATTAAAACACACCACTACATGAACAGGTTTAACAATGCATACAATAGCATTGCGCCCTTGTGCTGCTTGTTAATGTTGGAGTGGAACTGAAAATGGATTATAACACTGCCATCTAGTGGTCAGAGGTTTAAACACAACACACACAGATTCACTGTCTGCCAGGAATCTGTGTATTGGTACTGTGTTTTTGAGAATCGATACAGTATCACTAAACATAATATTCCAATATTTTAATATTAAATACACATACACTACGCCTTGATGAATCTGTTATGCACTGATGAATCTGTAAGGTTACCTTGTTAAAGACTGTTTTGCTTATATAGATTAATTTTAATCTATATTAAAGAGCACGCATCTGTTAAGACATCTGGATCCAAGCCTGGGTGAAGCTCTTTCCACAGTGCTGTTCCTTGTAGGTTCAATAGAGTCCAAATAAACGACTAAGTTGTCATCCTTTCATTTCCTTCTGATCGGAAAGAGAAGAGGAAAACAAAGGCTGCATCCAACATCGGCTACTTCTATACTATATGTGTCTGAATACTCAGTTTTCATCAAGCAGTCTAGGAACATTTCCTGGGTGACCTTCTGAATCGGGAGATATATTGAAGTATGCGACCGCAGCACACTGTTCTATTCCATGATTCAGCTGGAGCTGCAATGCTGAGTATTAAAAACTCTGGAAAACAGGGAGCTGGCTGTGTGTACGTAGCTACTGCTGCTACAGATGTAAGCAGTACTTATATTTATTTGGGGATATAAAATCATTCAATTCCTGCTTGGTCTTCAGAGAGTTTGAGTAAAGATTCATGATATATGGCAAACAAGCATCTTAAATAATGTCTAAATTAAGATTTTAATGAATAGCAGGATGTTAACAGTGGTGGTCTTGTGGATGTTGGTAAGATGGGGAATGTAGGGTGCCCCAAGATTGTGTGGATACTAAACACTCGTGTACTGAAAGAGCTCGACTGCTCTACCAGTCCAGCAGTGACCACTGGGTCCAGTCTGGTAAGCGATTTTGGAGGCAGCTAGCGTTAGCACCCACCAGTAAAAGCCAAACGGACCTCTTCAGATACCCTCAGCAGGTACAGGCTATGGGTTATCCAGGGTTTCCTGCTAGGAACCCACATCTTGGAAATCCAATTTAGTTCTTTTATGGGCTGCCCAGGCTGAGATAGCCAGCCTGACATAATCAAACAGCTGATGGGCTGATCCAGATGTGCATTTGTAAAAAAACAAACACAAAAGAAACTGTTGAGCTGAAGTTAAATAAACATCAAGCACCAGAACAGAAAATCACTGGAGTGACTCTTATCTTTATGAGCAGGAACCGCTGAGGCCTGCTTTGTGCTCAAGCAGATAAAAATGGGCTTCACGCAAGCGACAGATGTGAAATGTGATCTTTAAGCAGCTTCTAACTAGCAGGAGATTGATGAAATGCATCTGGCTCATGCAAACCTGCGCAAATAAAGGAAGACGTGCCGTGATGGGAGACATTTGTCTCAATCACCGAGGACTGATAGAACAGTGTCAGCATTCATATGTTTAACCTGCACCCAGGAGAGCTGGAGTGCTCAGATGTTCCTCCATACTGGTAGTAGTGCTGTCTAAGACTTCTACTGCTGCTTATACCTTTAGTATAATCCTGCTATTTCTACTCAGCGGGCAACCCTCTGGACGCTGTAGAGCTTCAGAGAAGTTCTATGATACATGTTTAAGCTCCTTCTGTTTTAGTGGAATCAACTATAGCTTCAATCTATACATTACTTATAACTGCCATTACTCCAGTGCTAACATGCTACTACAGCCCCATGAGAGCACCAGCAGAAACATGCATTGTGTTAGAAATTAAATTAAAGGCCTATCTCTAAAAGTCATGCTTCACCATTGATACAACAGACCAGTGTTACTGTAACCAGCATCAGGAATACAACTAACAGAATGTTCACTATTAGTAATTGTACTACTACTCCTACTTCTATAACCAACAGTCCTGCTACTACTTCCTCTTGTACTACTGTTACTGTACTATTATAACTAAAAGTAGTTACTACTACTAGTACCTTTATTACAACTATAAGTACTATTACTACCATGACTATAACATTACCACGCTTACAACTACTACTAACACTGCTATACAAGTAGTACCTTTATTATAACCACTACTACAACGTTTACTACAACTACTACTATAACATTGCTACTTCCTAATACTGCTATTAGAACCACCAGTACTGCTACTACTTCCTCTTGTATTACTGTGACTATTATAACTAAAGGTACTGTTACTACTACTAGTACCTTTATTATAACTATAAGTACTATTACTACCATGACCAAAACATTACCACCCTTACAACTACCACTAACACTGCTATTATAACCAACAGTACTACTACTACTCCCTCTTGTACTACTGTTACTGTACTATTATAACTAAAAGTAGTTACTACTACTACTACTACCTTTATTATAACTATAAGTACTATTACTACCATGACCATAACATTACCATCCTTACAACTACTACTAACACTGCTATACAAGTAGTACCTTTATTATAACCACTACTACAACGTTTACTACAACTACTACTATAACATTGCTACTCCCTAATACTGCTATTATAACCACCAGTCCTGCTACTACTTCCTCTTGTATTACTGTGACTATTATAACTAAAAGTACTGTTACTACTACTAGTACCTTGATTATAACTATAAGTACTATTACTACCATGACCAAAACATTACAACCCTTACAACTACCACTAACACTGCTATTATAACCAACAGTACTACTACTACTCCCTCTTGTACTACTGTTATTGTACTATTATAACTAAAAGTAGTTACTACTACTAGTACCTTTATTATAACTACTTGTACTATTACTACCATGACTATAACATTACCACGCTTACAACTACTACTAACACTGCTATACAAGTAGTACCTTTATTATAACCACTACTACAACGTTTACTACAACTACTACTATAACATTGCTACTTCCTAATACTGCTATTAGAACCACCAGTACTGCTACTACTTCCTCTTGTATTACTGTGACTATTATAACTAAAAGTACTGTTACTACTACTAGTACCTTGATTATAACTATAAGTACTATTACTACCATGACCAAAACATTACAACCCTTACAACTACCACTAACACTGCTATTATAACCAACAGTACTACTACTACTCCCTCTTGTACTACTGTTATTGTACTATTATAACTAAAAGTAGTTACTACTACTAGTACCTTTATTATAACTACTTGTACTATTACTACCATGACTATAACATTACCACGCTTACAACTACTACTAACACTGCTATACAAGTAGTACCTTTATTATAACCACTACTACAACGTTTACTACAACTACTACTATAACATTGCTACTTCCTAATACTGCTATTAGAACCACCAGTACTGCTACTACTTCCTCTTGTATTACTGTAGCTGTTAAAACTAAAAGTACTGTTACTACTACTAGTACCTTTATTATAACTATTAGTAGTATTACTCCATTACCAAAACATTACCATCTTTACAACTAACACTGATATTATAACCAACAGTACTACTACTACTCCCTCTTGTACTACTGTTACTGTACTATTATAACTAAAAGTAGTTACTACTACTACTACCTTTATTATAACTATAAGTACTATTACTACAATGACTATAACATTACCATCCTTACAACTACTACCAACACTGCTATACAAGTAGTACCTTTATTATAACCACTACTACAACATTTACTACAACTACTACTATAACATTGCTACTTCCTAATACTGCTATTAGAACCACCAGTACTGCTACTACTTCCTCTTGTATTACCGTGACTATTATAACTAAAAGTACTGTTACTACTAGTAGTACCTTGATTATAACTATAAGTACTATTACTACCATGACCAAAACATTACCACCCTTACAACTACCACTAACACTGCTATTATAACCAACAGTACTACAAGTAGTACCTTTATTATAACCACTACTACAACATTTACTACAACTATTACTATAACATAGCTCCTCTTAATGCTATCCCTAATACTGCTATTATAACCAAGAGTGCTATTACAACTACGTATTCTACTATACCAACTAGGCAAGGCAAGTTTATTTGTATAGCACCTTTCATACATAGTGGCAACTCAAAGTGTTTTACAAAAAATAAAGACATAAGAAACAAAGCATTAAAATAAATCAGTTACAAGAAATAGGAAATATACAAATGTTTAAAAGAAAGAGAATTAAACAAAAGTAAAGAATGAGGTTTAGAAATGCTGTTGGATGGTGTGAAAAATGAAAGAGGTTTAAAATTGAAAGAGTTGTAGAACTAACAGTTTAGTAAGAGTAAGAGTTCAGTACGAGTAAGAGTTTTAAACTAAGCTGCTCATCACTACTACCGTTACTACTAGTGCTACTCTTATAATCAATAGTACTATTACCCTTAAAGCCAATGATCTCATTACTACTAGTAGTCGTAATACTTCTCTGACCAATAATAATGTTACTAATACCACTAGTATTGCTATTATAATCAATAGCTCTGTTACTACTAATACCCTTAAAGCCAATGATCATTACTACTAGTAGTCGTAATACTTCTATAACCAATAATAATGTTACTAATACCTCTAGTATTGCTATTATAATCAATAGCACTGTTACTACTATTACCCTTAAAGCCAATGATCTCATTACTACTAGTAGTCGTAATACTTCTCTGACCAATAATAATGTTACTAATACCACTAGTATTGCTATTATAATCAATAGCTCTGTTACTACTAATACCCTTAAAGCCAATGATCATTACTACTAGTAGTCGTAATACTTCTATAACCAATAATAATGTTACTAATACCTCTAGTATTGCTATTATAATCAATAGCACTGTTACTACTATTACCCTTAAAGCCAATGACCTCATTACTACTAGTAGTCGTAATACTTCTATAACCAATAATAATGTAACTAATACCACTAGTATTGCTATTATAATCAATAGCACTGTTACTACTATTACCCTTAAAGCCAATGATCTCATTACTACTAGTAGTCGTAATACTTCTATAACCAATAATAATGTTACTAATACCACTAGTATTGCTATTATAATCAATAGCACTGTTACTACTATTACCCTTAAAGCCAATGATCTCATTACTACTAGTAGTCGTAATACTTCTATAACCAATAATAATGTTACTAATACCACTAGTATTGCTATTATAATCAATAGCACTGTTACTACTATTACCCTTAAAGCCAATGATCTCATTACTACTAGTAGTCGTAATACTTCTATAACCAATAATAATGTTACTAATACCACTAGTATTGCTATTATAATCAATAGCTCTGTTACTACTATTACCCTTAAAGCCAATGATCATTACTACTAGTAGTCGTAATACTTCTATAACCAATAATAATGTTACTAATACCACTAGTATTGCTATTATAATCAATAGCACTGTTACTACTATTACCCTTAAAGCCAATGATCTCATTACTACTAGTAGTCGTAATACTTCTATAACCAATAATAATGTTACTAATACCACTAGTATTGCTATTATAATCAATAGCACTGTTAAGCCAATAGTAGTTTTACTTCTATTAGCAATACTACTTCTAAATCCAATAGCATGGTTACTGCTACTCATGGTACTACTATCACCAGTAGTACTCCTGTTACTAACACTGGTACTACTATAATACCCGTCACTAATATTTACATATCTAAAGCTGTTTATTCTAAATAAAAGTCTAAGATGTAACCTGAAAGTGATTTGTAGTGTGCTTTGAAAACCTAGACATTCATCTTAACACAGGACTCACCAGGTAAAACCCTCAGGTCAGCGTCGGTGCCCGTGCGGGCGCTGCCTGGGTTTTCGGCTAGGCAGCGGTATGTGGCAGAGTCCGGTGGCTGGACCCTGCTGACCTGCAGTGAGCCAGACGGCAGCACCACCACCCGGCTGTCCAGGTCAAAGGCCACGGGCAGGTCTACGCGGTTCTTCTGCCAGCGGACCACCGGCATTGGTTCTCCAGTTACCTCACAGCGTAGCAGAGCCGTATCGCCCATGAACGACGACACAGACTCAGTGGGGACCACCACCCGAAGAGGACCTGCGAGAGGACAGGAGGTAATATCAGTTAATCTGACCATCAGATAGTAAATGTTTGAAAAAGGAAATTTTTTTGCTTATAATGAAGCTTATTTATGTGTTATCAACACTCTAATGTCCCACTAAGGCACTATTAATGCTATAAATGTGTATTAATGCATAATAAGTATGTTATTAATACATAAAACCTTATTTATGCATCAGTAAAGCATTATTAGTGTATTATTAGCACATTAGCAGGCCTAATTCTATTGAAGTAATAACATTTAAGTGTGTACGTGTGTGTTTATGCATACAGAACCACATTGGACCCGGTTGGCAACCATTCCAAACAAACTGAAGGGCAAGTTCTCAGTCTCTAAAGGACACATGAACCGTTTCAATTCAGCATCAAATATTTCCATTTTTACACTTCTCTCGCACGCTGTGCAGACTGCAGGTGCACTAGGGACCACACACACACACACACACACACACACACACACACACACACACAAACAACTGCGGCCCACAATACAGAGTATGCAAATGAACATGCAGAAGCCAAGCTTTGGGTCTGGGCTGCGGATGCAGTCTAGCATTAAGCAGGCCCACTAGGGAACTCCAATTATTTTCCAGCTTGTGCAAATGAAGTCTGTGGCCCGAGTCAGAGACGCTGGTTGTTATTGGTGTGATTATTGTCAACATTATACCCCTAACTGCCTCCAATTATATCCCAGGATCCACGGAGGGCATGTAGCATTCACAAAAAAATAAAAGGGGTGGGGGGGGAAAGGCATTCCAATCTGCAGCCGCACACCAGCCCTCATTAGTCCTCTAACCTAATCTATTTTAGCAAGTGAAGGGAACAAATGAGGGACTAAGGGCCACAGCACTGAAGTATGAAATTGGAACCCTGCCCATATAAATAATATTATACTATGGCAAAAAATCTTCGATCTATGAACTCTCGGATGGGCCCAAGCTAATAGGCCAACATTAATCTAATCTACATTAAGAAGTGAGGCGCGTAGGGTCTAACGTTAAACAGGTGGCATGAAATGAAACACTGCCCATATAAATAATAATATTTTATCACGGCACCCCACAAAAATCTTAAATCACTGAAGCCTTAGGCCCAACTTAATAGGCCTACATTATTCTAATCCACATTATCATGTGAAGGGTGTAGGGTCTAGAGTGAAATTAGTACTGTGTAATGGAACACTGCCCATTGAAATAAACTGCTATTACTGTAAATCTACTGATCTATTTTGACCAGTATATGATGTAGGTGGGGTTGTAAGTCTAGTGGTAGTATAAAATTAGATACAGCCTATATGAGCAATGTTTTAGCGCCTTTTTCTCACCCTCTGCAATAATTCTGTAATCTATACAGCCTTAGATCAATCTACTCCATTAGGCCCACATTAATCTAATCTACACTAACCTTGGCTTCAGGTGAGAGTGTAGGGTCTAGGGTGAAACTGGAGGTATAAAAGGGAACGCTGCCCATAGTAATATTATATTACAGCACTATTATGACCATTTCCACTAGTATTATTACGACCATGACTATAACCATTACTACTACTACCCCTAGTACTGCTATTATAACCAATAGTACTGTTACTACCAGTAGTACCGCTAATATAACCACTACTACTACTTTTACTACAACTACTACAACCATTGCTACTCTTAATACTACCCCCAGTACTGCTATTATAACCAATAGTACTGTTACTACCAGTAGTACAGTTAATATAACCACTACTACTACTTTTACTACAACTACTACAACCATTGCTACTCTTAATACTACCCCCAGTACTGCTATTATAACCAACAGTACTGTTACTACCAGTAGTACCGCTAATATAACCACTACTACTACTTTTACTACAACTACTACAACCATTGCTACTCTTAATACTACCCCCAGTACTGCTATTATAACCAACAGTACTGTTACTACCAGTAGTACCGCTAATATAACCACTACTACTACTTTTACTACAACTACTACAACCATTGCTACTCTTAATACTACCCCTAGTACTGCTATTATAATCAATAGTACTGTTACTACCAGTAGTACCGCTAATATAACCACTACTACTACTTTTACTACAACTACTACAACCATTGCTACTCTTAATACTACCCCCAGTACTGCTATTATAACCAATAGTACTGTTACTACCAGTAGTACAGCTAATATAACCACTACTACTACTTTTACTACAACTACTACAACCATTGCTACTCTTAATACTACCCCCAGTACTGCTATTATAACCAACAGTACTGTTACTACCAGTAGTACCGCTAATATAACCACTACTACTACTTTTACTACAACTACTACAACCATTGCTACTCTTAATACTACCCCCAGTACTGCTATTATAACCAATAGTACTGTTACTACCAGTAGTACAGTTAATATAACCACTACTACTACTTTTACTACAACTACTACAACCATTGCTACTCTTAATACTACCCCCAGTACTGCTATTATAATCAATAGTACTGTTACTACCAGTAGTACCGCTAATATAACCACTACTACTACTTTTACTACAACTACTACAACCATTGCTACTCTTAATACTACCCCCAGTACTGCTATTATAACCAATAGTACTGTTACTACCAGTAGTACAGCTAATATAACCACTACTACTACTTTTACTACAACTACTACAACCATTGCTACTCTTAATACTACCCCCAGTACTGCTATTATAACCAACAGTACTGTTACTACCAGTAGTACTGCTAATATAACCACTACTACTACTTTTACTACAACAACTACAACCATTGCTACTCTTAATACTACCCCCAGTACTGCTATTATAACCAACAGTACTGTTACTACCAGTAGTACTGCTAATATAACCACTACTACTACTTTTACTACAACTACTACAACCATTGCTACTCTTAATACTACCCCCAGTACTGCTATTATAATCAATAGTACTGTTACTACCAGTAGTACCGCTAATATAACCACTACTACTACTTTTACTACAACTACTACAACCATTGCTACTCTTAATACTACCCCCAGTACTGCTATTATAACCAATAGTACTGTTACTACCAGTAGTACAGCTAATATAACCACTACTACTACTTTTACTACAACTACTACAACCATTGCTACTCTTAATACTACCCCCAGTACTGCTATTATAACCAACAGTACTGTTACTACCAGTAGTACTGCTAATATAACCACTACTACTACTTTTACTACAACTACTACAACCATTGCTACTCTTAATACTACCCCCATTACTGCTATTATAACCAACAGTACTGTTGCTACCAGTAGTACTCCTAATATAACCACTACTACTACTTTTACTACAACTACTACAACCATTGCTACTCTTAATACTACCCCTAGTACTGCTATTATAATCAATAGTACTGTTACTACCAGTAGTACCGCTAATATAACCACTACTACTACTTTTACTACAACTACTACAACCATTGCTACTCTTAATACTACCCCCAGTACTGCTATTATAACCAATAGTACTGTTACTACCAGTAGTACAGCTAATATAACCACTACTACTACTTTTACTACAACTACTACAACCATTGCTACTCTTAATACTACCCCCAGTACTGCTATTATAACCAACAGTACTATCACTTCTATTACTACTACTACTATAACCACTACTACTACTTTTACTACAACTACTACAACCATTGCTACTCTTAATACTACCCCCAGTACTGCTATTATAACCAACAGTACTATCACTTCTATTACTACTACTACTATAACCACTACTGCTGTTACTACTAACTGCTACTAGTGCTACTATTTTAATCAATAGCACTGTTACTACTACTACTACTACTACTACTACTATTAAAGTCAATAGCATTTTACTACTATTAGTAATACTACATTTACAACCAACAGCAATGTTACTTCTCCTGGTACTATTATTATAACCAATGGTATGGTTATACCATACCAATAGCACTGTAACTACTACTACTACTATTTAAGCCAATAGTATTTTACTACTATTAGTAATACTACATTTACAACCAATAGCAATGTTACTTCTCCTGGTACTATTATTATAACCAATGGTATGGTTATACCATACCAATAGCACTGTAACTACTACTACTACTATTTAAGCCAATAGTATTTTACTACTATTAGTAATACTACATTTACAACCAATAGCAATGTTACTTCTCCTGGAACTATAATTACAAGGGCATGGCTATACCAAAATAAAGGTCTAAAATCATCAGTCAGTGAAGCCTTACACCCAACCTAATGGACCTACATGTAACTAATCTATGTAAACATATGGAGGGTGTAGGGTCTAGGGTGAAACAGGTGTTGTGAAATTGAACACTGCTCATATAAATAACATTTCTTATGACATCCCCCCTCAAAAGTAGAACTAAACTATATCAATCTATACAGCCTCAGCTTAACCTCACCTAACAGCCCTGCATTTATCTAATCTATACTAACAAGTGAAGCGTATAGGTAAAGATGTAGGGTCTAGAGTGAAGCTGCTGCTGTGGAATGGGATACAGCCCATATAAATAATATTTTATTGTGCCTATCAAGAATACATTTAAATTGTATTAATCGATGCAGCCTTAACTGGCCCTCACCTAACAGCCCTGCATTAACCAATATATATGAACAAGTGAGGGCTTCAGGTGAGAGTGTAGGATTTAGCATGAAATATAGAGTATGAATTGGAACGCTGCCCATATTAAGAATATTATATCATGTCACAACCCACAACTTTCCATCTTTCAGTCAGTACAGCCCTAGCTAGACCTCATCCAACACCCTAATATACTAAAGCTCTACCACAAAGTGAAGGGTGTAAGTAAGTGTGTAGGATCTAGGGTTAAACTGGTAGTATAAAGTAGAAAGTTGTCTTTATCAATAATATTATATCATGGCACTGGCAATAATTCTCAATCCATGAAAACTCAGTCACAGGCTCACATTTATCTAAACTCTATTACCAATTAAAGGAAAACGGGTGTAGGGTCTACTGAGGAACTGGTAGTATGAGACAGAGCACTGCTCATATAAATAATACACCAGCTCTAACAGGGCCACGTTAATGTGATCTGTACTACTAACTGAAGAGTTCAGGGGAGGGTGGAGGGTCTGGTGTGAAGTGGAACGCAGCCCGTTATAAGGTGCTGACAGGCCGTTTAAAGGGCAGACCTGAGACAGCGTGGCAGCAGCGGTGCACTTATTCAGAGAGGATTCAGAGAGAGAGAGACAGAGAGAGAGAGACAGAGAGAGAGGGCGGAGAGGTGACTGGCACTCGAGCGAATGCCATTTGAGAGAAACTTGGAGATGATGAATCGGAGGCAGAGATAAGAGCTCACCGGGAAAGGGTAAGAGAGCCTGCACTTAAAGAGATTCAGAACAAGCCAAATCTCACCAACAGATTCTCTCCAATAACTCTGCCATACACATACACATGCTAACCCTTTATATATATATATATATATATATATGCAAACAAATACACATATACACATAAACACACTAGCCCTGTGTGTGTGTGTGTGTGTGTGTGTGTGTATATATATATATATATATATATATATATATATATATATATATATATATATATATAGACAAACCAATCATTGTCATTTTTTCAGCTCCACATTTTCATATAGGAGATTTGTAGTTCATCTGTTGCTCTGTATAATTTGTTACCCTGTTCTTCTATGGTCAGGACCCCCACAGGACCCCCACAGGACCCCCACAGGACCAAGGACGGATTAAGGATACCCCCCCAATTTACGCCCCCGTGATCAAAGGCCCTCTAGTGGTATGCCCTGCTCTTCTCTAGGGCCCCATGGTAGGGGCTCTCATAACCAATGCCCTCTAAAATTATGCCCCCCTCTTTCCTAGGAAGTCAGAGCAGTGCCACAACGCCTTGTCCATTTTTAAAAGGGGCCCAAAAGCATGGCTAGGACCCCCAGAAGCAAGGCTAGGGCCCCCAAAAGAATGGCTAGGGACCTCAAGAGGCCCTGGGGTCAAAGTCCCTAATAGTCAGAGGATTCTTAAAATGGAGGGCCCTCGGAAATAAAAATATATTGTATCATAAATGTTGATAGGTATCGCAAAATGTTTTGGGCCAAGGGCCCCCCCCCCCCGGGGCCCCCTGACCTCAAAGGCCCTTGGGCGCTGGCCCCACTGGCCTGGTCAGTAATCCAGCCATGCACAGGACCACCACAGAGCAGGTATTATTTATATCAAGATGCAGTGACACTGACACTGCTGTCTGGATAGTTTTGGTTGCTGGACTATTCTCAGTCCAGCAGTGACACTGAGGTGTTTAAACACTCCAGCAGCAGCACAACACACAATAACACACCCACACCACGTCAGTGTCGTGGTGAAGTGATGAAGATATTGTATTTGAGATTTTGGAGGCTTTGTTCCAAATACACACACACACACACGCACACACTGAGAATAGTGTGTATATATATATATATATATATATATACACACACACACACAAACCAACAAAACACACAGACAACAATACACACACACACAAACCAACAAAACACACAGACAACAATACATACAGGCTGCAGGACAGACGACTGGACTGCAGCACTACTATGGCCCACTAACACTCACGTGCACTGATCAATGCAGCTCCCCAGCTCACTCAGCCAGTCACCATCATAGACCCCCCACTACTCACACTGTCTGTTTCAAAACCCTCAGGGAGGAGAACACAAACACAAACACACACACACACACACACACACACACAAACAAATACAGCTACAGCCGAATCAATCAGAAGCTGAGTGTTCTCTGCTGTTGTTGAAAGAGGCAGCACGCATAAACATTACTGTGATAACAAAAGAGCCCACAAAGAATCAATTACAGCCTCACTCAGCCCACAGTGCGTATCATTAACGTCATCGACAAAGGAGGACAAGAACAGCACAAACCAAACATCAGGACAAACGAAGACAATGGAAAGATAATGATACAACCTATTATCACAATACGCCATAATGGTCAAAAGTATGTAGACACCTGATCATCACAGCTATATGAGCTTGTTGCGGAGCTTGTGCCTCCCTTAACCGATATTACAGACTCCACACACTCTTCTAAGGACTTCCAGAAGATGTTTGTGGGAATTTATGTCCAGTGGAGCATTTGTCAGGCACTGATGTTGTTGGATGAGTAGGCCTGCCTAGCAATTGAGGTGCCAGTTCATCCCCAAGACATTCAGTGGGACTGCTCTCTGGGCAAGTGTGCTTCAAGCCCCCTAGTGTTTGTGTTCACCTTAAAAGAGAACGGTCACTTAAGGTCACTTAAGTCCATTTGTGTGTCCTTGCTTAAGAACCCAGACAAATCAATTACCTACAGCATCAGAAGATCAATTAACCACTAATTTCAGTGCCTGTTATTACACTGGTATACACAATATACCAGTCAGCAGTAGATCCAACACCTGCAGCGTTGGGATGGAGAAGATCTGCCCTCATCCCGCTGCTCTCCTCCAGAAGGATTCTCTTTGTCTTTCATTTCAGCTGCTTTCCTGCCTCTATTCTCTCTGTTCTGATGGTGAACAGCTGCCACTGTTTGCTCTGCCGCTTCACACTGCAGCTCTGATTAATCTCACACACTCTGTGTTTAATCTACAGGCCGCCGAGAAAACACTCACACACACACACACACACACACACTCTGGTAAGATACTTTATGAACCTGGAAACATGCACACACATGCAAACACACACGCATACACACCATCCATCCAATGTTGGAAAGTTTACTTATGTTTATATTTAATTCTTTCAGTTTAAAACACAAAACATATAACATGCCAATGAAAGAGTCCAATGAAAAAAAATTATCTCTAAAACTGCAAAAACTTATAATGTCAATGGAACCAGAAGGTTTTCCAAGTGACTTTGCAGCATTTCTATTGGTCCATTCACCACGAAATATTTAAATAAAGTGGAAAAATTGAAAATTTTATTCAAATCTTTTACACAGCTGTACACATTCAGTCAGCACCTTAACGCCAGACAAATGATCCTGTAGTAACAAAGTACATGCTCTATGCCAGGAGTGTTTAATCAGAGTCAGTAAGGTCCAGTTAGAGGAGATCACCTCAGGCCAAGGTCCGGACCCTCATCATTTCTGTTTACTGGAGTAGCCTAGTATCAGCATCTTATACCATCAGCTACTGAAACACCAACACATCACACATACCGTTCAGTATATTTCAGTATATTTACTGTTTATATGCTGAACTGAATGAATTATTTATAAACTAATAATAAATGTTTTACTCACTTCAATAAAAACAAGAGCTACATTAAAAAAAAACAGAAAAAGTGCATCTTAAAGTGTTTATTTATAGAAACAGTAAATAAAGCAGCGTTTTCTTGTTAACTCAGTTTCACATCAGGACCAGCTGGTTTGGAGCCGCCTGTGAAGAATAAACATATACGTCTCTCCATTTCTGATTAAAACAGTTGGGTTCGCCGTCAACTTTCCTTTTTTAGAGCACGTTATTTGTTCTCTGACCTGCTTTACCTTCTGACTGCTGCTTCGTACCTTGCTTGAGCGCGCCACACTCCCGAATATGCACAGATCTGATTGGCTGAGGAGCCTTACAATGTACGCGATTGGTCTATGAGGTTAACGTGCCGCAAAGCCCGTATACTGTAAAGACTAGAAAAGTTCCGCCTCCTAAAATAATTTTAACGCTCAAAAAAAGTAAACACTTTTAAAATCAAATCACTCTTAATAGTTTATCGGTTTGGGTCCGCATCGGACAACGTCTGGGTCGGGACCCGGACCATGGTCCGCCTATTAGTGACCTCTGCTCTATGCTATAAAACCAGGATACACAAATAGTGTGTACAGTTACAGCTAGACAGTAAAATCTAGTAATCAGTTTACACATTCAGACGGATCACTGACAAGGATCTGAGCCAAACTCCAACACAACACAACCAAGCTCATAACTTCACAGGAGAAGGAGAAACAGCCTTCACTTTAAAGGCAAGTCAAGGTACCCAGACCACCCCCCTCCCACCCTCCCCAAGTGATTTTGGGCCTGTTCTTTCAGTTTATTCAACATGACATTTACACACAATGTAAAGGGCAGCAGACATTTCCCGATTATGTCAAAACTGAAAAAGCATCAAAGAGTGGAGATACAGGGCTTTGTCCTCACAACAGTTTTATATAACTGGTCTGTTGCTCGCGCCGCATCCCACCCAGACCACTTTTCTCAGCTGAGGCAGACTTACTGCGAGCTCTTACACCTGGTCACTACATGTCACTGGTATCTGGACTGTATCCTGATAGCCACATGCGTTCACACTCGGTAATTAAATAGGTCTTTGGTAAGTCCGGCCTAAATCCGATTAAGTGGAATACGCAAATCCACTCATTACACAAACCAATTACCAACTGTTTATCCGCTTAGCCTCTGCTGCCTGCGCTGGTTTTAGTAGTGCTGGGAAGACTTTTGGTTGTACTGGGAGGGGTTTTGGTTGTACTGGAATGGGTTTTAGTTGTGCTGGGAAGACGTTTGGTTGTACTGGGAGGGGTTTTGGTTGTACTGGGATGGGTTTTGGTTGTACTGGGAGGGGTTTTGGTTGTACTGGGATGGGTTTTGGTTGTACTGGGATGGGTTTTAGTCAAGCTGGGAAGACGTTTGGTTGTACCGGGAGGGGTTTTGGTTGTACTGGGATGGGTTTTAGTCAAGCTGGGAAGACTTTTAGTTGTACCGGGAGGGGTTTTGGTTGTACTGGGATGGGTTTTAGTCAAGCTGGGAAGACGTTTGGTTGTACCGGGAGGGGTTTTGGTTGTACTGGGATGGGTTTTAGTCAAGCTGGGAAGACTTTTGGTTGTACTGGCAGGGCTTTTGGTTGTACCGAGATGGGTTTGTTCATATTGGTAACAGTTTTGGTTGTACTGGGAAGGGTTTTGGTCATATTGGGAACAGTTTTGACGTTTGGTTGTACCGGGAGGGGTTTTGGTTGTACTGGGATGGGTTTTAGTCAAGCTGGGAAGACTTTTGGTTGTACTGGGAGGGGTTTTGGTTGTACTGGAATGGGTTTTAGTTGTGCTGGGAAGACTTTTGGTTGTACTGGGAGGGGTTTTGGTTGTACTGGGATGGGTTTTAGTCAAGCTGGGAAGACGTTTGGTTGTACCGGGAGGGGTTTTGGTTGTACTGGGAAGGGTTTTAGTCAAGCTGGGAAGACGTTTGGTTGTACCGGGAGGGGTTTTGGTTGTACTGGGATGGGTTTTAGTCGTGCTGGAAAGACTTTAGGTTGTACCGGGAGGGGTTTTGGTTGTACTGGGATGGGTTTTAGTCAAGCTGGGAAGACTTTTGGTTGTACTGGCAGGGCTTTTGGTTGTACCGAGATGGGTTTGTTCATATTGGTAACAGTTTTGGTTGTACTGGGAAGGGTTTTGGTCATATTGGGAACAGTTTTGACGTTTGGTTGTACCGGGAGGGGTTTTGGTTGTACTGGGATGGGTTTTAGTCAAGCTGGGAAGACTTTTGGTTGTACTGGGAGGGGTTTTGGTTGTACTGGAATGGGTTTTAGTTGTGCTGGGAAGACTTTTGGTTGTACTGGGAGGGGTTTTGGTTGTACTGGGATGGGTTTTAGTCAAGCTGGGAAGACGTTTGGTTGTACCGGGAGGGGTTTTGGTTGTACTGGGATGGGTTTTAGTCAAGCTGGGAAGACGTTTGGTTGTACCGGGAGGGGTTTTGGTTGTACTGGGATGGGTTTTAGTCAAGCTGGGAAGACGTTTGGTTGTACCGGGAGGGGTTTTGGTTGTACTGGGAAGGGTTTTAGTCAAGCTGGGAAGACGTTTGGTTGTACCGGGAGGGGTTTTGGTTGTACTGGGATGGGTTTTAGTCGTGCTGGAAAGACTTTAGGTTGTACCGGGAGGGGTTTTGGTTGTACTGGGATGGGTTTTAGTCATGCTGGGAAGACTTTTGGCTGTGCCGGGAGGGGTTTCGGTCGTGCTAGGAAGACTTTTGGTTGTACTGGGAAGAGTTTTGGTAGTACCGAAATGGGTTTGATCGTGCTGGGAAGTCTTTTGGTTGTACTGGCAGGGCTTTTGGTTGTACCGAGATGGGTTTGTTCATATTGGTAACAGTTTTGGTTGTACTGGGAAGGGTTTTGGTCATATTGGGAACAGTTTTGGTTGTACTGGGAAGGGTTTTGGTCATATTGGGAACAGTTTTGGTTGTACTGGGAAGGGTTTTGGTCATATTGGGAACAGTTTTGGTTGTACTGAGAACAGTTTTGGTTGTACTGGGAGGGGTTTTGGTCATATTGGGAACAGTTTTGGTTGTACTGGGAGAGTTTTGGTTGTACTGGGAGGGGTTTTGGTCATATTGGGAACAGTTTTGGTTGAACAAGAAGAAGTTTTGGTCATATTGGGAACAGCTTTGGCTGTACTGGGAAGGATTTGGTCATACTCTGAGGGGTTTTGTTCATAATGGGTTGAGTTTTGGTCAAACTGGGTGGGGTTTAGTTGCATTGAGAGGACCGTTGTTTTACTGGGTGGGGTTTAGGTTGTGGAATGAGTGATCAGATCTGTCTTAAATGTCTTGCTGTGTTTACACCTGCATTTTAACATGGCTTGGCCTGATCCAGATATAATCCTGATACATATGAAGTGACCAGGTATAAATGGGGTCTTAGCAATTCCTACAGCTTAAGTTGTGGTCAATTTAAACAGCCTCAAAACTCTGAAACTGTACTGCAGCGAACATTAGCAACGTAAAATCTGATTCTGACAACAGGAATGATCCACCAACCAAATAATACTTGGTCTGCAGTGGTCCTGACCATTTAAATACAAGGTAACAAAGTACTGACCTATACGGTGAGTGGAGCTGATAAAATGGACAGTGACTGTAGACACAAGGTAGGTGTTCCTAATAAAGTGCTTGAAGAGTCTACTGAGCCTCAAAATATGCATATTGTTACACTTCTAATAAATATGTAATGTTTAATCTCACATAAAACAAAACAGCGGGACGCACACAAAACCCAAGGACAGCACCAGTAAAGAGGACACTGCTGGGCAGGCTGGAGGCGGCATCATTAGAAAGTCCTCAAATAAAAATCTCAAACAGACGTAAAAGAACAGAGGAGAGAAGAAAAAAGGACATTTGAACCATCCGATAAAGATCTGCTCATTACCAAAACAGTCTCGTCGTCCTCTTCGCAACTTTCAAGGTGATGAACATTGACAGCTAGAAAAAATCCAATCGGATAAAATAATAAATCTTCCACAAAGCGGCCCACTTTTATGGCGTAATTATAAAGATACAACTGTCTTCATCCAGAGGCAACCACCAGACCGGAAACATCTAATCTTGGCCTTGAAGACCACCCTGTCAGATTTCTACTCAAATCTCTATGAGTCTTAATTCTTCAAAAGCTGGATCTTGCAGGCCATAAACATTCTACTGCCAAGATCCTAGACGCTGAAAGTAATCTGAAACCAGTCTTCGCTGACTCTGGACACTGTATATATGAATATTATTAACAAGACATTAGCATCTTTGCAATATTAGGCCATGCTTGTCACTCAGCAGCGACTGACTAGCGTGATCAATTAATTATACCCTCATAAAAGTGGGGTCAAGGTCATGTCAAGGCCAGGGACGAATCCTGAGTTTGGGCCGTACTGCAATATTAAGCTATTCCTAATAAAATTGCTAATGACTTTTTTCCACATGACGCAATAAAGCATGTACTGCTACGCTAGCAGGCTCTGTTGATTAGCTTTAATTATTTTCTCATCTGTCCAAAGCCACCCGCACTCTGTTGTCTCCACTGTCAATCACAGAGCTAGTGAAACGTCCATCACACGCCTCTCACATCACATAAGCATCCATCATAACAGACATCTCGCAGCTCCTGTTCCCCTTTATTAAGAGGCTTTTTTTGTTGTTAGCATGCTAACTGCCAATCTCTCTTTTAACTCGTGTGGACACATCTAAAGCATCAAGCGCCACAGCTGACAGCTCTACTGAGTCCTGGTTAAAAGATAGAAAGCTGACAGTTAATAAGTGGAAGAGTGAGCTTATCATTATAGAGAGACGGCTAATTAGCAAACATGCTAACAAAGTACCAGTGGAGAGACATGGACAGATGTGGACAGACGTAGAGCTCTTCAAATGGTCTGGTTGAGAGATCTAATGAGGTCTAGCAGTTCAAACGAGATGGCTATTGGGATGCTTTAAGCTTTCTTATACTGTATTTTCATAATGTTGAATGTTTTAATAAACATAAAATCTAAATATTACAATATAAATGTAAATTTAGCTAACTGTCTATGTTACAAATATTTGACTAAACAATACACCTTAGAGAGTTCTAGAGATATAGCTGACAGCAAATGTCGAAATCTATGATGGTTAATAAGGAAATGTGTGAGCTTTTCATTATATAGAGATGGCTAGTTAGCAAACATGCTAACAAAGTACCAGTGGACAGACGTGGACAGACGTAGATCTCTTCAAATGGTCTGGCTGAGAGTTCTAATGAGGTCTAGTGGTTCAAACAAGATGGTAAATGATGAAGTGTTGAATTTGAATGGCTAATTTAAGCAATGTAGCACATTGTATTGCATCAAATTAGAGCAGAGTGTACATTAGCTTTACTAATATATTAGCATGAGGCTATTGAGACTACTATAAGCTTCCTTATACTGTTCTTTCGTAATGTTGAAGGTTCTAATAAACTGAAAAATCAAAATATTACAATATTAATGTACATTTAACCAAGTAGTAATTCAACAGAGCAATTTTTGACACTGAATAATAACAGATGCAAACAATGAGCCTTAGTGAGTTCTAAAGTTCTGTTGGTTAATAAGAACATTCATAAGCTTTTTAGTCTATAGACATAACAAATTAGCAAATGTGCCATATTAAAATGTGTAAACAAATCAATAAGAGTTATTACTGCCAATAATCTAAGCTAATGTGTTAGTGATGCACTCTTGCAGATTTAACCAAGCAATGAATTTGAATTTAGTGTGCTCTAGACAGCAAATGTTGCAATTTATAATAGCTAATAAGGAATTATTATTAACTATTAATTTATTATATATTTGTTAAGCTTATTAGTGTATAGATATGGCTAATTAGCAAATGTGTCATACTAAGAATGGGTAGAATGAATGTAAACAAAATTATTATAGTTAATAAGCTAATGTGTTTGCTTGTTCGCATATACAGAAGGCTAATCACCAACCACGTTAGTCTAACAGTGGAGAGAGGGCACATAACCCATGTGGCTAATAACTTTATGCAATATATACGGTTTAAAGAATACGTTCAGTCATGACGGCAAACACGCAAATGTGCTACTAATGACCAATTAGCAAACATGTTAGTTTGCCAGGGTGAAGCATGCAAGTCAACAAACTAGCTAGTAAGTTCAGAGGCCATAATGTTGCTTTATTTATGTGTTATTTATCCCCAGATCACATCTTTACATAAGCTCAGTGTCAATGCACTATTAAAAACAACAATTTTCGGAACTCCAGAGCCTAAAAATAAGTAAGAATAAACAAACTTCTTCCTTCTTTTGTAGCCAAACACTTTTCTACCTTTATCCAAGCCCACGCTGAACATTTCAACATATGGCCATGTTTTTAGACCCAATGCATCAATGTGAACACGCTGGGCTGGTCTAATAGCCCCAACTCGCTTCACCACATAACACTTCACACCTACCACGACAAAACAAAATGCATTTATCTTAATGTTTCACCTGGCGTAATGGAAATCTCCGCGTCTTGCTCATGTAAGGTGAGTCCTCTTGGGTGTGTGGGAGGAAATTCAGTTGTGTGCTTGCACAACTTCATTACGTCGGCCTGATTTAGTATGTGTCCGCATGCAAATGGACTAAAAGTGGTCCTAAATCAAATTAGCACTGAGAAAGAAAAATGGAGCGCCGGGCCTCCCGAGCTGCTCAAGCCCTTTCTGCAGCTCCAAAACAAAGTGATGGAGAGGACAGAGAGGGAGAGGAAGAGAGAGGCAGACAAACAGTCACAACGCCAGTCAAGAGACAGAGGGAGAAAACGAACATGAATAAATAGTGAAACCAGCAGGAGAGTTTACTTTAATGAGAACAACTCTGCACAGACAGAATGATGACTCGGGCGGAGACCTGGAAACTGCCGCACAGAGACAGAGTTAAAAAGCTAAACTAGAAAAGTCTGTGGCGTACAGTCTGAAATATGTGTGACCAAACCTCACAGGAGGTTGCTATTCAGGTATTCAGGTACTGCCGGGCCAGACAATTTTGTTGGACTACAGTCGCTCTGGACAGAATTTTGTTGGCTCATGGTCGGTTCAGATGGAATTTCGCTGGACTAAAGTCAGTTTACACAGAATTTAGTCGGGTAATGGTCCAGCTCGGATAGAATTTTGTTGAGCTACATTCGAGTTCATACAAAATGATGTTGGGCTACAGTCGCTCTGGACAAGTTTTTGTTGGACTTTAGTCGGTCCGGACAGAGTTTGGCTGAGCTACAGTTGACAGAATATTGTTGAGCTTTAGTCAGTTCAGACAGAACTTTGTTGAGCTACTCTTGGTTCAAACAGAATTTGGTTGGATCAGTGAGTTTAGACAGAATTTGGTTGGATCAGTCAGTTTAGACAGAATTTTGTTGGATCAGTCAGTTTAGACAGAATTTTGTTGGATCAGTCAGTTTAGACAGAATTTTTTTTTGCTGAATCAGTCAGTTTAGAGAGATGTTTGTTGAACTACAATCGGTTCAGACAGAATATGGCTGGTTGGGCAATAGTCAGTTGAGACAGAATTGTGTTGAGCTACAGTTGATTCAGAGAGAATTTGGCTGGACTATTGTAGGTTCAGAGAGAAGTTTGTTGGACTGAAGTATGGTCAAACAGAATTGTGTTGTGCGACAGTCATTTCAGACAGAATTTTGTTGGACTACAGTTGGTTCAAAGAGAATTTGGTTGGACTATTGTAGGATCAGAGATACGTTTGTTGGACTACAGTCAGTTCAGAGAGAATTTGGTTGGGCGACAGTTGGTTCAGACCGAATTTTGTTGGACTACTGTAGGTTTAGAGAGAAGTTTGTTGGTCTAAAGTCAGTTCAGACAGAATGTGGCTGGACTATTGAAGGTTCACAGAGAATTTGGTGGGACTTTTGTAGGTTCAGAGAGAATTTGTTTGGATTACTATAGGTTCAGAGAGAAATTTGTTGATCTAAAGTCAGTTCTTTTGGACTACAATTGGTTCAGAGAGAATTTGGTTGGACTACTATAGGTTCAGAGAGAGGTTTGTCGGACTTCAGTCAGTTTAGAGAGAATTTGGTTGGGCGACAATCGGTTCAGACAGAAATTTGTCGAACTACAGTTGGTTCAGAGAATTTGGTTGGACTACTGTAGGTTCGGAGAGAATTTGGTTGGGCGACAGTCGGTTCAAACTGAATTCTGTTGGACTACAGTTGGTTCAGAGAGAATTTGGTGGGACTACTGTAGATTCAGAGTGAAGCTTGTTCGTCTACATTCAGTTCAGACAGAAATTGGTTGGGCGACAGTTGGTTCAGAGAACACTTTTGCTGGACTACAGTCGGTTCAGACAGAATTTCTTTGGAGCATAATCAATTTAGACTGAATTTTGTTGGGCTACTGTCAGTTTAGGTATACCTTTGTTTGTAACAAACTCAGGGTTTAATCAGGACTATGGATGGGGTCAAGATGAACTAATGTAGAATATTCTCAGCTGAGTTTCAGGTTTGAATCAAAATTCAGCTCCACTATCGAAGCCCTCATTCTTAGTTTAGGAACAGTAAACTCCAAAAGTTATGTCCATTACAGCTAGCAGGTTTGACATCAGTGTTCCAGGACTTCAGAGAGCAGAAGAACTTTATCTTTCACTCTCAATCTTTCTCTTCCTCTCTCAGCCTGGCTCAGCACATTCCACCATTTTCTGCTGAACAGAGACAAAAACGATTAGCATAACGGAATGGCTGCTTAAGGCAGAGGCGATGATGAAGGGCATTAGTAGAGGTGCGAGGTCGCTCAGGGCTGAGAGATGTAAATCTCCTTCCCTCCTTTTCTTTATCTGCCTCACTCTCGCTCACCCCTTCTCTCTAATCATTACCCAGCGCTTGTAAATTCCAGCCAACGCAGACATTTGCCTTGTTCAGCAACAAAATGCATGGGAGGGCAGACAAAGAGAGAGAGAAAGAGACAGAAAGGCTTTGAATTAGAATGAGAAGATTCACTTATTTCATGACGGATCTCGCCGTAGCTCTTCTTCAGCGCCAATTTACTTTGTCTTTGCCGCAAGAAAACATGAAAACACGCATGTCACCATCACTCGCTAACATCGGCTGTCGCAAAATGACACAGGAACAAGTAGATGTGCTCCTGGAAGCCTTGACAACGTTTATGCAAGCTAAACACACTGTGGCAGGGCTTTCAACACGGTTCAGCAAAAAGCTTACAAGCCCATTCAGAAAGACGGGACTGAATATGTCAGTATGGGCTCAGCATTATCGCTTCCCGATATCAGAGCTGTCATAAGCTCAAATAAACGAGGGCTTGGAGATATTCTGCTGTATCTGCCAGCATGTGTTTCTGACATGAGTAATTACAGTGTATGCTGACACAAGCCATGTTACACCACAGCTGCCAGTGGGTTTTTCTAGATTTGCATAAATACACACATGCTAAATCCCACCATATATATCGAAAGTTTCACTGGTAACAGCTGAACCAACACAGTCATCAGCAATTAGCTAGACTAGCACAGTTTTCAGCATTAGCTAGGCCAACACAGTCATCGGTATTAGCTAGACTACCAGTCATCAGTATTTGTTAGAATAACACAGCCATCAGTACTAGCTGGGCTAACACAGTCATAAGTATTTGCTGGACTAGCCCTGTCTCTAATACTAGCTAGGCTACCACAGTCTCTGATACTAGCTAGGCTACCACAATCTCCAATACTAGCTAGGCTACCACAGTCTACAATACTAGCTTGGCTAACACAGTCTTTAATACTAGCTCAACTAAAACAGTCTGCAATACTAGCTTGGCTAACACAGCCTCTAATACTAGCTAGACTAACAGAGTCTCCAATACAAGCTAGACTAACACAGTCATAAGTATTTGCTAGACTAGCACTGTCTCCAATACTAGCTATGCTACCACAGTCTTTAATACTAGCTCAACTAAAACAGTCTGCAATACTAGCTAGACTAACAGAGTCTCCAATACAAGCTAGAATAACACAGTCATAAGTATTTGCTAGACTAGCACTGTCTCCAATACTAGCTATGCTACCACAGTCTTTAATACTAGCTCAACTAAAACAGTCTGCAATACTAGCTAGACTAACAGAGTCTCCAATACAAGCTAGACTATCACAGTCCCCAATACTAGCTAGACTAACACAGTCTCCAATACTAGCTAGACTAACTCTCCTTCTGATACTAGCTAGACTACAGTCCCCAATACTAGCTAGACTTAAACAGTCCCCAATACTAGCTAGACTAAAACTCTTTCTAATACTAGCTAGATTAACACTCTTTCTAATACTAGCTAGACTACAGTCCCCAATACTAGCTAGACTTAAACAGTCCCCAATACTAGCTAGACTAAAACTATTTCTAATACTAGCTAGATTAACACTCTTTCTAATACTAGCTAGACTACAGTCCCCAATACTAGCTAGACTAGCACAGTCTCCAATACAAGCTAGACTAACACTCTTTCTGATACTAGCTAGACTAACCCTGTCTATGATACTAGCTAGACTACAGTCCCCAATACTAGCTAGACTAACCCTGTCTCTGCTACTAGCTAGACTAACACAGCCTCCAATACAGTCCCAAATACTAGCTGGACCAACACTTTTCCTGATACGAGACATACTAACAGTCTCCAATAATAACTAGACTAAAACTATCCCTGGTACTAGCTAGACTAAAGCTGTCTCTGACTCTAGCTAGACTAACACAGTCACACAGTATATACAACTGCTAAACGTGGGATTCTAGATGATGCGTGATTTTAAATCTAAACATGTTTAAATCTTTTACACAAGTAAAAACTATTTAACCTTGAAGTAAATGTAAAAAACATGACCTGCTTCTATTAGATCTATGTAGTTCTTAATACAGCCAATAAAAGGCTGAATATGCATTATCTGGACCTCCATGCTATCTTTTTCCACACGGCAGGTGTATCGACAAACGAGTGCCTGAACAGAATGAAGATATATTTACTAATTAACCATCTGGTATACACAACCAACCGATAAGCACCCAAACTCAGCATGAGATCACACAGAACACAATGTTCCACATGCTGCTGTCTGGACTGGGACTTATCCAGTATCCAGCAGCAGTCGATAAAAAGCAGCAATGGGCACAAAAGCTTTTGAAAATGTCACTGAATCATTACTCAGTGGATTGAGAAGGTAAAAGCAGATTTCAGAGGCTTCTGAGAATTCTGTGGGTTTCCAGCACTTATTATTATTATTATTATTATTATTATTATTATTATTATTTTTCTTTCACATCAAGCCTATAATTAATGCACACGGGTTGTGAAAGATAACACGTTTCAGATGCTCCGTCTGCTCAGAGCCGCTATCATAGCCCATTGTACGTCAGATTAGGAGGGGTTTTGACTCAAGTGTTTACAGGCAATAAAAATGTAAACAAACCATTTGGCGCTTTTAAAGCCGCCCCGCCGTCTCTTCCTTCAGAGGGTCATCTGAATCCTAATGCCGTTATTTGAAGTGCTATCTGAGAACTCATTGTCGGGGCCGCCACTTTGTTCAGAAAATTTCTCATTACAGCTTTAACCACCTACACCCCTCTGCTCTCCGGGCTCGTGGCGGCGCAACCCCCACCAACCTCTAATTAAAGGAGCCTAGACCTGCTTTAATTACAGCCATAAGCAGATGCATTTGTGGTGATGGCACAAATACAATCAGCGCATAATTGAATATTTACACACTCCCTGTCATCACATTTGCATTTGCTTATCGCGCACAAGCGCAGGCACATACATGCACGCACTTCTGATTAAAAGCGCCACGATCTAGTGTACAGTTGGAGGGCAAAAAAACAAAAAAACTCAAATGTGAGCAAACAAACACCCCGTATTCATTTAACGCTCGTTAGCAGGAAATCTGTTTATGGAAATTACTGCGTAGGCAAAAAGTGCCAGTGTTGCATCTACAGTCCTGAATTCTTTCCTTGGTTTGGATTGGGTTTGTATTTCTTTTAGTCCTGAAAACAGTCCATATGTTAAATATATATACAGAAATAATACTGCAGTCACATGACGGGCTGTGAGGAAAGTCTGTCAGTACACAAAGCCTGACCTGGTTAAAAGCCCTTACAGGCAGAGTGGCCTACCCACTGAGAGCATGAGGTGAGCTCTCTTGTGCTGGCAATGCATTAAGAAGCCCAGGATCTTCTGAAAGATGAACAATGGAGTGGGTTGGCAGGGAGCGTTCGAGGTCATGGGGTGAAGGCAGGTGGTAGGAAATGGGACAGTTAACTGGATTCAGCTGCTATAAATGAAATGAAAAGACTCTTTCAGACACGCTTACATATGAAAAGCAGGTATTACGCACTGCTTCCTTACAGCTATAGTCTATAATTTTAGAAAACCTGCCCTGACTCGAATGACAAGGATCAGTCCAGGCTAAACGTTCACTGGCCACTTTATTAGAAACACCTACCTTGCATTAACACTAACTGGCCACTTTATTTCAAACACCTACCTTGTATTTCTACTAACAGGCCACTTTATTAGAAACACCTATCCTGTATCAGCATGAACTGGCCACTTTATTACAAACACCTACCTTGTATTTCTTCTAATTGGCCACTTTATTAGAAACATCTACCTTGTATTAACACTAACTGCCCAATTTATTAGAAACACCTACCTTGTATTTCTTCTAATTGGCCACTTTATTAGAAACACCCACCCTGTGCCCACACTCACTGGCCACTTTATTAGAAACACCTACCTTGTGCGCACACTCACTGGACACTTTATTTGGAACACCCACTTTGTATTTCCACTCACTGGCCACTTTATTAGAAACACCTACCTTGTGCCCCCACTTACTGGCCACTTTATTAGAAACACCCACCTTGTATTAACACGAACTGCCCGCTTTATTAGAAACACCTACCTTGTATTAACAGTCACTGGCCACTTTATTAGAAACACCAACCTTATATTGTTTCTAACTGCCCACTTTATTAGAAACACCTACCTTGTATTTCTACTTAATGGACACTTTATTTCAAACACCTACCCTGTGCCCACACTCACTGGCCACTTTATTAGAAACACCTACCTTGTATTTTTACTTAATGGCCACTTTATTTCAAACACCTACCCTGTGCCCACACTCACTGGCCACTTTATTAGAAACACCTACCTTGTATTTCTACTCTTTGGCCACTTTATTAGAAACCCTTATGTTATATGTCATCCACACAGGTGGACAATTACACCGTAGCAGCTGACCATATATTATTAAGGTGGTGGACTTTTTCAGCCACAGTAGCACTGCATGCTAAGAAAAGTCCACCACCTAAATAGTATCTGGATTGTGGTGAAATCCGTTGCAAACAAGAGTTTGAGAAGGGAACATGCCCACTCCCAAATTCCAATTCACTAGCGATAGCGATATCTTCTAAATCACAGTTTGATGGTTTTCTGATTGAAACACACTTGATTCAACTTGAGACGCCACCAAACCATTGGGTTTTGGCCCTCAAGGACCACAGATTGTTGTCTGTGTCCTAAACAATGTAGTCTTATTTAATTCAACAGTTTTTGGGGGGGTTCAGGGGAACTCACATAGCAACCAGAGGCTCATGACATAGTCCATCCAACCGCGTTTATTACTGCCTCCAAATTCGTTTCTCATAGTCATCCCCAGACATTCTCACCATGTCCAGCCCTGTGAGACTAGATATGTCACAGCATTGCGAATTTGCAGATCATCTCAAAGGTTCTGCTTGGAAAGCAACCTAAACTGAGTAGTGAACCTGCGTTGATTAGAAACAGCAGAACACTATTAGCAGCTTATATGACTCAGGCTGTGTTTCCATGCTGATCTGAAGCCAGTGGACTTGTTGATTCTTTACTGTAGCATGCGACTCAGTAGCCAAACTGCAGCAGACCGTGTCAAAACACAGGATAATTGGACCGAGCAGCTACATCAGACATGGTTCCATGTTGCACTTGAGAGGCCACCGCAATCTCCTGAGAGAGAGAGGAAGAGATTGTGTGTGTGTGTGTGTGTGTGTGTGTGTGTAGCCATGTATTTAGCGCTTAATGGAAACTCCAGTATGAAGTCAAACACAATATCTCTGACGTTTTGGGCAGAACTGGCGGCTCCCTGGCAACCAAAAGGCGTGTTAGAAAATAAGCTTAGCTTTAGACATGCTAACTGATCTACTGAGCACAAGCTAGCCAGTCATTAGCATCACGTTACTTATAATGTGTGACGTGTTCATGTTCGTGTTCATGATCATTTACTGACAGAAACATTTGCATGTTAAACTGTTTCTGTTGAGTTAGCTGTATCCCAGCATTTCATGCTAACATACTTACAAACTAACAAAGTTTAATGCAAGAAGCCCCTATTTGGAATTGTCCTGGTTTCAGGAAGCTAATTCTCTGTTATTTATGTTCATTCACTACTAACATTAATGATGTTCTAGCAAAAACATTTCACAGATAGTTTGATGTTAGCACTGCGCTAAGCATAGCACACCAGTAGTTAAAGGGGGACTATATTAGTCTTTTCTAGTTTGTACTGGTTTAATCTGGTATATACTGTTTATTCTGGTCTAAACTAGTTTAAAATGGACTATACTGGTTTATTTTGGTCTGTACTAGTCTATGCTGTTTTAAGCTGATCAGGTTTATTCTGGCCTATATTGGTTTAAGTTGGTATATACTGTTTTGTTCTGGTCTATACTGGTCTATTCTGGTTATTCTGGTCTACAAGGATGGTCTATGCTGGTTTATTTTGGTCTGGTGCTGCTAGAACAGCAATTTTGTTTTTTTTTTCAGAAATCCCTAAGTGTGTAATAACTCACATTAAGACAGTGTTTTCACAGGAAATTTCAGTTGAAATGAATGTGTTTCATTATATTGCTCCCAACACAATGAAACTGATGTTCCAGTCTAATTACAAAAGCAGCTATACTCATGTTATTACCAAATGTGTAATAACAAGAGAGCAACTATGCTGTTACTATCTATTCAGATACTCCTATGCAATTACATAAGGCAAAATATGTGACACATATATACTGTGTACACCGTACTGCTGCAATCCATCTGTAACAGTGGCTGTCACTAACAGTTACATTGATGTTGAATGTGTTGTTTATGTGTAATTACAAAGTTATTAAGGACTTAATATAAAGTAGGACCACTGTTCCCATGAGGTTAGCTTTGGCTTAAGTGTAGCTCAGCAGTATTTATCTGCAGAAGGACATGGTAGCACCCCAGAGTGATTGGAATACATCTGGGTATGTGAGATAGAGGCAGAAAATGACACATGAAGAACACATTAAAAAACTAATGTAACTGCTATGTGATGATGTCACCGTTACAGATGGATTACCACAGCATAGCGTATGTAATTAACCGTGTATTAATTTCTTTTTTGCCTCATGAAGTTAGAATTGGCTTAAATGCCTGCAGATGAATACTTGCAGTATTTACTTATAGTAGGACACAGAAAAACCCCACAGGAAAAGGAATACAAGCTAGTCTGAGTTTGTGAGACAGGCGGAAAGTGACGGGCTCTAAATAACATACCAACACACCCCACCCAACTTCCCACTTCTGCGAAAAACCTGCAGGGTTTGGAATTTTCAGAAGTGCAAACACTTTTCGGAATGAACATTAAATTTTCATTTTAGGGACGAGGAGAAGGGGGAGAAGAGAGGGAGATGTTTCAAACAAGCAATCTCGAAATCAAGAGAAGCGTCTTCCATATTTACGAGCTTCTTCGTTGCTTTTTTTCACTCCCCTTTTCTCTGCGGGTCCCAGTTTGTGAACAAAGAGAATGCTTACAGGCTGCTGAGCTCGGCCCGGACCACGTCTGATCTGTGTGCGCCTGCGAGTTACAACTCGGCGATGCTTGTTTACACCCGCAAAAGATGGTAAAAGCTTCGCAAACAGGGAGAAACGTTGGTGAGAACGCTGTGCCAACAGATATCTTTCATGGCTTTTGGCTCTTGGATGCTTCGACGTCTCAGAGAGATGGAAAAGCTATCAAACGTGTTTTGGACTTGATCATGGCAGAATTGACGCGCTTTCCTCCGTGGAATTAATTTAGAACTGAGTCCACTCTTTTAAGGGCTGTCTGAGAGTCTCTGAGAATTTCTGGAACATTTAGTTTCTTTCTGAAACAGCCAAACATCGAGAGATGACTGGTTTCAGGCTCAGATGCTGCCATGGCAGAGGGGCCGCCTGATGTAGCTTGTAATCTATAATGGCCGGTAAGAAGTTCTGCCAGTTGCAATCTGATTAGCTACCAATGATGGGGAATTCAAATGCATTCTGAATGGGCTGGACATTGGGGAACCAGTCTAGCGACCAGTAGGCCGGTTTGATTCCCTCAACTGACTAGACACGACTGAAGTGCCCTTGAGCAAAGCACCTAACCTTCACCTGCTTCCCCAGGCACCGTGGATAGAACTGCCCATCGCTCCGGGCAGGTGTGCTCACTGCCCCCTAGTGTGTGTTCACTAGTGTGCGAGTGTTTTTGTGTATGTGGATGGGTCAAACGCAGACAGCTCTAAATTCTGAATGCTAGCCATCCATGTCAATGCCAGCTATCAGTGATGTGAAGTCATGCTATAAGGGGTGAGAAACAAATCTAGGCTATCAATAATGGTAAACAATGAATCCCACTTATTGCTAGTTATTTATTAGAGTAAATGCTGGCCGTCAACAATGGAAAACGCAAAGCCATCCCAGCAAACACACAACCTTGTCTACTTTCTGGAGGTTGTCACAGCATCACTATGAAATAACGGTGTTATGGTATTATGAGGTATTCGGATTGGCTGTTGGCAACTTATCAAAACTTTATTGAAGTCCATGCAGATATAATGGAACATATGAAGGATTCTAGGAGGTTGTGATAACGTCCCGACAATGTTTCCACAACTTTCTGAGGAATTACATGTCCACATTGTGACAACACTGTGGGCACCAAAACACTAGGTTGTCACAACTGAACTGTGTTTGCAGAGATGCTAATTGCTACCTATGAATCAGTTTCCCGCTCTGCCCATCACAACAGCAGCCTTTCTGAGCGAGATGGAGTCGCCAGATTTGACTAAATTAACACAGAACTTTGTCTATAAAAGTTTTGGAACGTGTGCTTGTCATGTGCCACGCAATCCGTCATGCTAAAACTTCACAATGGCACCTCCTGTCAAAGCAGGTGCTTGTTGGCCATGTTTAAGGGGTGATTTTTGCCCAATTCAGTGGATGAAATCATTCAGAGTTGGTTTGGTGTGAAATAGTTACTGTAGATAAACTTCTTTACAGTGGTGCTGAAGGGAACCAGCGGTCACCATGTCTACAACACTAGTATAGCAGTTTTATTTACTATCCAAATCCACCAGTGAACCTACACATGTTTTATTATGTAACACTGACAGTAAATAGTGGAAAAATAGTTCTAAATGCTAAATGCTAGCTATCCATACCGTAAGTTTCATGACAACAGTCTTTCTGAGCGAGATACAGTCACAAGATTTGACTAAATAAACACTGAATTCTGTCTTTAAAGGTTTTTTGAAGCAGCAGGTTTTCAAGTAAATGTGTGTCTGTCGTGTCCAACTTTGTTTCGTGACTCCACTCAAACCGTCATGCTAAAACAACAGTTTACAATGTAACTTCTCGTCAAAGCAGGTGATCTTAGAGGCATGCTTTTTGCCGAATTCATTGGTTGAAACACGAGTCATTCAGAGTGGGTTTGGTGTGAAATGGGTAATTGAATAGAAACACACAGGCTCTAATTACTTTATGTGGTAGTAAATGGAAGCAGAGGTGGTTTTTGGCCATAAAAATAGTGGAATTTTGGCCAAATTCAGTGAATGAAATGTAATTCAGAGTTATTCAGAGTGGGTTTGGTGCGAAATGGTTCAATGTACAGACTCTGATTTCTTTACAGTGATGGTGAAGGGAACCAGAGGTCACCATGTCTACAACACTGGTATAGCCATTTCACTTACTATCCAAAACCACCAGTTATCATGTAACATTGATAGTAAAAGAGTGGGAAACCTGAAAAACCTGGGGGACTATTTTGCCTCAGAACACCCCTCTTGTACCCCTCCACCATGAACGGATTAAAATCAACAGATTGAAACACATTCAAAACATAAATCAATGTTTCAAGCAGCATAGTCATAACCAGTTCACACAAAACATTCTATGAGGAAACTTTAAGAGGGACAGAGACGGATATAACAAGTGTAGAGAGAATGAGAGACTCTGCCCTGTTTGATTAGACAGAAATGTGCGGCATGATTAAATTTAGTTCATCCATTTATTTAATTATTTATTTACTTGGTAAAGTAAAACAGCCGAAAGTCCCCACGACATCCTGCTTTAATGAGTCCCACATAGAACTGAATACATAACCAAGAACACATACATTCACACAACCTCATAGCTGTGAAATATTCAGCAGTCGAGGGTCTGCCTGTCTGCCTGTCTGTCTGAGGCTGAGAGTGGCAGTCAGAAGGAGACGGACTGTCTTGTCTACAGTCTGAAACAGGGGGGTAACACGCAGGCAGGCGGCGTGCAGAGGGAAGACGGCGGAGACAGTCACCAGTGATGCGCCGTCATTCACAGCAGGAAAAAACAGATCTGGAAGTGACTGATGTGCAAAAAAATAATAATAAAAAAAAAAAGAACTGGCAGAAGGAAAGATTTAAGTGCACTGCCAATATAACCCCCCATTGGGCCACGCAAACCACAGGAAAGGGAACGGGACCACCGGATGAAATATGGAGAAGAGCTCATCTGTCCCAGAAACGCAGCGAGTGTGTGTATGTGTGCTTACACTGTCTGTCAAAAGTTTAATGACACGCAGCTTTTAAAACCTTTTAAACCCATTAAATCTAGATTAATACTGAGCTCCGGAGTATCGAGAAGCAACTGCTAACTACTATTAACTACTAACTACCAGTAACTACTATACATTAATTAGAGCTACTAATTATTTGTTAACTATATGGTTACTACTATCCCCATTGGGGACCTTATTTAGTAATTACTGTTACTTACTTAGTAGGTATACTAAGTATACAGTATACTCAAGTATACTGTGAATCTTTGAATAACTGCTATGAATTACTCTGCAGCCAGTATGACTTAGTAAACACTAGAATTTTTGTTTATGTCAGTCTGGAAGAGAAAAGCATTGAATCAACACTGAGGTGAAATCTTCTCGTCATACCGAGCTTAGTCAAGCTGTAACAGTCAATGTTCAGCGAAGACATGGTGTCCCCAAACTTCTGAGGAGCTGCTTCATGGCAGAAATATGCTCTCAGTGGTCTAGAGAGGTTACTGTGACCTGGGATGATCTTGCAATCGACATCACTCAAATCCCTCCGAAAGCCCTCTCCGGGTTCAGCGGGAGCACCACTTGTTTGCCTTTCGCTGCCGGGGCTGCTCGGCTTCTTCTGAGCCACTTCAGGGCAGAAAGAGAAAAAGGGAGGACAGGAGGCTATGGAGAGGTGAGCCTGCAGAGAGCCGCTTCTTATGCTTCCACAAAGAAACGTCATTACCGTGTTTTCTATAGAAATACACACCGTGTCATTTTCCTCTCCGTCTCAGCGTTTGACAATAGCGGTCCAGCTTTGTGTAAGTGAACTTTCAGGCAGGTTACGCTGTCTGTCTCGGCGCTCACGCTGTTTGTTCTCCTATCAGACGGGTTAGGATTAATGTCTCGGCTACACGGTTAACGCACAGTCTTCACTGAAGGGCTGTTCGTTCCTAGGAGCCCATTTATAACGTTCGCTCTGTTTTCCCAACCTTCTTTTATCCCTACGGGACAAGACTGGTTGTGTTACTGCACCTTTAAGGCTGATATATGCAAATGACTCCCTTCTGATTGGCTGCCCTGTATTGTGCCTCATACAAAAACAGCTAAGTGGGGCTTTCAGATGTGCGGATTCTTGGAATGACCACGTTTTGATCATCTTCCAGTCCGATACCAACGTTCCAGGATGAATGAGTAGGTGAACCGCTGGGTGATTATACGGAAATGTGTTTGTGACCTCACAAGCATGACAAATTCCAAACAGGCTGTTTTCGCTTTATATATATATATATATATATATCTGTCCATGGGCCTTAAACCGTTTGGAGTTCTTGGATACTGAAATATACTGTACCTCTAATCCCACTCTCTCTCTCTCTCTCTCACACCATGAGCAAGTCTGTACTCGTCCTCCATCACAATCTGTACTCTAGACACCCCCCCTCCCCCCGTCTCTCCATCTCCCTGTCCTTCTGCTTTGTGTCCATGTCTCTGCTTCTGTCACTCTCCCGCTGGTCAGCTCTGTCACTGTCAGCTGCTTTCTTTCATCTGTTTATGGATTTGACCATCTCTCTCTCTCTTCCTCTCTGAAAAACTCTCTACTCCATATATCACAATATATATCACATCTACTGAAAAGAAGCCCGAGGGTGCCACACTGTGAGAACAGATATCTTGGCAAGTGAAAGCTCCCCAAATATAATAATAGAATATCACAAGATGTTTCAAACGATTTCTGGCCTAATGGATGTTTTTCTTTTAACAGTTTTCTCAAAACATATCCAAGGCTGAAGGCTAGTTCTAGCATTTAGTCTGAGCATATAAATCTGGATATTCTCTGTCTGTACTGTGTTGTGTTGTGTTGTCTGTCCGCACTTGTTTGTTTGTGTTGCACTTGTGTCTATGTTGCACCATGGTCCTGGAGGAACGTTGTTTCGTCTCACTGTGTACTCTGTATGTAGTTGAAATGACAATAAAACCCACTTGACTTGACTTGACTTAATCCCAGTCTGAGCATATAAATCTGGATTTAATCCCAGTCTGAGCATATACATCTGGATTTAATCCCAGTCTGAGCATATACATCTGGATTTAATCCCAGTCTGAGCATATAAATCTGGATTTAATCCCAGTCTGAGTGTCTAAACATGGATTTAACTACACAGAGTTCTTATACCTGTATTAATCACAGACTGAGTATCTAAACCCGAGTTAAACTACAGTCTGAGTATCTAAACCTGTATTAATCACAGACTGAGTATCTAAATCTGAGTTAAACTACAGTCTGAGTATCTAAACCTAGTTAATCACAGACTGAATATCTAAATCTGAGTTAAACTACAGTCTAAGTATCTAAACCTAGTTAATCACAGACTGAGTATCTACATCTGAGTTAAACTACAGTCTGCGTATCTAAACCTGTATCAATCACAGTCTGAGTATCTAAACCTGGATTAATCACAGTTTAAGTATCTAAACCTGAAATACTCACAGTCTGAGTATATAAAGAACCAAATCCTGAATTAATAATTGTCTGGGTATCTAAACCTGGATTAAATTTCTGTTTGAGTATCAAAACCTGTATTAATTACAGTCTGAGTATCTAAACCTGTATTAATCACAGAGTGAGTATCTAAATCTGAGTTAAACTACAGTCTGAGTATCTAAACTTAGTTAATCACATTCTGAGTATCTAAATCTGAGTTAAACTACAGTCTGAGTATCTAAACCTGTATTAATCACAGACTGAGTATCTAAATCTGGATTACTCACAGTCTGAGTACATTAAGAACCAAATCCTGAATTAATAATTGTCTGGGTATCTAAACCTGGATTAAATTTCTGTTTGAGTATCTAAACTTGGTTTAATCACAGTCTGAGTATCTAAACCTGTATTATTAACACAGTCTGGGTATATAAACCTGAATGACTCACAGTCTGAGTATCTAAACCTGGAAGAGTAACAATCTACAGATAACTGGGTAGAAACATGTCCAATGTTACTCCTGTTTATATAAAACAGTGCATATGTAGCACAAGGCCAATTTAATTATAAAGTATTACCCACTCAGTAATCCTAGACAACAAAACAGAAGAAATGATTCAATCTTATTCACTCTTACAGGCCACAACAGCAGCTTCTGCGCTGCCACAGCGGGAGCACTATTCAGATCAAAGCTGTGAGTTATTTGATGCCTTTGCATGCAAAGACATAAACACAAATAGATAAACAAAGAACTCAATCAATTTTATGTAGTATCTGGGTTACGTGATCTCCTCTAGTCCAAATGAAACCCAGAGAGTTTTAGCGGAGGGAGAAAATCCTGCTGATCTCATTCTAATTAGCAGCCCCTCCAAATCCCTAGGAGGCGCTAGTCATAATTGCCTCTTTTAGGTTTCTGTTCGCTCATTCAACTCAAGTGTTTGATAATGAAGCTTTTGATTGGGTGGTAACTGCTGGAACACCCACACTTTCCTGCTAAATTACCATTAATTAAAGCTAATTGGCGTTGATTGATTGTTCATATTAAACTGTTGTTGGACTGAAAAGGCTAGAGATTGTAGTTGGAGCTGTTGCTAAATGAATCTGCCGCTGGACGTTATAAATGAAACCAATATCCAACATAAAGTGAGGGCTAAGGTTTTTAAATACTGTGTCCACTTACTGTCCACTCTATTAGACACTCCTACTACTTGCTGGTCCATTTTGTAGATGTAGAGTCAGAGACAGTAGCTCATCTGCTGCTGCACAGTTCGTGTTCCTCTAGTCCAGAGATCCCTAATAGGCGGTCTGAGTCCGGACCTAGACGTCGTCCAATGCGGACCCAAACCGATAAACTAATAAGAGCCATTTAAATAATTATTATTTTATTTTTTTTTATTTTAAGCATTAAAATTATTTTAAGAGCCGGAGTCTTTACAATATAGGGGCTTTGCGGTGCAGTAACCTCAAAGACCAATTGCGTGCGTTGTAAAACCAGGAAAGGCACTACTCAGCCAATCAGATCTGGGCATATTCAGGAGTGTGGCCCTCACACCGGCGAGGTACGAAGCGAGAAGCAGCAGTCGGAAAGTAAAGCGGGTCAGAGAAAGAATAACTTTCTCCGACTGTTTTAACTAAGAATGGAGAGACGTATATGTTTATTCTTCACAGGCGGCTCCAAACCAACAGGTCCAGATGTGAAACCTAGTAAACCTAGTAAATACTTTCTGTTTTTTCTGTTTTTTTAATGTAGACCTTGTTTGTATTGAAGTGAGTAAAAACATTTATTAGAAGTTTATAATTAATTAATTCAGTTCAGTATTTAAACAGTAAATATACTGAAATATACTGAACGGTATGTCTGGTGTGTTGGTGTTTCAGTAGCTGATGGTATAAGATGTTGATACTAGACTACTTCAGTAAACAGGATACACCACTGAATCAGAACACAAGTTAGAAATTTTAACAGTCCAGACCTTGGCCTGAGGAGATCTCCTCTAACTGGACCTTCCTGACTGGCTAGTTTTGGTTGGTGGACTATTCTCAGTCCAGCAGTGACACTGAGATGTTTAAACACCGTGATTCACTCAGACCAGCACAACACACACTAATCATTGAAGAACTACAGAACTTCATAGATGAACTACAGTCTGTAAGTGTAGAACTACAAGGTGCTCCTATACGGTAAATGGAGCTGATACAATGGACCTAAAGAAGTTGTTGGTGTACATGCCACAGGTATCGTGCAGTAGAGGCTACATGTTATTAATTCAGGTGCTTCTCTTCTCTCGGCATTGTGGATGCTAATTATAAGCCAGTTAGCAACACCAAAATGCTAACGGCCTTTCATTTGAGGGCTCACAAATGAAAACAGCTTCCGCGTTCTAGAGCCGTCTAGACCTTTTCACGATCCTAACTGGATTACAGCGGCGCGTAGGTAGAGCACTGAACACGATACGTACTTGTAATCTGATTTGCTTGTCCTCCGAGTGTCGGCTTCGCTTCCTGCCTACGAGGGGGAAAAAAGCTATCTGTGTGTGTGTGTGTGTGTGTGTGTCTCTTTGACCAATTAGAAGTTGCGAGAGGGCTAACGACTCCCTCCCTCGGCTGCCAAAGAGAGGTCAAGTGCACCTCTGCTGTAGTTTTTCCCTGAAAAAGAAAGCAGCCTCTACTGTTGAGCTAGCCTGCTATAAATACCAGCTTCCATTATCTGTTACAGCGGCGGCACAGAGAATCAAATCAAACGCCGCTCCTTCACACCTGCAGCTATTATTGCTGATGCTCCCGAGCAAAGCAGCTTACTTTAACCTGGGCCCTCGAGCCCGTGCCCCTCGAGCCAGGCGGGATTAAGCCTCCTTGCTAAAGGGTCCAGGCGCTGATGAGTCAATGGCGTGACCTTCTAGGCCCCGTCTCCTGGCCTTTTCCTCGGAGAAGTATTGTTGTGTTTGGCCAGTGAGCTGAAGGGCTTGGTGACTAAGCAATGACCTTCTCTTAACTCTGGATTACAGCTTGTGATTAAAGCTCCAGCTCCTAAAAGCAGTCATTTGATGTCGTCCGTGTCATTTGTCGATGCAACACATGACTCACAGTCGCGCTCGCGAAGCTTTCAGGCCCAGAACTTGGAGCGAAGCTGGAGTCTCGGAAAAATGACACCAGAACAAAGGAGGTAGACATTCAGTGCAAGACCCAGCCAGCATGTGTCCTGATCGATAAACAAGAAAGGCTTTCTAAATTCATTCATCAAGGAAGCAAATTTTAATCGATCTTTCAAAAAACTGAGGAGTCATGTTTAATCGAGCGTTAAGGCAGCCTTGATATACTGCCGAGACCCGGCCTGCCGATTCTGACAACTGAACAAAACATAGTCAAGCCTTATATATATATATATATATATATATATATATATATATATATATATATATATATATATACACTTTGTAGTTCTACACTTACAGCCTGTAGTCCATCTGATTCTTTGTATATTTTGTTACTTTGTTCTTCAATGGTCAGGACCCCCGCGGGACCACCAAAGTGCAGGTACTACTAGTGACACTGGCGAGGTGGTGGTGAGTGTGTGTTGTGCTGGTATGAGTGGATAGTCTGAGAATAGTCCACCAACCAAAACTATCCAGACAACAGTGTCCTGTGACCACTGATGATGACCACTGATCTACAAGGTGGACCCCCAAGGTGGGAGTGTCTAACAGAGTGAACAGTGAGTGGACAAAATGTTTAAAACTCCAGCAACACTGCTGTGTCTGATCCACTCACACCAACGCAACACACACCAACGCACCACCACCACCACATCAGTGTCACTGCAGTGCTGAGAATGACCCATTACCCAAATAGTAACTGCTCTGTGGTGGTCCTGTGGGGGTCCTGACCATTGAAGAACAGAGTAATAAAGTATACAGAGAATCAGATGAACTACAGTCTGTGAGTGTAGCTCCTATGTGGTCAGTGGAGCTGATAAGATGGACACTGAGTGTAAGATATGAGGAGGTGTACCTAATAAAGTGGCAAGTGAATGTAGGAGCACCCTGTGGTTCTGTGGTACATCTGTTTCCTTACAGAATTTGCTATAACGGCTATATCTTTTTGTCATTTTGGCCCTTTGAAACGAAAAGTTTGGTCCCCCCAGGATAGAAGTGTCCTTAAACTTACTCCTCCACGGTCTTCAAAGCTCTTAAACTAGGCCTTCGAGCTTAGGGGCACATTTATGCTCTACGCTAGAGATGGAGAAAAATGGGGACCTTCTGGCAGGCCAGCTTTAAAGATCCATACTTAGAAAGGTTCCTTAGGGGACCAGTGGTGTTTCTTCAATGTCACCGCTCCAATAAAACCTTCATTTTTTAAAGTTGTACCTGTTACTCAAAGTGACACTTGGTGGCAAACTCACACGGCTGGACAAAAACCAAGAACGCTCTACGCCGACTAGTCTGGGTTAACTACTAATGCCAGCTTCAGACAATACAAACCCTGCACAGCCACATCAGCAACCACACACCCGTTTTTTTGCCACACAGGGGCCTAAAACTGCCAGTACTACTATAGCAGCAAACCTTATCATGGCTGCTCTTTGTCACCCATCATTTAAAGAAGGGCTAAGGAACTGGTGGAAATTACCCTGTGGACTTTTCTTTTTTCATCACAGAGAGGACAATTTAAGAGGAGCATTATCTCCAGCCTTCAGCACGGTTCCACGCGCTCAGAAAAAGAGAGTTTAATGTATGAAGAAATGAGCTCAGAGGGAGCTGGAATTGAAAACGGCCCACTTGTGTGGTTTGGCGCTAAGAATGTCTGGTGCCCCCTTTGAAGGTTACTATGTTCTGGCTGCACAATGGCTTTTTCTCTCATCCTCTCTTTCACCGCTGTCTCCTCAATGTGTCTCTCTCTCTCTTTCTCCATTTCGGCACAGACAGATTACTGTGGCCGGCAGCTCCGTCTGGTAACCGAAAGTGTGAAAGAAAAAAAAAAACTGAAAACCGAGACTTTTTCCACCAAACAGCGCCCGACTGGCGTTTCAATCTGGTCTTGCCGGAACGCCCGAGATCATCTGCTTAGAAACATGGACTCCGACGGACTGCCAACTGGCAAGGCTTTAAAGAAGCCAATGAATGTCACTTTCGGTTTAATGCCCCGTGATAACCACATCCATGGCTTTGCCAAGAGGTCAGACTATTGGTTGAAAGTAGAGAGCGCCCTTCTCGCCCTCCACTCCTTCAGACAGAAATGCATTAGCGCTATCTTGGCCTCTTCATTCCAATCACATAAACCCATAAGCACGGCATCCACTTCTCTTCTTCTTTTTTTTTTTTGATACGCAATCCCTGTGGCGGATTAATAACCCCCAGACGTCTGGACTCATACCTACTCCGTTTCATACCCTGGCCTTGACCCGATGCCGACTGGACACTTATCTTTCCAGTTGGCACGGGGGTCATTTTTTTTCATTCGCTAAGTCTACTGCGCTCCCAAGAGCCAAGATGGTGTCTACAAGCTGTGGCTACCCTGAGCAGAGGCCTCTTTAGTGTTAGTCCAGTTCACAGTAGGTGTGGAGATAGGAAGGCAGGAGCATGCTGTGGATCAGTTTAGGAAGCAGATGGAGCTTTGTCTCCAGAAGGACTAACGGTCTTTGGAACCAAGGGATGAGCACGGATCCCAAAGCCTTCTCCAACATGGTTCTAACATGATGGGCAAAAAAGTTTCTCATGTATACAAATGGGGTGGAGTGACAGGTTCTCAGGCGGCTCCTCATAATGGCTGATACCATACGGTGGGAATGGCGTGGGCATCTTAGCCAAAGCTTAACAAACAAAAGTTGGCTCCAGTGAAGCTGAAAGCGGGTCAATCTTCAGCAAGCAAGGGATGGAAAATGTTCACAGTGTCTACAGGTTAGGCTGCTGCAAAGAAGAGCCTTGATTTCAGTTTTGCTGGCTTGTGATCAGTAAAAAATTTAATAAGATCTGCGGCAACTTTCAACCCCTTCTCTTTCCCAGGGTAAAAGTTGGCGTGGCATAACCACGTATGCATGAGCAGTGGTCAGGGGCTGGCCTGCCACCCCTTACTGCTACAGGGAGAGGTAGAAACCCAGTGACCAACCAACAAATGATGGCAAAACTTGAGAACAAATGCCACCAGGAGCTGTGGACAACCCCTTATGCACCCTTACCCAGTTCTTCTCCTCAAGTTTGTCTTGGTTAATTCCACTTGCCAGTTAGGTCATCTTCTATCAAGCTGGGAGGGTGAAGATTGCCATGTATTACCTTAATCTCCACCACATCTTTTTAAACTCTGGCACAACTGGCCTGGCACCCCCTAGTGCCACGGAGAGAGGCAGAAACACAGTGACCAACTAACAAACACTGCCAAAACTTGAGGACAAGCGCCGCCAGAAGCTGTGGACAACCCTTAATGTCCCCAGTTCTTCTCCTCAAGTTTGTCTTGGTCAACTCCACGTGCCAGGTCATCTTCTACCAAGCTGGGAGGGTGAAGATTGCCATGTATTACCTTAATCTCCACCACATCTTTTTAAACTCTGGCACAACTGGCCTGGCACCCCCTAGTGGCATGGAGAGAAGCAGAAACACAGTGACCAACTAACAAACACTGCCAAAACTTGAGGACAAGCGCCGCCAGAAGCTGTGGACAACCCTTAATGTCCCCTTACCCGGTTCTTCTCCTCAAGGTCAACTCCACGTGCCAGGTCATCTTCTACCAAGCTGGGAGGGTGAAGATTGGCATGTGCTACACTAATCTCCACCACAAACAGTTTATTCTGTTGCATCAGCTAACAGAGGCCCAGGTGGGCCCAGGTTGGCTTGCACCGCACTGGGTAAAGACCATCCTTCCCAACCAAAGAGAGCAAAACCATCACCAGGGATCTTGCTTGGAATTTCCCAGTGCTTAGATAGCTGAGCCCACATGTACCCCTCCCTAATGTAATAGCTGTTGGCATCACTGGGTGATGGTAATACCCTGCAGGGGTTGAATCAGGTATGTTAGCACAGGGAACAAATGTGCAGTGCAAGGGATTTCTTAGGCAAGGAGCTTAGGGGATAGAGTGAGTGCATGAGAGAGAACGAGAGAAAGAGAGAGCGCCTTGAATTTATTCTTTTATCTCCTTGACTTCGCCACAGTAAATTAGCTTTGCCTAGCTGAACTCTCTTATGCTAGTAATTAGCCCTGTTAGCCCTGTTCTGGGGCCACTGAAGAGAGTTACACAATCCGTTCCGTATTCACCCTCCATCATCAGATGGTTAACTAAGCTGCTTTGTCTTGCCGTACTCCCTCAGCATGACTTCCCCTTTTATGTGAGGTCAGGAGGCTTTCTGTGGACGCGCATGTATTTTGCTGCGTTGGCGCTTCAGTTTCAAAGTGTTTCTGCGGTTTGAGGCGTCCCAGGGCTTCGTCTTTACACTCAGGAGGCTCGGAGAAAAGCCGACTCACTACAGTATGACAGCGCGGCGGAGGTTTGTTAGCTTTGCTGAGACAGTCATCATTAAAATAAAATCCTCAAAAGTGTAGCCGTTCCTTCGAGGTTAATTATGAAAGCACCAGTGAATATTGTGGCTTGAAGACTTCGGCTATAGCTGGTACTTCAGCGCTACCGAGTTCAGCTAAGGAGCAAACATAACACTCCAAAACAAAGTGAACTGAGCGAATGTGGCAAGAAACTAGTACAGAGTAAAGTGAAAATGTAGGGAAATAGTTTTTAGCTCTTCCAAAATGTTGATGATATTATCATTAACAGCGTATCACACAATGTCCCATAGAAACCCATAGAAGGCCATTTCTACCAGGTAGCAGAGAAACACATGCCTGTGATTTTCCTCCTTTGCGATATATATATATATATATATATATATATATATATATATATATATATATATATATATATTAGCAACCACCTGGGATACCATAGAAGTAGTCTATAGCAATATCTTAGCAACCACCTGGGATATCATAGAAATAATCTAGCAACATCTTAGCAACCACCTGGGATGCCACTAATCTCTGTTCTAATTGGCTGCTCATGTATTCAGCCTTTCTCTAAAACTCATTTAGGTCATAACATTACAATCATTATAAATTACAAATAGGCTCTCTTTACAATTTAGCTTGCGTGTATAGACTTCTATATACTGCATATATATATATATATATATATATATATATATATATATATATATATATATATATATATATATATATATATATATATATTAACTCCAATTCAGGGGTAACTAAGCCATAATATGAAAAACACAAGTCTTTATTTTGATATACTTCTCCCAGAAACAGAGAAGTAGAAAAATATAGGTGTGATTTTTGTTCTCCTCTACTTTGTATGGACTTTGTATGAAATTACCTTCCACAGAAATCACACAGGCAAGTCTATTTGAGATTATGTAACAGCTCCACACAGTTTGAGGCAAGTGTGTGATGATTTAGGCATGCAGTCTGTGCGGCTGTGCTAACCAGTGGGGTGTAAGCTTTCATTATTTGTAAGCTCCATTAACCTCCCCAGTGTGAAACTAAACAAGCAAACTTCAGACACTAAACATGTTTTGTCTGATGGATATTTCTATATCTGGGGGCAAATGATCTGAATGAGTTTTTTGGCAAATTAACCCAATTAACCCTTCATTTCACTTCAACTCTGCCTCAGAATGCAAGCAGAACAAACTAAATAGGAGAGACAATCGCTCACTTACCAGAGACGGTAACTTTAGCAGTGCGGCTGACGATCGCTCCAACGCCCTCCAGCGTGGCCAGGCACTGATAGGACCCCTCATCAGGTCGGTGGTGCCGTGAGTGCACCACATTCTGTACCAGGAGTGAGCCGTTGGCCAGCTGCTGCCGGCGCTCGTCCACCACCGAGCTCAGCAGGACGCCGTCTTTCTTCCAGGAGATGATGGGGAGGCCTTGGTCTGACCGCGCCTGGCAGTCCAGCTGCAGGACGCCCCCTCGAACCGTCACCACATCCTGGGGCTCTAGCACAAAGCGCAGCTCCACAAAGCTTCGTGGGGTCTCCGATCCTGGAGAACACAGAGAGAGAGGAGGGGGAGTGAGTGTGGGGGCATCTGTGTTTTAAAAAGCCCATGAACTTTAGCAACCACTTGGGATACCATAGCGACAGTCTATAGCAACATCTTAGGAACCACCTAGGATACCATAGCAATATTGTTGCATCATCTTAGCAAACAACTGGGATACCATAGGAATACTCTAGCAACATGTTAGCAATTACAAGGTATACCACAGCAGCAGTGTCTAGCAACATCTTAGCAACCACGTGGGATATCATAGCAAGAGTCTATAGCAATAGTCCATAGCAACATTTTATCAACCACCTGGGATATCATAGCAATAGTCTAGCAACATCTTAGCAACCACCTGGGATATCATAGCAATAGTCTATAGCAACAACTTAGCAACCACCTAGGATACCATAGCAATGTTGTTGCAACATTTTATCAACCACCTAGGATATCATAGCAATAGTCTAGCAACATCTTAGCAACCACCTGGGATGCCACTGATCTCTGTTCTCACTGGCTACTCATGTATTCAGCCTTTCTCTATCTATTCTATAAAATCTATTAATTTAGGTTATGACATCACAATCATTATAAATTACAAACAGGCTGTTTTTACAATTTAGTGTCTATTTATAGCACAGCAAAGTTTAAAAACGACTGGACTCGGCGGGACTCGGTAGGTCAGGGAGGCACACGTGCACACATAAAGCCTGACCTTGCATTAACAGTCTTATTACACAATCAAGCAGCATTTGCATTCAGTTCTTCAAAAGCCTTTGCACCTTGAGACTCAGACAAGAAGCATTAGCCCAGTTCCGTCAGACACTTTCAAGATAAAAGACTTCGCTCAGGGCAAGGATTCCGATTAAACGCTGTTTAGCAGCTATACAAGTCAAATCAAAGCCAGACGTCCATATACATGCTTCTCTACCTCCGAGCCACTGAAGACTACAACAGGACTGAAGTGAAGTCAAATGATGGCTCTGCTGTTTATTGATGCTTCTGTAAAGAGAACGATAGAAATGGCAACTTCATAGGACAACTGAAAAATTAGTCCTAATCCAGGGATATGGAGGTGGTGAGGGGGGCTGCAGCACCCCCAGGTTTCAGGATTAGCACAGAAAAGACTTTGACCTCTACTGCCCCCTATATAGATATTACACATATGCACACACACACACACACACAGTGAGTATCTACACTCACTGTCCAGTCTAGCAGCTCCACTGACCATATAGGAGCTACACTTACAGACTGCAGTTCATCTGATTCTCTGTATACATTATTACTCTGTTCTTTAATGGTCAGGACCCCCACAGGACCACCACAGAACAGGTTTTATGTGGGCGATGGATCATTCTCAGCCCCACAGTGACACTGGACAGTGTTTAAACACTCCAGAAGCACAACACACACTAACGCACCACCACCACATCACTCACTGCCCACACACACCCACTTTGTCGGACCACCTTGACGATAGCTCTTTATTTCTCTAGTCCTTCATCAGTGGTCACAGGACGCCGCCCACAGGACACTGCTGTCTGGATAGTTTTGGTTGGTGGACGATTCTCAGTCCAGCAGTGACACTGAGGTGTTTAAACACTCCAGCAGCAGCAGCAGCACTGCTGTGTCTGATCCACTCACACCAGCACAACACACACTAACACACCACCATCATGTGAGTGTCACTGCAGGGCTGAGAACGACCCACCTTCCTAACAGTACCTGCTCTGTGGTGGTCCTGTGGGGTCCTGATAATTAAAGAGCAGAGTAATAAAGTATACAGAGAATCAGATGAACTACAGTCTGTTAGTGTAGCTCCTGTATGTTCAGTGGAGCTGATATAGTGGACAGTGAGTGTAGATACAATGTTTTCATTCTCACTGGCTCATTAACACACTGTCGCTAGGGGCGACTTATTAAATTACATAGACCAAAAAACAAAAGAAAATATTTTCTTACGACAGCAGAACACCTGTGTTTGGCAGCCGTCACAACACCTGAGAGCGCTCTTTGAGTTACTCGACGCTAATGCTAATGCTTCTGATTGTAGCACAACAAGAGCCCTCGTGTTTGAAGCATCCCTGGAGT
>CM038726.1:30623333-30753333 GCA_021613375.1 Megaleporinus macrocephalus | reverse complement strand
GCTGAGATCCTTCTAAGATCCGTCTCACTAAAGTCCTGCCTGAAGCTTTAAACAGTGGGGGAGATGTCGGAGAAGTTTCATGCCTCTGAAAGCTCCCTCAAGTGCCTAAAACTGTTGCATAGTATGTCCTGTACTTTTCAATGCCATCCACTGCAGTGAGGTACATGGAGACCATTGGAGTTCCCAAAGAAAACTTCTATATCATCATCAGCCCGTCGTATACAAACTCTAAGGACATGCGGAAGTTCTCTGTTGGTTTCCACCACCACTATAGAGACCGCATCATAACGCTTTAACATAACGCTTTAAAGTAGGGTGCTGTTCATAAGGCTACATAGGCTTGTCATGGCATGTGACATAAATGTTTATAATTGCTTATTTCAATGAGCGTCATCTGTAATAAAGGCTATCTTTGGCAAGGATCACTTTAGAATTTCATTTCATGCAATTTTCATGCAATTCACAAACAATATTGTCCATTTCCAATTAATGTAAGTGTATCAGATGATTTTTAAAGAATAAAAATGTTTGTATTAAAGTCTATTTTTGTATAAAGGCTTATTTTACATGTAGTCCTATTATCAGTAATTCTCAGTCCTCTGTCTAAATCTCCTGGTACAGCCACCAATCCAAGTTAAGGATGTTATTGGGCTAATTGGTTGTTGGGACACTCTTGATCAATTGTGATGCACAGCTGAAAAACATTCTACTAATAAGTGAGTATAAAAGGGAACAACATTCTAGGTTAGTTTAGTATCTGAAGCCCAATGACCAGAAAGAAACAACTTTCTTTAGAGACCCGTCAGTCCATTGTTGTGTTAAGGAAGAAGATACTCCATTAAAACAAGAACATTTCACTGTGATCCCAAACTTTTGAGCAGTAGTGTATGTATATATATATTCATGTAGGATTATGTCATTTCTTATGGCAAGCTTATGTAGGTGTCATGTGACCTCATGAGTAGCAACCAAAATAAGTAGTTGAGAGGCCAGATGGTTTGAGTGGGCCTCAAGTCCGCACAGAAGCCTCACTGTCTCGCAGCCCCAGACAAAAAACAGTAGTCCCAGAGAAATACATAGCTCTTTTTTTTGAAGAACGGGGGAAGTTCACGACCCCTAACTAGGGAACACAATCCTAAACAGGTGCTGAAAGATTAAAGGCGAAGCGTGGCTTGTTGTGAGAGTCTCAGTAACAGACTTTCTTTTGATGTCCACGTTGTGTTACTGTAGAGAAGCACCTCTAAACACCACACGGTCTAAAGCAAGGGCGTAGATTTGCTCTTGATATTGGTGGGAACCTATAAATCTTTAAAACGATAAAGAACTGATATACTACACATGCTATTCTACGTGCTTTTAAACTATTCTGAATAATTCATTAATTATATAATGTTAAATTAATGTTAAACTGATGACAAAGAAGTAGTTTGGACTTCAGTTTAATTTGTAAAACATGTTATTCAGAGCTACAGGTGATCACCACTGCATTACCATCAACTCTTTTCATTTGACTTACACGTCCCTTTGAAACCTAGTTCCTTATGTCCACCCACTTTTCCTCTCCTGCTGTCCTCACTCACTTTTAACACCCTTGTGTCTCCCACGTTGCACCTGAGTCTTGGACAGTGAGTCTCGCATATGACTGGAAAGTTTTCCTTTCTGTTTTGGTGCTACTAACAACCAAACATAGCTACAGAGTCTAATATGACAGCAGAACACACTACAGCCAATCACACTGGACATACTGGTGTTACAGACTCCAGTAGAGAACATGATTTAACCCTTTCTGCACCTCTAGGTTAAACTTCTACACCATCATCAACATGTTGCATACAAACTCTGAGGACATGCGGAGGTTCTCTGATGGTTTCCACCACCACTATAAAGACAGCATCATCTGTGAGTGTCTCTACAACCATTAAGCTTTAAAGTAGGGTGCTGTTCATAAGGCTACATAAGCTTGTCATGGCATGTGACATTAATGTTTATAAATGCTTATTTCAAATGAGAGTCATCTGTCATAAAGGCTACTTTAGCTATCTTTGGCATATGTAAACCTTAGAACATGATTTAACCCTTTCTGCACCTCTAGGTTAACGGGGCGTTGACAGATCTGAGCTTTTTTTTTTGGGGGGGGGGGGGGTTGGGTCAAATTATTGGTGGGGGTGTGTCACTTCCATCCATCCATGCTAATTCTACACCCTTGGTCTAAAGGGTTCTAGACTTAAGCTGGTATAGAACCATCCCATCAGGTAGAACCCCAGAAATCTCTCTTGGATATTCCTTTTCCTAAGGAAAGCGAAATCCCAGTGTACCTGGATCCTTAGGAAAGCGAATCAATCAAAGCTGTTGCTCGGGGCATCCACTGCCGCGTTCTCAAGCCCAGCGGCCGCCGGAGGTCTAAGGTCAGTCTAAGGTCAAGCCTGAGGCCTATCGACCTAATTTGCTCAGCAAATCACTAGCAGTGCACACTGGATTATGGAAACTCTGGCGCTTTTTCCAGCCGCGCCGCTGTTTATCTCAGCAACCGCGCATTTGCTTCACCTGCTAGAAATATTTATGAGCCCCTGTGGAGTCGCGGCCAGCCAGAACACGGGAGCGCAGCAAGCACCACACAAATATGTCATATTAGCAGCTAAACGATCTACAGACGCATCAGGGAGGATCCAGCCCGCTTCCTAATCTCTACCTCAGGACTACGGCCCATCTTTAAACCCGCGTCCCGGACACACGCAGCTCCGGACCACCTTTCCAGTCCTGGCGCGTCTCTGCGCTTCTTATGAAGTCATCAGCCTTCTTTGCTGCATCTGCCCTTTGATATCATCTCATCTCTTTTATCTCTTCATTATGGGCTGCGTCGCCATGGTTACGGCTCCGTTCCGCTCCCTTATCGATCCCGGCGCTCGGCGTGCTGCCACTCTGCTGCGTGCGCGCGGTCTGTCGCTCCGTCCCTGCCCCTCAGCCCGGCGCTTATCTAGACAACTTCATCAGCGCCGACCCCTCCTCCTATCAACCTGCGCCGCATTCCGCACACATTCTCTTTCAAGCGTCCTCTGGGGTGCGGCCCCCCTCACGGGCTCCCCATCTCCCCCACCCCCTTCACACTGCTCACGCTCTTCCTCGGACACCTCAGATTGGTCAGGAGTGCTCAGGGCCAGACGGACAGACGCGCGTCCTGAGCTCCAGTTAGTGAGACTGCAGCGCGGCACGGAGCCGCTCCGCCCTCCGACTGCTCACAGCCACGTCTCCAAACGTTTCTTGTCTTCTGGCTCGGGAGTTTGAGAGCTCAGCTGGTACACGCCCGGAAATGCAGGAGCTGCTTCATGCTCACTGTGTTCGGAGTGTCAAACCGTGAGATGAGACTCATTTCCACCTGCCTGTCTCACTCCGCATCAGTATTCCACATTCACTCCGCCTGCCTGTCTCACACCCAAACACTACAACCTGCTACTGCACACCTGTCCTTTCCCAGTTTATGTCTACTAACCACACACAGATGGACAGGTAGTGTTACAGTTTACCTGTACACAGGTAGGTGAAGGTAGTGTTACAGTTTACCTGTACACAGGTAGGTGAAGGTAGTGTTACAGGTTACCTGTACACAGGTAGGTGAAGGTAGTGTTACAGTTTACCTATACACAGGTAGGTGAAGGTAGTGTTACAGTTTATCTGTACACAGGTAGGTGAAGGTAGTGTTACAGTTTACCTGTACACAGGTAGGTGAAGGTAGTGTTACAGTTTACCTGTACACAGGTAGGTGAAGGTAGTGTTACAGGTTACCTGTACACAGGTAGGTGAAGGTAGTGTTACAGGTTACCTGTACACAGGTAGGTGAAGGTAGTGTTACAGGTTACCTGTACACAGGTAGGTGGAGGTAGTGTTACAGTTTACCTGTACACAGGTAGGTGAAGGTAGTGTTACAGTTTATCTGTACACATGTAGGTGAAGGTAGTGTTATAGTTTACCTGTACACAGGTAGGTGAAGGTAGTGTTATGAGTCTTATCCAAGGAGTCTTATTGGTATAGTGTAGGGCAGCAAGTGGGCGGTGGAGACTAGGATTGTAGTGGGTGGGGTGCCTGGGTTTGCAGCAGGAGAGCTAGGTTTGTAGTAGGTGGGGGGGGGCAGGGTTTGGAGGTGGTAAATTGCCTGGGGTTGTAGTTGGCAGGGGGGCTAGGTTTGTAGTGAGCGGGGGGGCCCGGGTTTGTAGAAGTGAACAAACAAGCAAGCAACAAATGAGCTGCAGTTGAGCTGCATAGAAAACACACATTAATAATCACAAGCAGCAAAACACTCGCAGCTATAAAACCTCCAGTAAATAAATTATGCACAAAATCATACAGACTTTTTCCCCCCATAACAAATGTTTTGGCTTTTGAACCTCTGTCACAGCCTCAGCATCTGCTTGGGTCTGAATTCAATTCCACCTGAAGAGTAATTAGCTGATATAATGCTGACCACACAAAAATAAGATTAGTATTGAGGCCAGGCTGCTGTGCTGCCCACTTGTCTGTCAACAGTGAGGTCACATGACACTGTTTAGCCTATAAATATGGAGAACTGTGTACTTCAGTACAAAGAGTGAAACATTTATTTAACTGTCTGTGTGTTTGGAGGTGTGATGACCACATGCATAGCTCAAAGTAGGCGGGTGCTGGTGTACGGTCGAAGCAGGGCCAAAATCAGCGCTAGGTATTGCAGCCAGGAGTGGTGCAAGGATCACTCTGGATTTCGCTGGCACGGGCCGACGTGACTAGTGGTTGAATCGGGTGGGCGCGGGCATTAATAATTAGAAATCTATTGGACTGGGTTTGATGTTCTGAGCTCCCTTAGTGTAGTAAAGGACGGCGTGAAGCTGAACCTGCAGGTAGTCTAGAAATCGCGGCAGGAGGGAGCGCTTCATTTCAACAGATTCCCTGCAGGCAACCGAGGCTAAACACTCTCTCATTTACACACTCGTCCACTTTTACACTCATATCCGTCTTAAAAGAAGCAACAACAACAGCAACAACAGCAGTAGCAGCAGCTGTAACTACTCAACCTGAAGCTGCGTGCTGTGGTGCTGGAATATCCTTCCCTGAAGGTGGTTAAAGATGTTTGTAGATGGCTTATGAATGAAACGCAGGTTATGCTGAACGTATCAAATTTATTGGGTGCTTTTAGTTAGATTACGGCGGAAAAGCGTGGCGGGCGTTAGGCCGAGACAAAGTCAGGCAATGTCACTGCCACATAATTCAAGGCAGCCAGCGCGTCAGGATAAAGATCAGGATGGAGGAGACGAGCGGTCGGAGGCTTGATGGAACCACTGGGACGTGACACTTTAATAGGACCCTCTGTGGGCGTGTGAGCAAGTGCTGATCCTCTTAACAGTTTAACAAATTCAGCTGGAGAGGACGCTGAAAGCGGATATGCAGCATCAACTGTCTAAGGAATTGAGAAACTGAGTCTCGCTAGCCTTGGACATATTTTATGGTACCCAGTTCAGGGCGTTGCCTGTGGGTCTATGGAAGTTCCTAAAGCCACAGTTGTAGTGAGGACTGTGTAATTTGGCCATTCGTTATAAATTTGGTATACACAAATATGAATGGCATTGCAGTTTCATACTGGAATTAAGTCAAGGGTCTCGTCCACGGGTCTCTGTCCTCACCAAGGGGGCAGAAAAAGCAATGGAAAGCATTTTTTTCATATGTTTTATTCGTTTGGGGCAATAATATAAAGACATCTATTGATCAAAACCTCTGAAACTATTCTATTCTATACAAAATATGCTTATAACCCACATTTGTGGAGTCGCTTCCTCTATTGAAAGACCCATTGACCTCTCTTTTTGTAACCGAACTACCGATTGGTTAAGTTTAACACCTTTCCTCATTAAGATGCAGTGACTCTACCAAAAGGTTGAGAAGAACATTACAGATTTAAGACACAGATTAAACACCCCATCCCAAATAAGACTAACCTAACCTTTACCACCTGCCCCCTTGCCCCCTGCCTGTAAGCCTGTGAGCTTCTGTCCCACAGAGTTTTTCATTAGTCATTATCAGACAATTAGTCGTGCTTATCGCCGTGCCTTGGCCAAGCCAGGACCCACCCAAAGCTCAAGCTGTGAATGGGTGATCTCCAGCAAGAAACTCTGAGTGGCCGCCGCGGTGAAGGTTTTAACCAACGGCCTGCCGCGAGGATTATATCTTCGCTACATGGACAGAACAGAAGGTTGGTGCATCTGGAGGGAACATCAAAGTGGTCAACACGCAGACCCAGCCGTCTGGTCACACCAGAGTCCAGCTCTGCGTGTGTCAGCTGTCCGAAACGGTTTATCTTGAAGACTGGGGCATTCAAGGTCTGCCGTTGCTTCATGGGCGAACCCCCTGCAGAACCCTTTGAGGAACAACGACAAGGGAAGCAGGGTTCGACGAATCTATTGAATTTTTTTGGTAGCAACAGGCTCTATTTTTCATACCACTGGGGCCAAATCCACTACACCTTATCATTTAATCAGTGCTGTTGCCGCCTTGAAGGTTCCCCAGAACAGAGAGAGCGAGAGAGAGAGAAAGAGAGAAAGAAAGAGTGTCCGGGGAAGCTTTGTCGCCTTGCACCAAATGTCGCCTTGCATTGCGCTGAAGAACTGCCCTCTGGTTGCACAGCTAATCATAAATTTTTGAATAAACCTTATTTTAATAATAATAGTGTTAAGGCTGCCAAGAACGAAATCTGTTTAGACGAGCTCCGAGCTCAATTACTCCAAATCAACGGCTGCCAAAAATACAAAGCCGGGGGCCGATCCTGGTCTCCAGGCCTCTGCCGGGGCGATTCCGAGGAACTCCGAAGAACTCCTCAGTGTCCTTATGCGCCGCTGACATTTCCTCAACCGCATGTCATCTACTCTTAAGTTGTCTGTCTGCGGGGGAGCCGGGCACGGGACGAAAGCTGGCTCCGACCCAGCCGCCTGCGCTCCTCCCATTATTTTGTTAAGTCTTTCGACGAAAAACAAAACCGCGGTGGAGAATCCAGGCTCACCTTGGCAGTCGGCCACGCGCTTCCTGGCACCGGGAGCCGGCGCTTAGACCTCAGCGCAGATACAGCGTGGCACAAGCCTGATTATGGGAAGCACTTTTATCAAATTAGCCCAGCCCTCAAACGGCACAGCACCCCCCCAACCACCACCACTCCATCAACACCTCGGAGTTTAACCCAATAACGTCTTCCTGGGCCCACTCATCTACGAGCAGCCTGACTGCCAGAAATGAAAGTGTGAATGTGTTTGTGAGGACTGTGTTTTTACAAATCCAATGCAACAGCACGTCCACACTTGGGGGCAGATTAAGCCTCGGCCGTTACAACGTACTGCTAATTTCTTTCAGGACAAGAAGTTAAAACAGAGAATCAGCCCCCAAAAACCTGAATCCCACTAGTTTTCAATTATTCCAAACATAGCAGATCAGCTGTTTGGTGTCTTAAGTTTAGTTACGCACTAATGTAGCCACACTGACCATATAGAAGCATTTAGTAGTTCTACACTGACAGACTCTAGTTCCTCTGATTCTCTGTGCACTTTATTACCCCCACAGAGCATGGATTATTAGTGTGGTGGGTCATTCTCAGCACTGCAGTGACACCAACATGGATGCGTGTTGGTGTGTGCTGCGCTGGTGCGAGTGGATCAGACACAGCAGTGCTGGTGTCACTGCTGGTCCACCAACCAGCAACATCCAGCTAACAGTGCTGCTGTGTCCATTGATGAAGGACTAGAGAACTCAAACTGTGTCGCAGCAGATGAGCTACTGTCTCTGACTTTACATCTACAAGGTGGACCAGCAAGTAGTAGGAGTGTCTAATAGAGTGGACAGTGAGTGGACACAGTGTTTAAACACTCCAGCAGCACTGCTATGTCTGATCCACTCACACCAACACAGCACACACTAACACACCACCACCATGGTAGTGTCACTGCAATGCTGAGAATGATCCACCACCCAAATGATAAAAATACCTGCTCTGTGGTGGGCCTGTGGGGGTCCTGGTCATTAAAGAAAAAGGGTTATAAAGTATACAGAGAATCAGATGGACTAGAGTCTGTAAGTGTAGCTCCTATATGGTCAATGAAGCTCATAGCAAAGTGCTAAAAAATAAATAAATAAATAAATAAATTAAAAAATATATATTTATTTATATATATATATATATATATATATATATATATATATATATATATATATATATATATTTATATATTTATATATATATATATATATATATATATATATATATATATATATATATATATATATATATATATTCTTTTTTTTTTCCTTTTTTTTAATTAATTTATTTTTTTCCCTTGTTTCTTTCTCCTTTGCCACGCCAGCTTCACCCGATTTAGTGCAAAGCGGAACATGAAAGTTCAGACAGCAAACATATATGAGCAGACTGAATACATCTGTGTTTATAATGTATGTAAATTTAACTCCTTCCTTAAACCCTGATTCTCAGGTGGCTCTCAGGCGGGTCCTTTTTGCTAGGCTGGGCTGATTTAGGACCGTGTCAGGCTGTAATGAAGCACAGGGGTGGTGGTTGTGGGCTTCTGGCCCAACATGATGAGCCTGCTGAGTGGGGTCAGATCATTGCTGGCTCCCAGGGGGCAGGTGGACCTCAGGACGGGACCGGTCCCATCTGGCCTGAAGACACCAGCTGTGCCATAAACCTGCACCTCAGATGGGGCTTTGCTCTGAAAACAACTGCACGCACACACATGCACACACGTGAACACAAGCACAGCTCGCTTATTATAGCTCACCACTCCATTACTAAGTCATGCCGAGCCTCCGACGGCAAGATACCACTGTACGTGCACGCCAGCGTAAGGAAGGAGCGCAGGCATCAGCATAAAGTCAATAGTAATTTATCGGCAGCATTTCAAGGCGTTTCTTGGGAGCTTGCTTCGTTTTTTTATGGTCTTGAAATAAAGATGTGCTCTCGTTCGGGCCTGACGTGAGTAACCAGGTGCTGCCTCCATCCTTTCTTTCTCTTATTTATTTTTTTTTCCTGAAGGACGGCTGATGAAAAATCCATACGCGGTAAGCTGCGTCTGGGCACATTCTCCAAGAGATGGAGAAAGTGTTGGTGCCAGCGTGTCCTCGCGAGGGTTTTTTCTTTTTTTTTTTTAATCATACTACTGAGGAAATACACACACTCTCACCCATACAGAGCCAGGGGAGATGATAGCAGGGGCTGATCCGGTGTGTTTTGCTCTGATAGCCATAACAGAGACTAAGTCACACTGTATCATATTCATCCAGCCTACAGCCACGGAGTGATAAGGATGGACAGATTTCAAAACAAGAAAAAAACAACAACTGTATTGTGGAATCTGGGCTTGGAGTGACAAATTGGCCAACATTGAAATTCCATATATGGTCAAAAGTATGTGGACACCCCTCCAGGTTACTGAGTTCAGGTGATTTGGTCACATCATCTGCTACTGGTGGGAGCCCAGTTGGGTTACATGTATGGCTCCTGGTGGGTTACCATTGTGGGCCTCAGTTAAGCTATAGTCGTGGGCACCATTTGCATCACACATTCAAGCAATCTGCACATTGGGTCGTTCTGAAGAGCTTTCAGTGAGTTTATACGTTTTCTATCCTGATAAAGCTGCCCTGGTCCACCGTAAGTGGTAATGTTGTGAAATGGAAGCATCGGGAAGCAACGGCAACTGGTAGACCATGCAAACTCACAGTCCTGAAGCATGTAGCAACACTTGCTACACACTCACAGTCCAAAATTTGACCTAAACCTAAACCATAGCGCTCTGTGAGCTCTAGTGAGGACAGGCTATGTTGAAGTTCACTCTCCAAGAGCCAAAGACAGGGCTGAATCATCACTACTAGTAATGTTGGCACTATGTGCTATAACATCACTGTTTTACAGTCCTGTTTGTGAAACCTCAGCTATGACAAATGCTGGGTGAGTGGTGGGCGTGGTTATTTGAGTGGGGCGAGATGCTCGCACAACAGTCTTCTTTACAGTCTATACAATGTAACAAGAGAGATACCAAATCAGAAAATACAATAACAAGCAACCATATACCTGAACTGGTGCAGGTCACATGATTCTGTTCCACCTGATTGTATTGCTTGGTACACAGTGGTTAAGTTTACATGCAGCCTGATAATCCGTAAATAATCCAACTAATAGCTCAATCGGAAGAGAATACCTTCATGTATAGACCTCTATCTGAATAGACTAGTCCGATTGAGCTCATTCCGATTACAATTTCTATCTGATTGAAGGAGGTGGGTAATCCCGTAAATAATCAGTTTAATAGAAGAATAATAGCCAAATACATTCCCAATCGGAAAGTTTAGGTACACTGTGCATGTGCAGTTGCGTCATGGAGGATGTTTCAACATGGCGGGAGGTAGAGACTGGTCTTCAGATGAGACAAAGTTCATGCTTCAAACCCTAAAAGATTTGAAAACAGTTAGCAGGAAGGACGGCCGTAAAGCTCCCAATAACAAGTTGTTCAGACGAGTATATGAGCAAATGAACGACTGTGGGTTTACACAAACTATAGAGCAATTTAAAAACAGGAAGCTTCTCAGATCGGAGTACTACAGAGCTAAAAAACAGAACCATGAAAGCGACTGTCCCGTTTTACTAAATTACGGATAAATTCACGGGAGATCGACTCCTCGCTAACACGGATGTGAAGTGTGTTTTTCTGAGTCTGCTATAATTTTAAAGCAGTTAAAAACATGAGCGCGCTAACTGAAACCTAAGTTAACACACTTCTGCTCGTTGTCATGGTAATATTTACACCAAGTTGTACTCTACGCATGCGCGTAATGTTGGCTCAGATTGCTTGTAGTGTCCATGTAAATGTAGATTTATCAGAGTGTTGAGTAGAGTGAGCATATAAACACCTGCGTCTTAATCTAGAATCGGAAAGAACTCAATCAGATTGGAGAAAATCTCTGCATGTAAACGTAGCCACTGTACAGTGTAAACACAACATTAAACTCCTCCTGTACAACGTATTGGCAATTCTTATCATTCTTATAGGTTGGCACCGGTGACTGATGACTGGATGCTCCAATCATGGCATGTAGCTTTCCTGAAGGTCGTTTTCAACATTCTGAAATGCTGAAGCCTAACTAAAAAAAGGCCAAGAAATATGGCAGACGCTTGAAAGAAATTCTACTTACAGTAGTAGAGTTTCGATGCAGCCGCCAATCATAGCAGTCTCTCATTAGTATCTGCCCAAGTGCATAATGTTTGCTCAACGTTTGAACGGAAACCTGGTTTACATCTCCTTTAACTGCTATCAGTTCGAACAGTCCATCAGCCAGGCTGTAGTAGAATTAACCGTTTACATTTCCACTGTGCTGCTGTCGTCTATAAAACCACACATGTGCCCGAATAACCAGCTTTCGCCTTTAGCAAGAGCCCACTTCCTTAAATAAGCCCACATTCCGCTATGCGATCATTGTACTTTGATTGCTAATTCATACCGCATGTGCCAGCACTTTATGCGCCGAGCAGGTACAAAGGACCTAAGGCCTTTGTACTACCCCCATAGGCACTCATTTGACTAAAGTGCAATTACTCGGGAGAATTGAATACATTATGGAAAGCAGGTTTTAACTCCTATTACCATCGCAGCACTGGTATAAGATACATCAGCAGGGGAGTGGGTAGGGGGTTACCTCAAAGCCCACCACTAGAATAGCGTGTCTGGGCTAATATTTAAAGAAGGAGAAACCGCCTCCGGTGATCTACATTATCAATATACATTAACTAAAACAGAGCAGTAGGGGAGGAGATGAAAGTGCAGTAGAGGAACGTTGGCTCTGTATTCAGTAGGTACGGTTATTTAAATATATTCAACCTTCATCCCATGTCTTCTACTTATTTTAGTATTTTACTGAACTGGGTATTCAAATACGGTCTTATTACTATGGAGTAATAAGAAAACGAGAAGATGTGATATCACCTAGCACAGAGGTGCTCAATCCTGATATTGGAGAGATCCAACAAACCTGACTCTAATGTTCAGATTAGGGTTGGAGCCCACAGGGTGGTAGATCTCCAGGACCAAGATTGGACCCCACTGACCAAGCATGTTGGCATCATGCGATAATTAGAATGCACTGTGTCTTAAAGTGTTAATATCCCACAAAAGAGTGAGTTGGTTCATCTATTGTGGGCACAGGTGGTCAATTATGCACTCACAGCTTGTGTAATCGCCATTGAAAAGCACTGACCAATAGAATGGGGAACTCTGGAGGCGCCACACATGAGCCTAGGGTCTCCTTGTCCAATGACAAGCTTCAGAGAGAGATGGGGGAACATAACACCCCCTGTCATGCTATCTATTTTTCCCAATGACTCTAACTGACCTGTAAACTGATTGTCCAGCCCCTGACAGCACAGTCCACCACCAGCCTATCACACATCTAGATGCTCTTTCCCGAATACTAATCACATTCACCTGTGAGTAAATACTTCAGTGTGTATGTGTACTGCTCCAGTTTCCAGAGCTATTTTGTTTTTCTTGTTCTGTGTTTGACCCTCGTTTGTATTTCTCTTTTGTACTTGTAGTGGTTTGGACTGTTTGGTTACTCTGGCTTTGACCCCTGCATGTTTACTCGCTTTGTTTACAGATTTATCTGATTGCTGCTCTCACGGTTTTGACCCTGCCCTGTTTCTTGTCCAGTAAATGAATTTCATTAGGCATATTATCTCTGAGACACCCCTGCAGCAATAGACTATCGAGCTCTGCCTCCTGGAGTGATGGAGCCAGTACCTTTGAGATGAGTTGGAGTAATCCAGGATAATATCAGAACCTAAACTAATAACACTGTGGCTAAATGCAATCAAATCCTTGCAGCAATGCTCCAGCTCTTACGGTAGCACATGAGGGGCATGTATAGGGAAGTCCCTATTAATGTCTTTCATTTCTCAAGTCAAATGATCCCCAGCCAACATGTCCATGTGGGCCCCATATGGGTTTTGCTTGGTCTGTATAGGAACATGTAGTGGCTTCTTAAGCAGTAATACATGGACCCCAGTAGAGATATAACTTTAGGTCCCAATTGGGCTACTGTTGTGGGCCCAGTTAGGCCATTGGAAGGAGCCCAGTTGGGTTACAGTTATGGGACCCAGTTAGGCTCATGGTTGGTTACCATTGTGGTTCCCAGGCAGGCTGCCATTGTGGGCCTCAGTTGAGCTATAGTCGTGGGTACCATTGGGATCACTGTTATGGGGCCCAGTTAGGCTTTATCTGCGGTTCAAGCAGGGTCAAGCCAGTGGATGATTGTTCACATGAACCCCACTTGTGGCCCTGATTGGCCCTATTAATAGCCCACATGGGCAAAGACACAATCACAGGACCCATATGATGCCAATGGACAAGTCTTTGTGGGCCCCAATAGGGTTGTCTAAAGGTGACCCAATGTGCAGCCCATCTTTAACCCTATTTGAGCCCACATGGACATGTTGGCTGGGTCAGGTGTCTACAAACTCTTTCACATTGATATTTCAATAAAGTTAAAAGTGGTCCGTCCCCAGGAGTGTCTCCTCAGCGAGGGCGAGTCGTTTGAAGACCAGACGAAAGCTCCTCTAAAGTAAGTGCTCTGTGCTAGAGAGGAGCTTCTGAGAGCACTGCAGCGGTGCAAAGGAGCCACCTGTAAAAGTGAGCTGACGACAGTATCAGTAAATTGCGGGGGCCACGTGCAGCAGCTGAACCTCTGGAATCCCGCCGGAGGACGATAAGACCCTAATGAAACGTCGCTACACTGTCAGCGATTGCACTGAAGGATGCGGCGGCGCCAATAATCTATCTCAATACTCTCCGAGCACGAGGAGCTGCCGAAATTAGCATGTGTCCTTATCAAAAAGATGGACTCGACAGCTACTTTCTCAAAGCACGAGACCCCCCCACCCCACCCCCACCCTTCCTCTCCCGCCGTGACATGATTTATATCCGTCTGCTGAAAACAAACCACACCAAATTACAAAGTCGACTAATACATATTAATTACCGGAGTGACAACGCAGGAGCAATTGTGTTCAGACTCCCTGTGGCAGGTTTATACTCCGATCATTTATAGAGAGAGAGAGAGAGAGAGAGAGAGAGAGAGAGAGAGAGAGAGAGAGAGAGAGAGAGAGAGAGAGAGAGAGAGAGAGAGAGAGAGAGAGAGAGAGAGAGAGAGAGGAAATAAGAAAAAAAAGAAAAAAGAGAACGATAAAGAGAGTGATGGAAAGCAAAAGAAAAACAGAAAGGAGGTGTGAGCGCTATCAGGATAGAGTGATATATAGAGAGCAAGGGAGTAGGGAAAGATAGAGAAGGGAGAAAAAGGGATAAAAAAGAAAGAAAGATAAAGAATGAGAGCGAGTGAGGAGAGAGACAGTAAAAAGACCAAAAAAAGGAGAAATCAAAAGAACACTGGGAAAGACAGAAAGAGGAGTGGGAAAAGACAGAGCGGGGAAAGAGACAGAGAACGAGAAAGAAAGACCTAAAGAGTGAGGGACAGACAGAGAAAGAAAGAGAGAGGAAAGAGAAGGAACCCAAAAATGAGGAAGAAAGCAAAAAAAGAGAAAGACAGAGAAAGGGGTGTGAGTGGGATGATATAAAGAAAAAGAGGGAAAGAGTGCTAAAAAGAGCTAGTGAAAAGAGAACGAGGGAGTAGGGAAAGATAGAGAAGGGAGAAAGAGGGATATAGGAAGATAAAGAAAGAGAGAAAAAGTGAGGGGAGAGACAGTGAAAAGGGCGAAAAAGAAGAAAGACAAACAGAAAAAAGAGACAACAGAGTAAGAAAGAAAGAGAGAGAGTTCAAGAGAACATGAGGGAAAGATAGAAAGAGGAGAGATGGGAAAGACAGAGCAAGAAGGAAAGACATAAAGAGTCAGAGACAGACAGAGAAAGAAGAAGGAGAGAGAAGGGACTCAAAAATGAGAAAGCCAGCAAGAAAGAAAGAAGAAAAGAAAGATAGACAGAGGGGGGAATGTGGGATGATAGAAAGGAAAAAGAGGGAAAAAAGAGAGTGTTAAAAAGAGCTAGTGAATAACAGAAAGATAAAGAGACAGAGACAGAAAAAGAGAGACAAGGAGGCAAGGAAGGAAAATAAGAGAAAAATAAAGAGACATTGGGAAGATGAGTGAGAGAGAGAGAGAGAGAGAGAGAGAGAGAGAGAGAGATAGACCAGAGAAAAGAGAGCTAAAGTAAAAAATGAGTGAGAAAGAGATGATGATGAGAGAGAAAGAAGAAGAGTGGAGAGGTGGGGCAAGACAGAAGAAGAAGAGAGAGAGAGAGAAAAGAGAAGAAGACAGAAAGAGAGTGCAGCCATATTAGATCAGCTCAGCGGGGATGCTGATTCGGAGCTTGTCAGAGTCGTTGCCGCGGCGAAGATGACACCGCCAACCCCCTCAGGGATTCACTAAAGAGAGCAAAGCATGCTGGGATACTCCCGTGTCACGGCTCTTTTCGAACCAAAGGGGTGTTGGGGGGGTAGGTTGGGCTAGTGGGGGAGGGCCTCACACATATTTTAACCCCAATAAGCGGGGGTCTGGGGCTGATTACCCAAGACCTTTAGGATCTGACAGGCCGGATGACAGGAAGCCCCTGGGAGAGCCATAATGAAGCGTTTCCAGATCCGTCACTGATGCTGACTGTCACACACACTTACACCGGCCACTCGCGCTAACGACGCCCACCTAAAAGACTGGAATAACACCGGACCATCCCGGCGGGGGTGTCCAACTCCACCCCCCCATTCACCACCCTGCAGGGTTTACAGTAGAGATACTGCTGAAGGTCTTGCTGAGCTGAATTAGGAGCGGTAACTAAACTCTACAGCAGTGGATTTCAACCTGCAGGCCGGGACCCCCCAGTGGGCTATGGAGGTACTGCTCAAGAATGGTTAAAACTGTTTGACTTGCTAATTGCTTGCAAAAAATACCAATAGCTGATAGTTTAAAAGCCTTTATCTGATCAATAAGTGTATGTTCACCAGTAAGACCACCAGATCTGATTAGAACAGATGTAAATAATCATACATACAATACAAAGTAACATGAATATGTTATTGTGAGAGAAGTAGATCATATCTTGAGCTTCAGTTTGAAGAACAAAGTGTAGTTCCAGATTTCTCCTGGACGCCCCAGACATTGTATGAATGTGTTCAGTTCCTTCAGCAGCAATCTTGATTTAGCTTAATGAAGTACTGAGCAGTCAAAGCAGGTATTAGATGAGAACTGATAATAATACTGGGTTGTTTATAGAAGGAGAAGCTTGGAAGGTTTGTGGTTCCTTCCTGTGCCAGGCCTTCCTCGTTTGTTCTGCTTTGCTTTGTTCATGTTCTCTTGGGTTCTTGGGTTGGTCTCAGTGTTTATTTAATCTCTGCCTGCACTTGGACTCTCCTGGCCATGTTAACCTGGACTGCATTAATCAGACATTGCATATCGATGTCCTTTACATTGTTTGAAATTCCACGAAGAATGGACCAATAGAAACACATTCTGGTTCCATTGACTTGCATTAATAGTGAAGACTGTTTTTGGCCTCTCCTGCAAAGTCGGCATTTTGGAGACACTAGTTTTTCTTTGGACAGCACTGATATGTATCTGCCTCCGTCGCCTGCCTCCTTCTCCTTCATCACGAAGCCGTACGGGTCCCAGTTTGCAAGGGACGCATATTCTGCCGACACCGACGTGCAGTTTCACCAGCTCCAGGAGATTTAAGAGTCTAAAAAAATGCTGTTTTTTTTTCAGTTGACTGAGGAAAGCAGAGGAAGAGGAAAAGGAGAAAGTGATGCAAGAACACTGAGCACTGAGGGGAGAAAGATGAAGCAGAAGAAAAGGAAAGAAGAAAGGAGAAAGAAGAAATAAGCCCTCTAATCTAAATTAATCGGGGGGGGGCTTGGGGGGGGGGCTTGGGGGGGTAATAAGAGAACTCAATCATTCCTGGCTATTCCTTAGTCATCAGGCTGAGACATGTTTGCACAGATTAAAATCAATAATCCTTTATCACTTTACCTCCCCCGCTCTCGTTCTCTCTCTCCCTTCTCTCTCTCACTCTCTCTCACTCTGTGAGGGAATGAAAGTGTGGCGACCTGATCCAGTTAGCATGACGGCTGGTGACTAAGTGTGAACTAAACAACCTTTTTCTGATGTAGAAAGAATTTCTCGTCCAGTCAGAGGAGAGAGGGTGGACGTGTGTGGACCATCAGCAGCAGAATCAGCATCATCATCATCATCATCAGCATCAGCATCAGCATCAGCATCATCAGCAGCATCAGCATCATCAGCATCATCTGCATCAGCATCATCAGCATCAACAAACAAGTAATAGTGGTCTTAGAAGTTGGTTCAGCTGGTTTGCTGCTTCTCACCATCCAGAAAAGCCAAAACACATTCATTGATGTTGAGGTTCTAGACTCTGGGGTGGTCCATCCATTGTTTTAAGACCACCATCAGCTTCTCAGCTCCTTTTCTCAGTAAGAAAAGCTTCTTAAACAGCTACACATCATTTCAGACTCCACTGAGGTGTCTTCTCACAGTGCATGGATGGCCAGAAAAACCTGTAGATGTTTTCAGCTCCAAAGCCAGTGTGGAGCTTGATGTTCTCCTCTCTCTGAAACATGAAGGCTTTCAATTCTGCCTCACGCAGCAGATAAAAATTAGACTGAGAACCGGCGAATTCCTCCTTAACTAACGAGCGCCGGCTTCTGACGACGCTCACCGTGACGATACACCTCAGTCGTATGTTAAGCAGAGCCGAGCTGTGAAGATTAAGTGGAGGAGCTCACGCTGGCACACGTTCGGCGCTGGAAAAGATCTCAGAGATCAGAGTTCAAAATAATCAGGCCTGCGTCTCCATTGGCGGCCCCGAGCAGAAAGAGGCTCAAAGTGATGGAACGCGAGCAGCTGTCTGTCTTTCTCTCACCGTTTCCCTCCGCGCATCAAAAAAAAAAAAAAGAAGAAGAAGAGGCAGGAGATCCGTCAGCGCCGAGTCAGAGACAAAAGCACGCACTCCACAGCCGCAGGTTAAGATATGCAATTATAGCGCATCCTCAGACACAATAAGCGTCACTGCGAGGCACTGCGCATGCAGATCAAGAGGAGAGAAAGAAGACAAGAGGAGAATAATTCCATCCATCGCTCCGCTGAATTGAGGGGAAATGTGCTTCTGTTCAACTCTGTCTACACAAATCATTTTAAAAACTCATTTCTTTCCCTCTCTCGCTCACTCACTCTCGCTCTCCATCTCTTTCCCTAACCGAGTGCTTACAGTAAGAATATTGAGCGATTTAAGTCAATGTGACCTTGATTTGTGATGCATTAGCGCGCATCAACTGACCGGAGAATACCGTAATTGATGGGGTCATTTATTCTGTCTAAAAGCTGCATTTTCCTCAGTAAACCAACCCCTTACACACCGCACACTGGTTTTTATGCACTACTGGGATATGGGACCATACACACATGTATATATATATCCAGGCACTGGGGACGTTATTAGATTTAAAAAGCTATTTTTTTTTCAGACAGGAAGCTTTTATTTACTCAACCAAACAATATATATATATATTATTGAGCCATTACTATTCATAACATTCATTATAATTCATTTCTCAGGAGCCGAGGAGATTAGATATAGATAATCCATTTGTAAAATGGAAAAGAAAGCCAAAGAAAATAAGCCATGAAAAACTAGTTACTAAATCTGGAGTTCAACAAATGAACCACCTGGATGACGCACCAGCACTGGCACTCTTGCTTTAGATTTTCTGCCCATCTATTAGATCCCTCAGCATAAAGAGTTAGGTCTTCTCAGAACAATAGGCGGACCACACTAGAATCCATTGAATGAGTTTGGGATATCTTGTATCATGAGAAGCGAAAAATGCAGAACGTGCAACCAACTTGTAAGACTGAACTACACACAAGTTCAGAAATACGTCTCCTGATAAATGGACGCTTGATGAAATTCAGTGTGGGTGGACTATATACTGTAAAATGCCAAGGCTTCTGAGTTAAACTTTGTTGAAAAATTAATTTTTAATTAATTAATGTTTTATAAGTGCATTGAATACATACACACACACACACACACACACAGACACACACATATATATATATATATATATATATATATATATATATATATATATATATATATATATATATAAATATATATACACACACACCGGAACAACTGGATTTTCCTTTAATTACTTATTCCAAGCACTTGTCCTCTCTCTGGCTTTAATGGCCAATACCACACGAGGAATGATGTGATGGATGAATAGATAGGCTGAAGATTGGGTGGATGGTTGGATGGATGGATGAGTAAGAAACTAGATGGATGGACCTATAAATTAGGTTGAACGATCCCATTTGAAGATGGAGGTCCGTTTTATTTAGAGCTGGCTACAAAAAAAATGAGCTCAATTGACAACACCATAAGACTGAGGTCAAAGAAATTAGAAGGAGTACCTCGACTAAGCAGTAATACCGTTCTTGGTTCACAGCCAAACCAAGGACGGTTCATCAGGGAAGCACTATGTTGCTCCTTTTAAAGATTCCAGCACCATCAGAAATATTCGTATGATGATATTGGGAAAGCCAGGTGTACGAGATTCCAAGCTTTGGCAAAAAGAACCTTGTAGACCCATAGAGAGTGGTGGGCTTGGTGGGCTTAGGCATAGCTTAATCCCGGAGTGAAGCAATCAGCTCAAGCTAATGAAGCAGCCTACAGGAAAAGCCCAGCTGCCAATCAATGCTATTGAACGGGATTGAGCCTGAGATATACCCATGGCAGAAAGGTACCGTGCTATCGACCGGACCCAATATCTATCAGGTCACCATGCTAAACATCACAGCCAGAGACCCTGATTCATTATTTAGCTTCTCTTCGATCCGTGCTCTGAGCGTGCTGCGCTTCACTGTTAATGTATATGGACTGAACAGTCACAGCTAATCGATACGATCGGGCCTGCCCGAGGAGCAGCGAAAGACTCCGGGGAGAATATGGAACATAAAAATGAACAGAATAGTAATACACAAGCCACAGAATTATGGGTGGCTCCAGAGGCCAGATGTACAGCGAGGCTGCTGAGGTACAGCATTGTAAATTCAAGGATAATGTGCAGCTAGTGGTCAATTGAAAATGTGTTTACGTCTGGGAGGCATAAGGACTACAGTGTTTCAGTCCAGACAGGCCCGGGCGGCCTTTATTGTGGCTGCGCATTCATAATAAACATGATGTGATTCTCACAGCACGGTAGTTTTTTTTCCTCAAGGTATTCAAAAGCGATGCGAGATATATCAAAAGCGAGATATTACCTACATCTGCACAATATAGCACTGTTTACTCGTTATTGCGGCACTGGCTTTCATGCAGCATTCAAAGGCTGCGAGCACCTCAGCCAGGTGTGTTATAAGCCCTACTGGGTACCACAAGCAAGGAAAAAGAAGACCTGATGGTTCCTAGCCCTCTATCAGATTCAGTGCAATGCCCTTAGGCACTGTGTCAGGATCCTGGGGAAACAGCCTTGATCAATTTAGTGGCCATAGATGGAAACAACAAACCCACTGTACAAACAACTGGTCATGGTTCCCATGTTGAAAGCTTAAGGCACCAGGTTTAGGCTAACGTAACATCAGGTGACCAGATTTCTGGAATGCAATGGGGACAATGCAAGAAATTGCAAGATCTCAAAAGTGGTCTAGTGGTTCAGACAGGGCATTACTTCTTAACCTGTATTCATATTATATATATATATATATATATATATATATATATATATATATATATATATATATATATATATATAAATATAAGTGTTGAGTCCACAAGGACTGCCCAGTAGCCAGACCTTAAACACACCCCTGGGCTAGCTACAGTTCTGAGGAGACATATCAATGCCTGGAGTTGAATGATGCTCTATATGTAGATGGCATGGTGGCTACAATCAATTAAACTGGATATCTATACATATCAGATACCAAACAAGCCCCATACCCCACCCATGCCTTAACCCCTGGGTCACCTCATGTCCTGAAAAGATGTTGATGGTGATGATGCACAGTAGTGGACTCTAAAACTAGGAGAGTAAGAAGTGGTGACTAGAGACAGTAGCTCCCTCTGTTGACCAAAACAAGTACAGCGCAGGATGCTCTGCTGCAGGTCTTTCTTAGGACTTCATGAACAGGGACATTTCTAGGGACTGCTCCAGCCACGAACAGCCCAACAAAAAAATAAGGGATGTTTTCACTCTCCTGTCATGGTTCCATGTGCTTATGTTTGTTTTGTCTATGGTTGTTTGGTTACTTAGGCTAGATTGTGGACTATGCTGTTGTACTTTCAACTTACCAGGCTGGTACATTTACAACTCATGTACGTATTTTGATTAATAATCGTTGAGCCCTGTGGATAATTATCTGTATATCATTGCTGTCCAAAGAAAAAAAAAACGCAACAGCTCCTCCTTATATCGAATAGAACCAATAGAAATGCTCCAAATGCTTACACTTAGAATAAAACCGCATTGCATTGACTTACACTGAAAGTAAAGAAGGTTTTTGTCCTCTCCTGTGAAGTTACTATTTTGGAGATGCTTGTTTGTGTTTGGATAGTGTTATTGCGCTTTATTACTAGGTCAGCGTACTTGGTGTGGATAATGTTCCTCATATGAAGGTTCTCAACCTATTATCACTTAAATAGCTGCTGTGTTTAGATTAGAGGAGTTTGTACATATAACGGCTACTGAATTCTGGAATTTTGGGATATTGGAATTATGGACAGTATGATAATCATCAGCTACTTAGGGATGCCTAGTAGGCAAAACCACGTCATTAGCCTTGACCAAATGTAATGCCGGCCACTGATCTATCACAGCACAGATTTACTAGTTAGCTGTAATACATGGCGAGGTGTAAATGCAGTAACGTAATTACAGTACTCCAATTCTTCCCTCAGTTTACAGCCTGGGACTAAAATAGGGTCATTGTGTTGACACCTGTAAACATCAAGTACAGAAAAGAAAAGTCCCAGAGCTGAGGGTTTTATTTATATCCATGGAAACTGTGTGGGCCTTTAGTGAAAAAGCAATGAAGCAATCATGCTGTTTTTGAAGATGCTGTGATTGTGTAACTTAAACACAGATTAACAGCCATCAAGCACAAACTCTCCAAGTTATCTCGTAATTGAACATGACTTATGAATACAAATGGATGCACATGAACACAGTCCTAAAAATAAAGGTTCCTCAGAGGTTCACTGCGAGGCTGTTCTATTCTAGGGAAAAAGGCTTTATGGGAATAGAACGTTATGCTTAAGAAAAGGAGCTTCTTCACATTCACACTAGAACCTTATTTTACACGAACAGTTCCTTTAAATAATCTTCTATTAAAACACATTTTCTTGTAAGGAAACAGGACACGTTTGGTATAAGTCAGCATTTTTGGAGCCCTAAAGAACCTTTAACTGAATAGTGAAAGAACCGTGTCAGTATGAAGAATTGTTTTATTGTTTATCTCCACACATTGTAAAGATACTAATTGCAGGGTTTCCCAAGAGCTATTAAAGCATAATCATTTTCAAGGAGGTTCTTTACACTCAGAAAAATGTCCCCCATCTCATCTGCCAAAATGATTCCAATCCAATGAAAGGTTCCTCAAGGAACCAAAAGTGGTTCTTCAACAGAACAACACTTCTAGCACCATTTTAAATGTAAAGAACCTCCATGAATTGTAAAGGTTCTGTACACCTTTAAATGTGTGGTACTGGGGAAATCCTTTAATTGGTATTCAGTTGTTTCATTATGTCAGGGCTGCCAACTCTCCCACAATTCAGTCCACTCTCCCGCCAAACTTGTATTTCCTCCCGCAACTCTATCCAAGTACATTAAGCTCATTGCTGGATCCAAGTATCCAAACATACAGTGAGCAGGTTGCTGACTGGATGATAGCAGGAGGATTGTATTGTTGACTGACTGACTGAACTGAGACAGTCTCCACCCACTGTATATAGGCTGCACTTGACAAGACTCAGTTTGTTGCTGGGAGTTTCTTGACTACCTAAAACCCAAACACAGCAGACAAGGCAATAAAAAGAGGTATATAAATAAAAAACGAGAGGCCACCTAGTTAAGCGGCCACCTAGTTAAGCAACTTAGCTATGTATTAAAATGCAGAACCCTATTTTTGGAAATGAGAAGTTTCTGACCTCTGACTAGGAAGTAATGGAACACTGCCTGAAGTTTGGAAACTCAAGCAATTTCCATGCTTCCATGAGGCACAGTTAAATGCTAGCTTTCCTTCTAAAACATGGTGTTATGTTTCTCTGTGAAAGATGCTTGTAGCTGTGTTTCTGATTTCCATCTACAATGTAAATGGAGTGACTTAGACTGAATATGTAGATAACAGTCTAACTGGCTCAACTCCAAATCTCCCTCCAACACGTTCCTTAAAGTTAGCAGCCCTGTTACATGGTTCTTAACAAGGTTCTTCACACCCGCTTACAGAGAAATCATAATTTAAAAGATTTTTTAGTAAAGCAAAAATGTTTTTTTCAATAGCTGTGATCCATGGATCCTCACCTTTCTTGGCTCTTTGATTTTCTTCAGAGCACCTTTGGATCTGTAGCTCAAGCCTCAGTCATGGAAGCAAAAAGACTAGCATCTGAACGACTTCTTGTGCAGTGGAAAAACAACCTTTTATTCTGCTCAGTCCAGACAGAAACAGCCAATAGCCACTGTTTTTTTTTTTTTGGTCCGTCTAGCTTTACAAAGGATGCTCTCCCTCGATACTGAATAACACAGCAGACGATGGCAGCCGTTGGCTAGCGCTAGCTTACTGCCATTTTCCAGGCTGCTCCAGAAAACCTCTGGGCCATCTTTGCCATGCCACATTGATTTTTCAATTTCTCCACTCCTCTCACTCTCCTCTAGCGGCCCAGCGAGACGGCCGAGCCTAGGCTGACCTTACTGGCCTGAGAGAAGGAGTGGGGGTGGGCCAGTGTTTGAGAAATGGAGAGGAGAAGACTGACCCTAATTCAGTCGAGGGTCACAACCGCAGGCCCAGTACTTGAGATTTAGGCTATAGCTTGAGGGACTGTGACATGGCATTTGAGCTCTTTTACACTGTTTTCTGTATCTATTTACATCTATTTACACAATGCACTTGGCTTAGCATAACACTGCCATCAGATCATAACCTTAAATGTCCAGCTTTTTTTTTTTTCTTTTTTCTTTTCATATTGTACACCATTACATTTACTGCATTTGGCAGACACTCTCATCTAGAGCAGCTTACACAGGAAGGTGAGGGTAGTGTTACAGTTTACCAGTACACAGGTAGGTAAAGGTGGTGTTAGTAATCTCACCCAAGGACTATTATTGGTAGAGTGGTAAAGTGGTTACCCAGATAGGGTACTGAACCCCAGTCTACAGCATGGAGGGCAGCAGTGTAACTTAAGACACTATACCAACCATGCTAGCTGCTCTGTATATTGTATAAGCACCTCATGACTAATGAACTTTCCCATGACATGAAAATCTGTGATGCGTAATGAAATGTCTCCATCATTTCAACTTTCTGAAGTCACCTAAAACATGAATAGCTGATTACATTAATCCGTTCTGTCATCGTGCCACATGAAGAGAGACTGTTTTTTTTTCCAGTTTACTTCTTAGATGTCAGACTCCGCTTTTGGCAGTGTAACTGTGACTCATTCCGGTGTTTAAATAAGGAACGCACAGCAGTGCTACATCACAGCCTCACACTCCTCGCTGAGAGGTCCCTATAACTGCCATTAATGATTAAAGCACTACGCCACCCCAAAACACAGCAAGTACGCCCTCTCTCTGGATCAAACGAGACAAGATAAAGAGGAAAGAAGTCTGCAGAGGCAGCCTTGATCTCCACAACAGTGCATACGCTATGTGTTCCATCACGACCGGCTGTGTATGGATGCGGACGGCCTGGCTGGTAGCGGTGCTGCTGGCCAAGCTTTTACTGAAGCCCCATTTAATCCCCAATATAATTTTCTGATTATCTATTAGCCAAGATAATTGCCATCAAAAGTTGGCTTGTAGTTTCGCATGAGAGCAACGAGCATCCATCTATCTATCTATCTATCTATCTATCCATCCATACTATATATATACTGCTGAGCAAAGAAAATGCCAACTTTACAGGAGAGGCTAAAACTTTACTTTCTTTACTTTGCATGCAAGTCAATGGAACCAAAATTTATTGAAACATCTATCTAGCCTATATTCTATATGAAAGTATATATAGTCTATCCTATATATAAACATCTTTATATTAACTTACATTTCTAAAGTTTTGCTACATTACATTAGCTTCTATTGCTGCTCGCCAGTATACCAGCATCCAAAACAGAGCATATGCTGGTTTTGCTGGTGACCGGCCACGCTGGCCTAGGCTGTTTTCTCCCAGCAGTGTAAACCGATCCTAAGCCATTCCTTTAGGACTGCTGGTGGTCTTTAGTTGTGCACATACACGACTCAGGCTTATACACATTCTGCAGTCATATCTCGCTTTGGGCGAGCGCAGTAGCGTGAGGGGATTTGGAGAACGCTGACGGAGGCGATTTTTCCCTTTCTTCATCCCTAGAGAGCCAAAAGACTTTGTTTGACAGATCAGGTGCTTCTGTATCAGTATTGATAGTCACACATTCAGACACAAGGGGCTAATCCAGGCACCACCATTCTATTGTGAGCTCTGAGCTCTGCGCATACTCGTCTCTTTTGTAGTCTGAATTCAAATGTATGATATTGCATGTCGCTGCCTTCTGAAATGCTATGAGAGTGACCATGATCTACTCTTTACATGTAGGGCTCTGGGAAATGGCAAGACTGAGGATAAAGGATGTGGGGGGGCAGTTTTAGTGCAGAAATGAAAGAGAAAGCCGTGAGTTATCTCAAGGACACTCTATGGAACGACACATGGTTATTCCAGGCATAGAAAGGTTCCTAAGAGTCTTTATTCATGTTATTTCTATCCTCTCAACGTGTCTAGTGTGTCAAGAGGTTGCTTAACCTCACCTTGTCAACTTGTTTAATTATATCTTTCTTTTATTTTACTCTTTGTGACAATTTGTATAAGGCCAGAGTCGTTAGCTAGACTGCTACCTGTGTGATGATCTGTATAAGGAAAGACCGCTTGCCAGTTTTAGAAAGTGGTTATCTAGGCAAGCTCAGACCAGACCAGTGATTAAGAAAATATAACACCTGAATGTCTAGCTCTGTTATAGAGTGGGCTTAGGACCAGAGTTGTTAACTCAGTGGCTAGCTTAGCTCAGAAATGACCAGACATAACATAACTGATATAAAACCCAAAATGGCTTGGTTTAGCTTAGCAATAAGATCAGAGTGGTTAGCTCATGGATTAAGCATATATATAAAACCCAAAATGGCTTGGTTTAGCTTAGCAATAATATCAGAGTGGTTAGCTCACGGATTAAGCATATATATAAAACCCAAAATGGCTTGGTTTAGCTTAGCAATAAGATCAGAGTGGTTAGCTCAATGTATAAAGCATATTGAAGTAGCTACTTAGGTGCATAGCAGTGTAAAGAAAGCAGATATGATGCCAGAGTGGTTTACTACGTGGCTAGTTCAAACCAGACCAGAGCAGATATAACATAAGACACAGACTATGAGCATCTATATAACACTAGAGTGAATAGTCTAGCAATTCCTTAGATACAAAAGGAGCTAAGATCAGCTCTTGCTCAAGGACTAGTCTAATAAGTAGTCTTGCCCAGGTGAGGAATCCAACCCCAATCTACAGAATAGAGGGCAGCGGTATAACACACTACACTAAACCAACATCATACCAGAGTGGTTAACTAGGCTAGCTCAGACCAGACCAGATATAAGATTAGGTGCATAAGACCAGAGTAGATTGTTTTAGTTTAGCAGTGAGATTCAGGCAGGTTAGTTAACTCACTGGCTAGCTTAGCTCAGACCTGACCAGGTCTAATACCGGGGATAACAGAGTCAGACCAGAGCATAACATATAGGACAAGGAATGTGAGTATCTACAGAAGACTAGAGTGAATAGCCTAGCAATTACTTAGATACAAAAGGGGTTAGGATCAGATCTTGCCCAAGGACTAGTCCAAGAAGTAGTTTTGCCCAGGGAATCGAATCCCAGTCTACAGCACGGAGGACAGCAGTATAACAAACTACACTGAACCAACAGCATACCAGAGATGCTAACCATACGAGGAACACAAGACCAGAGTAGATCGTTTTGTTTAATAGTGAAACAGGCAGATTAATAAAGTCATTGGCTAGCTTAGCTCAGACCTGGCCAGATATAAGACCAAGGCTAGATTTACCTCAACAATAACACCTGAGTGCTTAGCTACATTGCTAGCTCAGACCAGAACAGATATAACATATATAACCAGTTATATGAGACCAGAGTGGTCAAGTAGGGAGCTAACTCATCATAAAGGTGGATACAGGACTTGAGTGGATAGCAGTTAGTTGGATATAACAATGTTTTACAAGGTGACTTGCTCAGAACAGATTGGATTTAAAATCTAATAATAATACCAGGGGGTCCATGGGGGAGATATGACTGCAGTGGCTAGATTTGTGGGTAGCTCGCTGATGAGGCTAGCTAGATTCTTATGACTGAGAGTATTGGCTGTATGAGTTGTAAATGTTGGCTGTAGCGAAGCATATAAAACTATTTCGCTACTCAAGCCTTAAATCAACAGACTCTATTCACTCACGCTAGAAAAGCCTAAAGGTTAAGTGGGTCAAGAGGCAGCTTGACCTCAGCTCTTGTCACCTCGCTTAATTTCCTGTGTTTGTTTTTGGACGGACCACTGACTGATGACCTACAAAAAAAGGGCCCCGTTCGCCAACTGTCCCTGCCCGGCGCACACCCCTCCCTATGCGGCCCTCATAAAGGCCCAATCTGTTGGAGCTATTGTCCAGCCACCCGTTGCTGGCTTCTGGCAGCCTGCGGATGCCGGCAGGATTGGTCACAGGTCAAAGCGTGTCCGACTTCACAATTACCCGCCGTGAGGAGACGCATAAATTACGGCCGGCTGAGGCGTCCCGTGTCTGTCAGCTGACGACAGCTGTCATGCTGAGAATTAATGGTGTTCATGCGCGCGCAAACAAATATGCTCCAACGCGTTTGGCTTCTGGACACCAGCCAATACCATTCAATATGTCCCGCAACTGTAAATGTTGCTAATTGCGCAGCAGACGTATCAGAGTAAATGTGTCATAGTGGACGTAGTGGACCTTTAAAATGTCTTCACTTTCAATGTAAGCCTATGGAACCAGAATTTCATACAATGTAAGCAGCAGCTGTGGTGTTTAAACAATATAGAAAAATAAAATTTGTTATTTTTTCTTTGGATGGTGACAACATGTGTGAAAGGCCACCTAGTAAACCACTCTGGCCTCATATCTACTATCTTTACACAGCCTTCTTAAAAAAAAGTACCAGATGAATCATACATTAAATCGATAACTTGCATCTCCTGAGCAGTTCCTGTCTCAGGCTAGATGTTTAAGATCCAAGACCCCAGAATCTTTCCTGTGTAATCCCTTTAATCTTTCCTCTCTAATGTAGTCCATAAGCAGCACTGCAAAACATATGCAGGATGTAATGGCAACGGATGAAAGCATTCGAACCAACCACCAACCCGGGTATTACCTGCAAAATGACTGCGCCTGGATAAAAGGCTGTGCTTTTGATGTGACTGAGGAGGAACCGGGTGCAGTTTTTCCAGCCAACCCCTTATTAGTAGTGTAAATACGTTCAGTGGGAAAATCAATAACATCAGACACAGCCACGGCTCCTTTTAATAACACTTTCAGTCATGAATTATGAATGAGGCTGACATACACATAGAAATGTGGACTGCTGAGCTGTGCTGAGATGTGTTGAAGCTGAGGTTCAGGACTGAAAGGTCCCTTCCCACCAAAAAACGGGCCAAAAGAACAAATTAGAAAAAATATTATTAGGCAAAACTACAGTAGCTTAGCTCAGACCTGACCAGGGATAACAGAGTGGCTAGATTTAGCGCAGCAGTAAGACTCAAGAGGTTAGCTAGGCGGCTAACTCAGACCACACCAGACATAACATACAAGACCAGGGACATGAGACCAGTTAGCTAGCACTGCAGTTAGTTGGTGATTAGAAAAGTTCCGATTTGGGATATGACAATAAGACCACGTCCCATTGAAATAAATGTGCAACCATGAACTTTACTCAGTGATACTCACTCAGATGCATTCAGGCGGCGCAAAGCGGAGATTAAATGTTTCAATAAATCATCACACATCCTTAAATAGACAGACTAAAGAATTTAGCACTCTTTGCGCCTCATTTCAGAGGAGAAAATGTCCAGCAGGTTTCATTTGTCCCACTCAGCCCACCTAAACATTAGCAACGGTAATGAGCTCCCTGAACACCACAACTATCAAAAAGCTTTGTATTTCTATACACTGTAATAAAATAAAAGTTTCAGGCCGACCAAGAAATGAAGGCAATGTTTTGCATTAGTCTTTTTGAATTCTGCCAACTGCCGACAGAATTACGTTGATCCAACACAATAAGCCTTTTCAGCTGTATCATGATGTGTTTTTAGATAATATGAACTTAATAACTAACAACATGGGCATATATTTTTTATAACATATAACATGATCATTATTAACTATTTCTTGAGGTTTTTCAAGCAAATATCTGGGATAACAGAATGCTGGATGGCAAATACGCCAGTAAATTAATATTTATCTTGAATTCTGAGCACTATTTACCACATATGCAAGCATATCTGTTCTACTCCTCAGCTTGCGCTGGCCTTCTGGTTCAGTTTTACCCTCTTTTTTATTGTTTACTAAGGCAATTATTGATTATTAAGGCAATGTTTTGCATTAGTCTTTTTGAATTGCTGACAGAATTACGTTGATCCAACACAATAAGCCTTTTCAGCTGTATCATGATGTGTTTTTAGATAATATGAACTTAATAATTAACAACATGGGCATATATTTTTTAAAACATATAACATGATCATTATTAACTATTTCTTGAGGTTTTTCAAGCAAATATCTGGGATAACAGAATGCTGGATGGCAAATACGCCAGTAAATTAATATTTATCTTGAATTCTGAGCACTATTTACCACATATGCAAGCATATCTGTTCTACTCCTCAGCTTGCGCTGGCCTTCTGGTTCAGTTTTTCCCTCTTTTTTATTGATTACTTCATTAAAATTGACACAATACAAGCTGAAGTTGAGCATTTTTAAACCTGATAGAGTTGAAACTCTCGTATGGCTGTTTGCTTGAATTATTGGCGCATTTAGGAACGCGGTATTTATTGCGGGCGAGAGTCTCAGCAACTGTTTACCACACGACTGGAAGCCGTTTAGCATTCATGTTTACGCTTGAGTTATGCAGACCTCTTGAAATATTGGTGAAGTTCCCCCTTAAATATACGCATCAGTCTTTTTTGTTAGTGCCTATAACTCTGTACACACAACCCTCGAACTTGAGGACTTTATTTACAATGCAGAGGAACTGACCTTGCAGACTGATACAGCTCCACGTTCTAAGCTGAATGATGAATTGCTTCTCGATACTTGACCCGTGGCAATATGTTCTCGCATCTATATTATTGGCAGTCAGTATCATTTTGTGTTTACACGCTCATAAATCACGGCAGTAAAGACCAATACATTGCGCATTCGGCATCACCTTCGTTTTCAGGTGCTGCGTTCTCTAATGAAATGATATAATTAGATAATCAGATTCATTGGCGCTGCACATTTCCCCGAAGCAGGCTTTATGATATGTATTGACCATTAGTGCGTGAACGGCTAATGTGTTTAATCCACGTACCTGGCGCGTGTAACGGATAATGCTTTAGCCTTCAAAAGCCGCACATTCATCCGTGTTATGGTCAATACGTCACTGAAGTGTCCACACAGACACTTGTCCGGTCATTATATTGCATGACACTCACTGTGTTTACTGGAGGTGGGTGAATATGCGTTCAGTGGTTAATGCCTATGATACAGAGAGGTCGAGAGAGATGAAGGTAAAGAGAGAGAGAGAGAGGAATATATCTCAGGTCAGTGGAGTGTGATTCTGAGAGCGATGGTGGGAGGGAGTGGGGGTGGTGGAGGTTGCTGTGTTATGTTGCCCTTGGTAACACCCCAGCTTGCTAGCTCTGCTTCCGTCAGCTCGCAGAGGCGTCAGCTTGAATATTAATGGCCACTTCCCCTCCGGCTGAGTGTGGGGTCAGCGGCCAAACTGGCTAACCTGCCACTGCCCAGATGAACTGCGAGGAGGATACATGACAGAAATAAGATGGATTTAAGAGTAGAGTGTATATATATATATATATATATATATATATATATATATATATATATATATATATATATATATATATATATATATACATACACACACCACAGTGGTAAGCTGGGTGATATATTTATATTTGAACACAACAGCTCTCCATTAAATTTTATGAAGTTTCATTGATTTAACATTGAAAGTAAAGAATTTGGGATTCTCCTGTGGAGTTGCCATTTTGGAGAGGCTTGTGGTTAGCTAGGTGGCTAGCTTATATATATATATATATATATATATATATATATATATATATATATATATATATATATATATATATATATATATATATATATATATAAATTCTGGAGTAGTTAGTTGAAGTGTATATATGAATAAAGTATAAAAATGAAACATATATAATACCACACTGGTTAGCTAGGTGCCTAGCTCAGTAATTAAGTGGATATAGGACTAGAGTGGCTAGCTAGGTGTCAAGTTTATTGATGAAACGGCTACAAAAATATAGAGAGTAGGTAGCTGGCTAGCTCAGCTGGCATATATCCTGTCACTGTTCAAAGAAAAGAATTTGAACAGCTGTCCATTTTATGAAAATTCCATTATGACTGGACTAATGGAAATTCTCAGGTTCCACTAACATTTTGGAGACACTTGTTCATCTTTGGACTGCAACGATATAGAACACAAAAGTGGCTAGCTAGGAGGCTAACAACAAAAAGTATATATAATACTGGAGGTGTTAGATAAATGGTTAGCTCAGGAATGAAGTGGATATAGGACTAGAGAGACGAGCTAGGTGTCTTGTTTAGTGATGACACTGAAATAAGAGAAGAACAGAGAAGTTAGCCATCGGTATGTAGACACATCAGTGTGTATATTGACAAAAAATGAGGTGTATATAATAGCAGAGTGGCTAGCTAGTTATGGCTTGTACACAGGGAGTATCTTCTTATTCTTAGTAATGTTCCGTCAACGTTCCCTGAAATTATGGGTCATTACTAAAGCTATGTAGGTTTATGATGGAGGTTGGGGCTTAACAAGAAACCTGTGCAGTCTTATTAATTAACTAAATTAAAGTTCTAATTAAATTAAGATTAAATGGGCAAATGCAACGTTTAAATGCAACAAATGGATAATTAATTAAATAACCCTGCCTACTATAATGGGTCTGTATAATGGAGGTCTATTTATGGGCTGTTATTTTTTTTATTCTACAGGGAAACGGATTGTATATGACCAATTATGTCTGTAAAAATCTGCTTTAGGGTTAAACTTCTTGTTTTTATTGTTTTTGAAATAGATTTGTGCAAAAGACTCATTGTGTGAAGGCCACGAGGAATCGATAAAGTCCTAGAGTGAAGCCGTGATCGTGAGTATTAAGTTTAATTAATATCGACTGTACATTTCAGTTCATATTGTTGCTCAAAACGAACGGCAACTGCAGCAGCCATTCATCAGACTGCTCACACTGAATACTCGCAGGACACTCCGTAGAATTATTTATTTATTTAGTTCGGTCCTTAAGTGTTTATTAGCCAGGCATCTCCCTGCAGCGGGTCTGCTTATAATTGGAAGGCATTAATTGTGACCTTGCGCAATTAGGTAATTGCTGAAATCTGTTAAGTGAAAATATGATTTACTGTGCATCCTTGAATTGCAGTCATGAAAAGGAATTTGTGATATATACGCAGGCCGCGAGACGCCTGGAGTACAATATGGAATAGAGTGGAACGAATCACGATTGGTTATGCATCATATGTACCAGAGCCAGACGTAACCAGCAGCAGTACAATTCAGCCTGGTAATACATTTACGGTGATTTGCTGGAAGAAAACGATTGACTCATTCAAGACACGCTCCGATTTCCACCAAAAATTGGACTGCGGACTGATCCCAGTTCAGCCCAAGTTCCAGGGCTGTCTTGCCCGTTCTTAATGGCATCCCTAGAAAATCAATGAACTGATGAATCAAAACGGAACACAAGAAAGACACCCCGGCGCGGGCCGAAACCAGGTTGTCTGAGTGAATAAGCTGACGGAGGCGAACATGAACCGAGCGCCTTAACATACGAGGACACTTTCTTCCACTGGCTGTGTGATGTGTAAGTATAATCTCTTCAGTGTGTTTGTGCTATCAATTGCTAAGGTAAGACCGTGAGGACTCCTGGGTCCCGCCTGCCAGGCCCTTCGTGCCGACCCTGATGATGCTAGCAGGCTAAGTGCTAAGAAGGAAAAACAGATCGATGGTAAATCAATGAGTTTATAGCTTTCAGTCCGCCGAGACTTGAACGCCGGGCCAGACCTTCACAAGGCCTACTCAACAGCACTCAGCCTTTTAGCCACCATAGCACTTGCTGAGTCAGACGCTGAGGGTACAGCATGCTACTCCTCAAGTCTGGGAGCTGATCATATTAAAAGATTTCACGACAAGAAGTGCCATCCGAGACAGCTCAGAGGCAATAAACGGGGATTTATGTGAAGGTGTGTGCTCACATTCTCTTTTTCCAGCTAAACCACATGAAACCGCTGGCGATGCTCAACAGATGAGAGCAGGGATTTGCTATAAGGGTGTGCATGGGTACTCCAGTACTTGGTGAACTGCAGGCTTGTATTTGGGAGTATATTATATTAAATTATATTATATACTCTAAAGGGTTTAAATCTGAGAGTGTAGTCAAGGATACATTGTTAAGTACATGATAAGTCAGAGATAGCGCAGCTACCTTATTTGTTAATAAGGTCAAGCAGTCCAGTTGATGTTTGCTAGGTCGAGAAACCATCAGTGCGTTTACATGCACTTAATAATCAGATCATGATCAGATTCACACAGTTATTAGATTATTTAAGTGCATGTGTAAACAGCATATAACCAGATTTGTAGGCCTTAAGAAATCTGACTGAAATCCAATAAAAAGAGATGGATTTTAATGTCTTTCTCAGTGTTTGTATGATAACAGAGCACAGTACTGGAAATAAGCAAGCAGCATTTAACATAGCTAACGAAACACCTTTGGAGAAAAAAAATCTGATTACTGCCTGACTTTTACAGTTAATCTGATTACCCAAAGTAATGTAGATGCTTTAACAGTAACAAATTACTGACAAAACCTGATTTTTTACACTACCGCTCAAAAGTTTGGGCTCACAGTGAAATGTTCTTGTTTTTAATGGAGTATCTTCTTCCTTAACACAACAATGGACTGACGGGTCTCTAAAGAAAGTTATTTCTTTCTGGTCATTTTGAGTCGGTCAGCAAGCCATCAACTGCTGATCTTCAGATATTAAACTAACCTAGAATGTTGTTTTCCCTTTTATACTCACTTATTAGTAGAATGTTTTTCAGCTGTGCATCACAATTGAGCAAGAGTGTCCTAACAACCAATTAGTCCAATAACATCCTTAAACACTACACACTTACAGAAAGTAGATTTTTTTCAGTGTAACATGTTCTATTACCCGGTGCAATTAAGAAGCAACATGCAATTATTTGTAAATACAATCTCAAGAGTTCTTGACTTTTTATTATTTATATTGTATATACTGTACTGTTTATTTATCTATTTTTTGTACTGAGTGCCTTGCTATCCCTTTGCTGCTGTAACATGGTAAATTTTCCCCACTGTGGACTAATCTTATCTACTGTACATAATCAAAATCCATCATAATGCACATCTGTAATGTAAATGTAATTTCACAAATACATATCACCAAGCTTTATAAACTAGAACAGACACGAACAGCAGTACCACTATCAAAAACTGAAAATTATTTTTCTACTCTTACACTGTAAACAGCCGAACACAGCTACTCAACTTGAGAACTTTCTTCGAAACCTCTTTTTTTCCGGGCACATGTCGTGGGAATGTCTTTCCAAGTACTGATGTTATCCATGATAATAATCCGAAAATCTTATCCCACTTTATTGCGATAACGATAGCTCATCTTATCGCCTGTCCCTGGTCAAGAGGCATGGACACAACAATGTAATCAGAGATTTCTCAACAATGCTTAGTTGGAGCCCATAGCTGGACATGTAAAGCACTTCCAAACCAATTCCAGATTAGGGCAGTGGCGGATTATATTCTAGCTCTAAATGAGGTCTTGAGAAGGTGACTGCCCCGGTGGCCTGCTATCTTCATTGAGTGGTCTTTATGATTGTGACTGGCTGTGATGGAACAATCGGCGAAGCTCAAGCCTGGGCTTTAAGAGACCCCTCTGTAAGAAGATAATCTGCCTGAGTAAAACTAAAATATGGCAGTCATTTCCGGAATGCATCAGCAAAAGTATTTGCAACCACAGTGCTGGTGACAGCTCTGATAGATCAGCCTTGGGATGCGGAGTTTTGGTACGGCAAGGTCAAACTGAAGGCTGATCTAATCTATTGCGAAGATGCATGTTAGCATACCTATGTTGAGATGCAGAGAAGGGGTTTATGGGTAAGCATTACATGCAAAGACTTGCAGAAAGAAGATACAACATAGTGCCTCCACAATATCACATACACAATGAATCTGCTGCACTATGCATAAACAAACACTGACTAACTGATCAGTAGCTTTTAGGGGGGGGGCAAACAATACTCCAGCCAAAGCAGAACTGGAGCAAACTACTCGCTACTCATTAATCTACATCTGTGTTGCCCACACTGGAATAGTCCAGTAGTCCTTAGAAAGAAACAGTCAATCACGGTGAACATATAATGAAAACGAAAGCATGTCACCATCACAGCTTAGAATCTCAACAAGATAAGGCTCTCTCTTCTTCAGCACCCATCAGTTTCATGTTAGCATGGCTAGATTTGTCGATGTTTAGCAGACCCAGATTGGGCCCTTGGCACAAATGTTTGGTTGGCCCCTACTTGGCTACCTTATTTTGTTGGTCAGGGATATTTCTGAAATTATATACAACAGATTACATAAAGGCTATGCAGCACTAAATTGGCAGCAAACTAATCACAGTGTTAAGCAGTCAGTGCTATGCGCACTAGCTATTTTTCCAACTGAGGCAAAGCTTTAGCAATAATTCTAACTCAACATGTAAGCACAGGTTAACTACACAACCAATGCAGCTCCTCCCGATGCAGCATCTGTCCAATACTGACAAGCAACACATTTACCCCAAAGTTAAAGATGAAAAACTGCAATTGAACAGTTTAAACTTCAAAACCCAAACAGTTAAGAATTCTAGGCTAAAGCATACTGCCATGGCAGGCATGGAAAATGTATTTCGTTTCTATTTATATCTCGCCTTTGATGACTTGATGCAACAATCTGTTCCTGCAAATCGTTACCGACAAGGTCTATGCAACTTTTTCCTTGAGCTTGATGCTTATAATGTCACACTTAGCTAAATTTGATAAACGAAAGTCAGTAACTACGTTAAATTACTTTGAATACTGTAGTGAGTGCAGACACCTGATGAGATTGAACTGAGAATACAGAACCAGTTGTACTACATTTAAAAAAATACTATAAAAACTCAAACTATACAGAATCCAATCATTCTTATGCTGTATTTGTACATACCATGTGGCACTAATGGGACAAATTCAGCTTTCTTTATAATGAAGCATGTCGTATCATTAAACATGCTATATGTTTCTATAACCACTGACAATATACATGACCAGAACAGAATAATGTATTCAATGATGATGTAGTCAAATTGCCCAGCCCTGAGTTCAAGGATGTTGGCAGATACTTGGCAAACGTCTGACAGATAGACAGACTCGTAAGCATAATTCAGTCAATGTAACTGGTCTACACCGTGTAGGATCTTCTGTGCTTTTGATTAAATGTGCATGCCCTGTCATCTAGCAAGCACAATGTTTGACATAAAGGGGATTACAGCTTCTCAATCATCTTTCATCACTTTCGCAGTGTATCGTTCGGAAGACATTCCGACAACTCATCAGTGGAAGTCGGCTAGTAAATAAAAAAGTGGTAATCTTTGATCTCTGACCTGTCCTGCTGAAGACAGCTTGACTGACACACATACACATGCCCCTCGAACATCGAACACAGAATTACTTTCAGCTTTCTCCAGCTCCGACATGCTGTAATCCCGCTGGGCATCCGGCTCCTTTATCCCGTCTGACAGTGACTTTTAAAAAGGCCTGCCTTATGAAAAGCACTGGATAAATGACTGTAATAATACCTTCTATAAACTAAGGTATTATTATTTCATCAAGACCGCGACATGGAATAAATAGTTCCTGGAATGGATTTTCCGGAGGCAGTGCCGGGGGCAGAGGTGCTACTTTTTCTCTTGAACGTACACGGCCCCGCTGGCCCAATCCTATTTTATCTCACCCGGCACGTCCGCTAATCCTCAACATGGAGCGGCAGATTTGCCCGCTGCAGGTTTCGCGGGCCGGGTGACCTGCATGAGTCGAGCGGCTATTACATGGCCCCTTTTTTTGTCTAGCACACAGCGGTCCACTTGAGAATCAAGCCTCAGCTGATAGACTCAAACTGACACTTGGATGGGCTGCAAGATTGGAAGCTTAGCTATGTAGGGCTGTAAGTGCATATCTCAATAAATTGCCAGTGGGCCCTGCGGTGGCTGGATACCAAAATCCATTTGTTGTTCCTGAGGGCTTTTGAAGAGATCCTCAAGTATGTGGTCAGAGAGAACCAGCTTGTAACATTCACACTTAAAAGTAAAGGCCACCGAAGAAACACTCGAGTACCTGAAGAACTTCTAATAGAGATTTCTTTCCACACTCTACCAGTCGGTCAGTGAAATTGGTTTTAATGGATACGAAAGGGTTTTAATGGATAGGAAGGGCTCAGTATGAGGATCTGCAGAAAAGGCAACAGGAACTTGGGTGATCAAAGGTTTCTAAACCCTAAATAAACCTCCACATAATGTAAGAATTCAATGTTGTCCCCAAGAACAATACATCCAAGCAAAGAACCATTGAGGAACCTCAATTTCCTCAATGGTTCTCAAACTGACACTTGGATGGGCTGCAAGAGCATATCTCAATAAATTGCCAGTGTGCCTGCGGTGGCGGGATACCAAAATCTTTTTGTTGTGCCTGAGGGCTTTTGAAGATATCCTCAAGTATGTGGTCAGAGAGAACTAGCGTGTAACATTCACACTTAAAAGTAAAGGCCACCGAAGAAACACTCTTGAGTACCTGAAGAACTTCTAATAGAGATTTCTTTACACATTCTATCTATAAAATGTAATCCTGAACTTTTGGAGGCCAGTCGGTCAGTGAAATTGGTTTTAATGGATATGAAAGGGTTTTAATGGATAGGAAGGGCTCAGTATGGGGATCTGCAGAAAAGGCAACAGGAACTTGGGTGATCAAAGGTTTCTAAACCCTAAATAAACCTCCACATAATGCAAGAGTTCAATATTGTCCCCAAGAACAATACATCCAAGCAAAGAACTATTTAGGAACCTCAATTTCCTCAATGGTTCTCAAACTGATACTTGGATGGGCTGCAAGATTGGAAGCTTAGCTTTGTAGGGACGTAAGTGCATATCTTAATAAATTGCCAGTGTCGGCATACCAAAATCTATTTGTTGTGCCTGAGGGCTTTTGAGGAGGTCCTCAAATATGTGGCCAGAGAAAACAAGGTTGTTACATTCACTCTTAAAGGTAAAGACCATGGGTGAACTACTCTTAAGTAACATTTCAAAGGAGGTCTCCAAAACTTTTTTCCACATTCTATCTATAAAACGCAAGCCTGTTGATCAACAGAATTTGTTTCAATGGACATGAAATAGAACCTGTGTGATCAAAGGTTTCTAAACCCTAAGGAACCTCCACAGTTCCCAAGACATGTTCATCCAAGCCCAGAACCATCAAGAAACCTTCATTTCCAAGCTTAGCAACAGACCCTACCTTCCGGTCTGACCCCACACACATCTTTTTGCAATCCAACTTTCCAGCCAATCTGTCCACAGTGGGTCACTTGAGTGTTAATCTCCTTGGGTGGAAGGTTAACCTCAACAGTGCTGACCCCTTCACCTCTCGGTAGCCTTCCCTGCAGCACTCCCAGTGCTAATTCTCCTGTAGATACTTCATGTGCTTGTAGGAGAGGGTAATCCCTGTGCTAACTCGTGTGCACACACCCAGCCCCACACCCCTAATCCTATAACGTGAACTCCAGGATTATTATTTTTTTTCTTTTTTGCAGACAGGAATAGAGTTGAGTTAGTGAGACGCATTAACGGTCATGTAACGACGCGACTGACATCCGAAATCCTTTTAAGTGCAGCCCTCCTCTTCCCGTATTTTTCCTGTTATAACAGCAAACGAGATCTCGTTGTCGACGCTGTGCTGAGCGGGATTTACGTGGACGTGTCTCTGTGATGAAATATGTACACGGGGATAAAGGCGCGGCGCAACAACGGCTGCCCATAAGGACGGCACGGCTTTCGCTGTAAGCCAGCGACCTTCCATAATCAAACATTCCTTTTATGTTTGATCTCTCGCGCCTCTCACCTCCCACACTCTCCCTCTCTCTCTTTTTCACTCCATCCTAAATATATTTGAACTAGCCAATTTCAAATATTCTCTGTCAACATCAAAAGCTCCCCAGCTTCTGTCTGAACGGACGCTAGTCTTTGAACGTCCCCTCAAATTAACGCAAGGACACGGCTTGATGGATATCGTCGCCGCGCCCTGCGAAAGACACCTCTTCCGCGGGGGCCATTAATTTGATTTAGCCACATGCCTCCAAGCAATTCGCACGACTGCAGACCCAAGCAAGGCGTTCCAAAGCGGCCAATAACGCCGTCCCGCTTCCTCGTTAGGGCCAGGGAGCGTTGCGAAAGCAGGCGTCGGCAGAATAATGCATCGCGGCCAACGTTCAATATCCAGTCGCCGCATGCATCATGTGCTGCGAATGCTCGACATGCCAATTCAATTAGGATCCGAGGGGACTGCCGGAGAATTGGACGAACGCGATTGACTGGATGTCATTTTTCAGGGGCCACTGATTGAATTTCCTACATGATCCAATGTGATACCCATCAGTCCCTTGGTGGCTCTAATTGCTGCAGCAATGTGACAGGTGAAGGACAAAGCCATTCTCTGGAATAACGCTTCAGGAATCCCGGGTGGGCCGGCGCTCCGTTCCAGAAAATCGAGCCATTTACAAATGCCATTCAGCTATGCAGATGGTGGTCATTTATTGGTCAGTGATAGCCCGGTTATTCACAGCTGCCCGGAAGGAAATCATATGAGTTCTATATTCGATTGATGATTCTTTAACAAGTGAATGAACTGAACATAAGAATCGAAATGTGGAGAAGAGTTATTATATATATATATATTCATACACATATATTCATATTCATATACATTCAGTTCCATACATGGTCAAACATCATATATATATATATATATATATATATATATATATATATATATATATATATATATATATATATATAGTATTAATACAGAAAGCAGTGGCACCTGCTTTTTTCATGTGTTCTAATGAGATCTGGTGTACTTACTGGTAAAAATACACTTACAGCTAATATAAAGGCTTTTAAACAGTGGTGTACATACACAGTGTTTAGCTCCAACGTTATGTTCTTGTGAAAGTAACTGCTTCTTCTGCAGGTCAGCCAGGGTTCGTTCACACTCTCAGTGTTCATACAACACATCACAACTCAACCGATCAACCAGGATTCAAAGCAGACTCAGTAAGAGGGTCTGACAGAAGTTCACATCCATACGTTTCACTCAGCGGGAGTAAAATCTAATCAGATGTCCGGTGCCAGAGGCTCAACATCTGGCGACAGAGGAGACAGAAGCTGCACCGTCAGCCAGGGCGGGAACCATTCCGCTGATACGGGACCCGCTTTGCTCTGTTGCTGTCGTTAGCCGAGGTAAGAACTGGTGAGAACTGCTGACTCCTGAACACTTTCCTTTCAGGCCATATGGCCTGCAATGACCAGGCGGCCGTGTCAGGGAGATTATTCAGAGTGACACAGTGCGCCTAAGTCCAGGCAAATTAAGCGACTTTGCAGAATTACTTATGGAGTTTGCTTTTCTGGCTAAACTGTGGCAGCCAGCAGAAACCCCTTCACACGCTGAAATCCTGACCTCTTCCATAGATACTAGTTCTTGGGTTTTGAAGGCTTCACACCCAGAATACAGTTCTCACATTTAAAAAACCTGGAAAGCCAAAACTGAGACCAATAAACAACAAAAACTTGAAATAACTCAAATCAAAGAGAAGTTATAATGAATGTCTTTTACACACGTCAGTGAGTTTATTTAACCCTTTCCAAGCTTCTCCTTGTGGAAACAACCCAGTATTATTTTCAGTTCTCATCTAATACCTGCTTTGACTGCTCAGTACTTCATTAAGCTAAATCAAGATTGCTGCTGAAGGAACTGAATACATTCATACAACGTCTGGGGCGTCCAGGAGAAATCTGGAACGACACTTTCCACTGTTCTTCAAACTGGAGCTCAAGAACTTCCTTTGAAACAAGCATTCGGGTGACTCTCAGGTGGATTTGATCTACCGATTTAGTCATCAAAGCAAACGAGGGTCATCTCAAATACTAAGATGTTCTGAAATTTCTGTAAAGTTTTAGGTGGCACGCTGTCACCTCACAGTAAGATGAGCCTGGGTTTGATTCTGTGTGGAGTTTGTATGTTCTCCCCATGACTGGGTGGGTTTCCTCTAGACACTCTGGCTTCCTCCCACAGTCCAAACTGCCCCTGAGTGTAAGCGTGTATGTCTGCGTATCTGTCCTGTGATGGACTGGTGGCCTGTCCAGTCTGTTTCCTGCCCAGTGAGTGCTGGGATAGACTCCCTGCAACCCAGTAGGATAAGCAGCTCAGGCTAAGGCGAATGAATGACAGTTAAAATTCCAGATGTTCTACTTTGCTAGAATAAAAATAACTAGCAAAAGTTTGGGGACACCTAACTGAACCTATATGTTTATAATTATAAAGACGTTTTGATCTTTCAATGGGTTAAAGGATGAGATGAGGAACCCATGTACACAAATATTTCTAAAACAACCATTTTAGTGTATTTAAATATAAAAATGAGAATGGATATTTTTAGAAGAGCTATAAAACCCCCAAACCTGTTTATCAGAACAAGATCTCAGCATCTACACTATCTTCTTCAGTCCTGTTAGAGAAGCTCTAATGATGTGGCTCCTCATGAAGCTGAGAGGATGTTAACAGTATGTAAGCCTGCATCAGAGCTCATTTATAAAAGACACTCTACATTCTTTAAACACAACCAGATGTTTAATTCTTCTCCAGGAATAATTCCATACCTCTTATTTTAGAGTTTTAATCTCTTCACAGTTATTCACTAATATCATTACTATTTAAATCGTAAACCTAAGACAAATCTATTGTGTAACTTTTGACTGATAGTATAGAAGCAGGACTTTTGACCATCGCCACTACAGCTCAAGAGACGACGTTGGCCTCTTTTATTATTAATCTCGCTCCCTTCTCCGCCCTCTAAGACGCTACAGAAGCAGCGCAGGGGAAAAAAGTTCAGGGCCCAAATATTCTCTGGGTTGCTTCTGTGAGTCGAGTAAAGCGGAGCCATAAATCAAAGAGCACGACTAGCGGTCATTTACAAATGCATTAGAGAACCTGCGCAGGTATTCTTCTGGGATCTAATGGAATGATTGCCCCATTTGCTTGGCCATCTTTTCTGCTTGAAAATCAAATAAAGAGGCTTGTTTCATCAGTCATAGCGGCCGCTTCTCTCTCTCTCTCTCTCTCTCTCTCTCTCTCTCTCTCTCTCCCCCCCCCACCTCTTGCTTTTCTGCATGAAGACGTGCATGTGATGAATCAGCCTGGCTCAAACTCAGAGTGATGAAACCCATTACCCACAATCCTCAGCTCCCCCCTCCCAAACCCTCCTTCCTCATTTCCCACGTAAACGTCCCCGTCTGCAGACTGGCTGTCCTGTCGTACATCTGCGAGGAGTGAAGAAAAGGCTGGGGGGGGGAGAAAAAGCGGCCTGCGGGTGAAGTAAATGCTTTCAGGCTGCTGACAGCTGAAGCAACACATCCTTGTAACAGTTTATGAAGGTGACAGGGGCTGGGGCTGATGCCGGGGACGCCTGACGTCGCTCCAGAACGAGCCCGGATGATGAATGGGGTGGAGATGCTCCGTAAATCCGGGGCGCTTTCTCAGGAGGAAACCTCGCCCACACGCTACATGTGTGCTCGCTGACCGTTACCTTCAACACAGTAATTACAACAAGGAGGAATCTTCAGAGCTCTGCCGCTCAGCAGACGCTCAGGGACGCTTGCGACTTCTTTTGAAACGTTTCGTATTAGAATAAAGGATTTGTCAGCATAAAGCAGCTGTTCGCTCGTACTTCGGGCTTCATATTCATCAAAGTGCCGACAGGGGAAAAGTAGGTTTTGCCAAAATAATCATTAGACAGTTTTGGGTTGAAAAGCATATCATTGCCGCTGGAAAGAAACTTGAAATGAAATGAAAGCATACTTTATTTTTAATGTAGGTCAATAGAACCAGACAGTTTTTTAAATTTATTTCCGTCATATGCTTTTGGGCCACTCATCAGAAAATTTGCACAACAGGCAAACAGCATTTACAGATGATGTTAAAAACAGAGAAACGGTTTTGTTTGGAGTGTAGCAGTGTAGAAAATAATAATTACAGAAGTATTAACTAAGTTAGAGCATCAATTACACCTGCGTTTGACCTTTACTCCACAGTAACTTTGTGTTTGCCGTCAGAATGAAGAGGGAGACTAGTTAAGAGTAAAAGCTTTAATTCTTAGGGCTGCAGTACCGAGCTCTCAAACCCTGGTCTCAATGGTGTCTTCGACTGCCTTGTCTTTTACAGGCCCGGCTTCCTGCTCCTTCTGACTCATGTGGTACACCTGGTCATGTCGTAATTCTCTGGGTGGACAGAGAATAGAAGTTTCCAAGATAGGTCGCAGGGTTTTTGTGATGCCCTACATGGCGGGGCTCCTAAAAGCCCTGACCTTCTCGCAAGCTCTGCAACATTCTTGGGCCACCTGTCTTATATGCTTCAAACAAACACTATAGTCTATTAAAAATGACTACAGCTGTGAGTCTGCACTTATAATATGATAAAACGGCATGAAACCATAGCAAAAATATAATTTTCCAAACACAAATGCTGTGACTGTTGAGACTGGACTCACCTCCAGGTTTTCTATTCACCAATTTTTGTGCATTTAAAATTTGATAAAAAGGACCCAAATAGCACAAACAAACATCTCATCCACAACATGATACACTACACTCAAGTGATCAGCTTGTATGGCTCAGCGTAGATTCCCTTATTAGCTGGCGCAGATGAACGGTGACTAGAAGCGAGTGAACCCATAGATGGTCACATAGCTTTCTAAAGAGCTCAGGGAATTGTCTGGTGCGTATGCATGCCCAGATGCAAGGTGGACGCCGATGGGGCAGCACAGAGCCTTCAGCCCTCATTAGGTGGGCCATTGCTCGTCCTGCCCAGCGTGCTGCCCTGAGCTGCAACCAGCAAGGCAATAAAACGATATAGCAAATGTCTGGAAAGGCAGCAATAGCTAAAAAATTTCAATGAAGCCCCTAATGCAGGTAGCCTACATGACCTAAAACGTATTCACACAACTTTAGTGGATGGACACACGATTTCATTCAGCTGAAATTCCATTTACATGCACACCAGTAGTTTGATTTAAGTCTGACTAACACTGTTAAGCTTACTCATTTATTTGAGTGTCAGTGTTGCACTTGTTGTTGGTAAACTTGGTTGGGCCCAGTTTCTTAGAACTTAGTCTACTATGTGGAACTGCATGTGAACATAGTCATCGAGCTGTATAATTAACATGCTTTGGATACAGTCAGCGATGCCTGTGACTCCAAATCCGATGGTGGCACGAAAAAAACGATTCTTTATAGCACTTGTATGATTCACAGAGGTCCAACGGTCACGGCCAGAGAACATAAAACGGTCCACTCGAGCTGAAGCACCTCGTACCGAAGCAGAATTGGAGCCTGAACGTTTTAGAGGGGAGCCCGATTGAAATTACTTCTAAAGGGTTCTCCAAGGTGACGACAGAAGCTGTTTGGCAAACAAAGAAAAGAGGCTGATGAGATCTGAGCTTAAGAGAGAGAGAGTCGGGGGGATGAGAGAGAAAGAGAAAACAGAGAGAAAAAGAGCGAGACAGAACGCCATGCGATAGTGCCACTCAGTGCAGCTCCCAAATCAATAGCCTGGAGCGCTGAGCTGGAGAAGGTTTCTAGAGTCTCCTATTGGAGTCGAGCGAAATTGCACAATCACAGCGGCGTCGATAGAAGGCCTTGCGTGTTTGTGTGCATGCGCATGTGTGTAATTACCTCGCTAGATCTCATCAAGCCGCCTTGATCGCAGTCTTATTGCTTCTATATCTACAGCCTTGCTATGCAGGGTGTAAAGCAATAAGGGATCTGGAGCTAGCTGGACATTACTCCTCATATAGGTCAACATGAGGTCAAAAACAAAAGGCATCTACACAAACCTCCTCTATATTACCGGGCAACACCAGTCATAGTTATATACATGGCCTTGAAGTAGAACCTGTGGCAGAATGGCTGTGACGCATACTGACCACTGGATGCTATGAAATATGGAAGCCCGGTGTTCATGAGAGAACAAGCATGGTGACCTGAAAGTGTGAGTCATTTATGGTAAACAGAACAACTTTATGAAAGATATTCCAGAATTTTTTCCAATTATCCTTCCTAAATGAATCAGTGAGCTGTAAACAATACGCCATCCAGAGTCATTAAAATGGTTCACTCTAAAGAAACCTGACTGACCTTCCAGTGGTGGTGATGGGAACCAGTGGTGGCAATGTCTACAACTCAAATAAAGCCATCTTATTTACTGTTCCAAACAATCAGGGACCCCAATACATGAGTTCTTGAATGTAACGTTAAGGGTGAAATCTTTTCTTGGGGGCTACTTTGCCTCAGGACACCCCATATGTACCTCAGCCCCCAAAAAAAACATGTTTTAGGCCAAAACCTTTTCATATAACTATCACAAAAGACAGTGTTTGTGTAACAGTGTCATGTAATAACGTTCTATGAGGGAGCTCTTAAAACACACCCAATGACCTCAGCTCAGCTCGGCTCAACCCTGCTTGCCTGTTTTCGTTTTCCATTTGGCAGCCCTGGTACTGTAGATGCCACCACCCCCGTCAACATTCCAAGTAAGCTAATACCAAGAGGTGACCAAAAAACACTGCACACTACTGATTGGTTGAAGAGAATAGTCACTATTAATCTGGACATATTCTAATATTAGCTACCTGGTTTATGAGCCTGATTGATGTAATCTTTCCCAAACTGTCCATATCACGGCAGGTTCACGCAACTTTGCAATGATGACCCTAGACCCAAAGTCAAGTGGAGTCGAGCGGTAGCATGTAGTGTATAAGCGCCCTTAGTTCGCACCTTGTGCGGAGTTTCCATTTCCCTGCACTTCACGACAGAATTGGCAATGGTACACAGTTGATAGCAGCATATAGGGTTCTAAGGGGTTTCCATTATAACAGCATTTCTGACTTATGACTATTCTAAAAGTATACTGAACACATGCTAATAGTTATAATAGTGTATTTTTGTAGATGTTGCTGTGCATTAAGGTTGCAGACAAAGGCTAAAGACGGGGGGGGCAGTCATGGGCTGAAGGTTAGGAAGCCAGCCTTGTGTCCGGAAGGTTGCCGGTTCAATCCCATAGAACAGGGGTATTTAATTAGAATTCAGTAAGGTCCAGTCAGAGGGAATTTCCTCAGGCCAAGGTCCGGGCCGTGTTTATGTTATGACAGTAACTTGTATACTGTATATCCTGTATACTGAAGTAGCCTAGCAGTTCTATTAGCATTTGCGGTCATCAGCAACTGAAAGATAAATCAAATTACAAATACCGTTCAGTTTATTTCAATGATATTTATTGTTTTAAATGAGGATCTGAATTAATGTATAGAACTTCAAATAAAAAGGTCTACATTAGTGTTCCATAAAGTGTTTATTTCTAGAAAAAGTAAATAAAAAAAGTTTCAGCTTCTTGTTAACTCTGTTTTACATATTGATCTGTTGATTTGGAGCTGCCTGTGGGAAGAATAAACATATGTCTCTCCATTACTGGTTGAAAAGCAGTTTTTGCCATCAACTTTTCTTTTTTCTCGCTTTATACCCCGACTCCTGCTTCTTGCATCACACTTTAGAATCTGCACAGATCTGATTGGCTGGGGAGCCTTTGGTGAACTTACAACGCACACGATTGGTCTGTGAGGTTACTGTGCCGCAAAGCCCGTATACCGTAAAGACAAGAAAAGTTCCGCTGCTTAAAATAAACACTTTAAAAATTAAGTAGTTCTCAATAGTTTATCGATTTGGGTCCGCACTGGAAGACGTCTGGGTCCGGACCCGGACCACGGTTCGCCTATTAGTGACCTCTGCCATAGACCAACAAGACATGACTGAAGTGCCCTCCCTGGGCACTGTGTATAGGGCTGCCCACCACTCACTGCCCCCTAGTGTGTGTGTACATGGGTGTTTCCCTGCACGCTGTGTGCAAATACAAGTGCAAATAGTTTTATTTTATCCTTAAAGTTGGGAAAAACTGACGGAACGCTCTAAGCTTTTCCCGCTATCCAGTACCATCAAAAGCACTGACACATAGTTGGCCGAAACCCAGTACTCAGACTCCGCACTGCCCGCTTCAGTATATGAAATGCTGTCATCCGTCCTATCAAGCGTCAGGAGTCTCAGAACTGTTAAACGCAATTACGCCAAGACTCTGGCGCGTCAATGATTCAGCCATCTTGGGCTTTGAATCCGCAGGCGGCCATTATGGAGCAGTCCCAGCTCATCAATCTGGTCAATCCACCCCCCCGCCACAACCCGCCGCTGCCTCCCCTCCACCCTTCCTCACCCAAGTGTCTCCTCTATTTCCCTGTAAGTGAGAGCTGAACGCGGGCCTGTAAAGAATGCTCCGGAATGAATAAGCGCTTGCTGTCGGCGGCCGGCTGCTGTTTGATGGATCTGAGACGAGGGAAAATGGCTGCTGTGGCCGCATACATTTCCTTGCTCTTTCCGAGCTCTTAAGAATAGACATTAAAGGTGAGGCAGAATTTCCCTCGACATTAGAACAGAGCAATTTCAGGGCCTTTCCGGAACTCTTAGACTACAGCGGAATTAAAGAGAGGGAGCGTCTTCAAATCGCTGCCTACTTGTGGAGAATTTTAAACAGCTAGCAAGACATTTGAGACCAGAGTGTACAGGTAGAGCGGGTCACAAGGTTGTGGAGCCTCAGGAAAGTGGCGGGTCACAAGGTCCTGGAGCCTCACAAAGGGGGTGAGTCCCAAGGTTGTGTAGCCTCACGAAGCTGATATTCATAGGAAATCACTTCTCCGCAAGGTAAGGTATCGATTCTATGCATGCAACGGAATTTGAGACCCTCGGTCCACTTCTAATGCTACTAAATCCGGCAGCACTCCTAACTGTTCTCAGCTCACAGCGTGCGTATGTTTCACAAAGGACGTTTCAGCTCAGCGAAAAAGCCCTGCTCTGTATTCCAGGGCACTCCTAGCCTAGCGACGGGCACCTTCTACACGTGATGTATGAGTGCCATCACCAAAAATAATGGTGTGGTCTGAAGGTAATCTTTTATTTTGCGGGCTGCAAGGCCGAGCGGAACGGCTAGAGCGCCGGCTCCCTCGTCACAAGAGAGTGAGACGGTCCACGGCCGTTGTTTTGCTCGGGCTCGTAATGAGAAAGTGCATTGGAAATCAAGGTGATGCTGTAATGCTGTTCACACATTCACCTCCAGCCAGAAGCCATCAGAGTCTGGCTTTACCACCGAGGCGCGAGTGAGCATGTGTTCAACCTTCACTACAAAGTCTTCTTATTAGTCCAATTAAAATAGCCAATTACGGCTAATTAAAAGCCAGAGTGAAATCAAACCCTGTTGCTTCGAGAGGCTGCGCACCTATTGTGCTGTAATTTCGAACATTAATTAATCACCCACTAAGAGTCGAAAAGATTCAATCAAAGGCAAATTTGTGACAAGCACGTGACAATTTTGATTTTAATAGCTAGATAAGAGGCTAATGTACCTCATGCTGGCCTTTGTCTATTAGAGACAATCTTCTGGCGCTTTTTACGTGGAGAGAAAAAGCTTCTCATCCCTGGATACAATGGCAGGAACCAATCAGGCCTTGTCTGAAGTGGTCTGGAACTCTCGATGGATGGACAGCAGCAATAACAATAGATTAAAGCAGCCATATCCTGTAACATATGTGGTGAAATGTGTGCACCGACCGAGATCACAGCACAGGCATGGGCTTCTGTGCGACAGGGACCGTCTCAAATGGTCTTGGCCACTTCCAGCCTAGGTTTCTTCCAAAGCAGCCTGAGCAACTGAAGGAAGGGGGGTGTTTGGAAGCCTCCAGGCTGGCAGAGTTTGGAGGGACGGGGGCTGCAACAGTGGGGAATGGAAGGGGGGGTCAGTCCCTCTTGGCAAGAGCAGGCAGGAATCAAGCGGTCTTCCCCGAATGAGCAGGTGGCCTGAGCCCGAGCCAGCATGGCAGGCTTTGGACCAAAGATGGGACACCTACAGCTCCACATCACTCCGATGACCTTGAGGAAAAGAAGAGCTAGCGTTTCATCTATCAGCCTCATCCTTCTTGCCATGTCTAAGCCTTTTATTTGGTTGTCCTTCATCTCCTCTTGGGATAGACGCTATGGGATCAGATTCCTTTACTTTCTAACTTCTGCAAATGGTCCACACGTGTGGGAAGTCCAGAATTTGAAATTCCATTTGAAAATAATTACAAAAATTAGTTCCATGAAATTAAAAAAACAGTCATGCAACAAAATCTACAGCAACAAAAACACCAATTATGCATGAAAGTAATACCATCTTTTAGTGCACCAGAGATACAAAAGGGGTCTTTAATCCTTTTGCGGCTGCAGCCGCGATCAGAGCGCTTGATTGGATTAAGGCTTCCATTAGCGCGAGTCCGAGCGGCCAGTGGCGCTGATGAAAAGCTTCATTAGCAGGAAAGCGTGGACGCGCAACCCGGCGGCTGGCGCTCCTGCGTGGCTTCACACAGGTCTTTTTCATGTGTCGCCAGGACCTGAGGGAGAGCAGGACACTTTCAATCAGGTTTCTTGGCAAGAGCCCGGCGCTCCCATTTTCCCTCCGAGCGCACCGGTTTCCTGCAGCGCACTAGTTTCCCATTTCGGCTTGTTTCGAGGCCCTTTGAAAAGCGCAGCCCGCTCGATTTTTTGAAGTCATCTGACGCGCCGCGGGTAGGTGTTTTGACCGCGCCGCTCAAAAGAAAGAACAAAAAAATTTCGCAATTTTGTAGACGCATTCAAATTCACTGTTTACACGTTTTGTTTTCAAACGGTGTGTTATTTGTTCAAGAGATCAGGAGCTGCAACCTTCAACTAGGTTCAAGGCTGCGATTTCATTCAGAGTCATACGCGCCCGGAATGGTATATTGCATTTCACTCGGAGCTGGTCCTTGTGCTATTCATTTACATTCAATCTCAGAGCCTTCAATCCAGTTTGAGCTCAGCTTCTGTTTTCCCCTCCATTTAAAAACAATGCCACAGTGTTTCAGACGGGCAGCGACCTGAAATAATACCAATACTGCTTGCAGACAGTCTGATTATATACTATATGTATAGCTGATTCTAACACTACTGCTGAAACTCTATCTGTTCTATCAAACCAAAGCTCAAAGGATTATGTTGCCAAGATATTGTTGAGTATACAATCTTGTTTAGCCACATATTACATTGTTGCTTTGTTTTAAACTAATGCAAACCAAAAGCAAATGTAAATTGCCTACAATTGCTGCCCACTACTACCAGAAATAATCAAATCCGGCCCACTCTGGAATGCAACCCTGGTGTTTTGTCCCGCTCCCGCCTGCAGTCCCATATGACGATACATGACATCACATATACATGGTGACAGCTTTACCACTACAGCAAGCTAAAATAGTTTTGATCCAACATCAACGTCCAACATCAAGATCACCCCACTGCTGCTGACATCAACACAATGGTAAGCTGCTTACTTGCTGTGATGGCTGAATTTTCTATCACTGCTTCGTAACGAACAATGGGCTGCCCAGTTTTTGTCCGATGTCCGTCCATTTCCAAAATAGAGCTAAAAGGTAAAAGCCCTGAAGATCGGCATAAAGAGTCATCTTACACTCTGAAGAGCACTCGGAAGATCACAATGTCACGAGGCACTTCAAGAAACCACATCCATGTATTAAAAGCTGGAAAGAAAACACATGCCATTAAGCACTCCATCACTGGGACTCTAGTGTCTGCCAGGACTGCATTAAGGAAAACATCTTCCAATTATTGTAAGTTAACGCAGTTGGGGGGGCGGGGGTTGTCGGTCTACCTGGTCTTGATAAATAGCTCTTTAATTAGTCAGGCACTCTTCCTCTGATGCATAGCCCATGTGGAGAAGCATAATGACTGGTTGAGGAGATGACACCGCTGCTCGCTCAGTGGTCGAGAGTGTTAATCTCCAGGGTCTGACAAAATGTGGCTTCTCAGCAAAACGAGGTGAAGTGCTTCTCAAACTTTTCGGACCGAGCAGTACGATTTTTATAGGGTCAAGTATATTTCCAAGCCTCCTTTCAGCTAGGACGTAAACCATAAAACATTGTGCACTCTTAGCTATATTGATCCGTGTAAAGATACTTACACACTGACTGATTTAATGGAACAGAGAAAACAGGACAAGCTTGAAGTCTATCTCAAACTTAAAGATGAGAAATCTATATAGGCTTTAGCTACCTACCTCTTTCATTGACAGTCAGTGTCCAGGTACATCTGCTGTACCACCTGCACCACCTGCAGGTGTACCTGTACCTAGTATGGGTATCGTAGTGTCACTGATGCAAAGCATGGGTTTGTGTTAGTTTCTTCCCTTTCAGTTATGGGCACAAACGCTGCTCGAGTGCTACTAACTCCCCCTAGTGGAGAATCCTCAGGTTGCTCAACATAAATGAGCTAAGTGTGTGAGTTACAAACCAGGGGCATGAGGTTCCCGGCATCTAATAAGGTGGCTGGCTTGCTGCAGACAGAGGCATTTGTATTCCACGGAAGAGTCCCCCTAGCCTGGGGGAAAAGCAGAGTGCTAATAGGTTTGTGCTTTTTACCCCTTTCTCTTTCTCATTCTCTTTCTTCTTCTTTCTCGCATTCTCCCTTTTCTCCTCTTCACTGCCTCTTCCTCACTCGCCATTGGTGTGTGGCGGGGACACACCCATCAAGACATCATTTGAGAGCTGGCAAACATTTCATTCTGTCTCTCTCTCACCCCCCCCCCCCCTTCAGAAAAGCTGCCATGGAAGGGGAAGAAGCAGAGGAGGAAAGAGAGCGTCTGGCTATCAGAGCTGGCAGCTGGATCTGAGGCAACTTGAACAAGACTTGCAAAGATGCCAGAGGTGAACAAAGCGCTCTCTGATCCAGCCTTGAATGTTAAGAGCCATTTAACTTGATGTCGAGAAGAACGCATCTTGGATTGTATGTCTCACTGTAACTAAAAAGCCGGTCTCTTTCATACCGGTACATCACTAGAACCATCAAATATGCTTTTGTTGGGAAAGTAGGATGCGTCAACAACACAAGTGATGGTTGTAGGCCAAAACAGCAGGAACAGATTTGGTTGACCAAAACCTTCCATGAGGAAGAACCACTTGGAGGGAACAAGACTTGAAAAGAAAGATTGCCTAAGAACATGAGAAAGAACCTCTGAGAAGAACCAAGACTTTAACAAAATCCCTAAGAACATAAGGAAGAACCTCAGAGAGAAACCAAGACTTCAAAAAAAAAGCAATCCATCCTCAGCCGGGTAGTGCAGTTAAGATACAAATAGGATGAGTTTACAAGACCAATGAATCAGAGCCACTAGGATCAGCAGAAAGGTACTTGATACACGATAGGCCAATGACTAATGCTAAGGGTCTATCAGAACTGGCAGTAAAAGAACTGGCGCACTACCGATTGCATTGGATTCAATTTAGACATTCCTTTAAGAGCACAAGAAAGAATTACTTCAAGAAACAAGTCAGAAGTTCACAGGAGGATTGATCATTCTAAAGGCAATTATGAATTCTGACAGGAGTCCAGGAAGGATCTAAAGAAATAAAACATCTACAGAATCATTGACTAATCCTGGTTCTTGAGATACCTTCCTGCATAGCCTAGTTCCAAACCCAGTCTAACATCCAGCTAATTAACTTCTTCTGAGATCCTGGATTCACTGCATCCGATAAATAAGTGTTAGGTAGAAAGAGGGGCAGCATCTTAGATGCAGGCTGGGACTTAACGTAGCAGATCTCCAGGAGGTGGGCTGGTGAAGGTTCTGGAGCATTCTAGATCAGGCCTTTTCACCACAGCAGGCGGGCAAATAGTACATGAATGTTTCTCTTGAATGGGCAAACACTTATTGAGCATGGAAACGGACGTATCTTTGTTTTTGTCGTCACAATAAAGAGGGAGACCAGTTCAGACTATAAGCTTTTATTCTTAGGACAATGGTACCAACGTTCTCTGAGCTCTCAAACCCTGGTCTCAATGGCGTCTCCGACTGCACTGTCTTTTATAGGCCCTCCTTCCTGCTCCTTCTGGCCCATGTGGTACACCTGGCCACGTGGCTATCTTTTGGGTGAACAGTGGTTTTCAAATAGAAGTTCTAAGATAAGTCACAGGGTCTGCTTAGCCAGATATGTGAAGGCGGGGGTTGCAAAAGCCCTGACCTTCCCGCAAGCTCTGCATCATTCTGTAGGCCACTGTATTTGTATTCTGTATCTCACAAACTTTTCACACCATAGTACATAAAAATATTCACTACAAAACATTTCCTGGTTCACTACACCACGGGTTCCCAACCCCGGTCCTTGAGGACCCCCTGCCCTTCACATTTTGGTGTTTGTCTTGCTCCCAACATACCTGATCCAACTAATTTACCTGAGGTGGTTGTGGTTTAGAAGCAAAACACAAAAGGGCAGTGGCTCATCCAGAATCATGGTTGAAAACTTCTGCCCGACATGGGTATCTTAACCCTAACATAATACTCTAGAGCGAAACCCTGGAACCCCCGTACGCTGGGCCTTGGAGCCTAGGTTAAGAAACACTGTCCTACTCTATGCTGAGATTCTGAAGCGTGCCATTCAGTTCCCAGTTGATCCGCACCCTAAACGATCAGAGCAGTAGGGTCACAGCCGTTTAAATCAACCACAACAGGTTATCACCTCCACCATGCTGATTGCTATGCAGAGTACTGCTCGTGCAATTATATGCGTGAATCAGCACAGTTCAGTCGACGCTGGGCGTGCATGAGGGAGATAGAAGGTGACGAGTGGAGCTGATGATGCTGATGAAGCCGCCTCATTAGGAGTCGCACGCTGTGAGAAATCTCACACCTCGCCGCAGGCTCTGCCTCTCTCCTCTGATCCGCAATCAGCTCTGTCACTTTGCTTTTAATCAGAATCCGCTCGTTAGCGGACGAGCAGGACGCAGCGGCGTCTCTAAGGGGTCTGGAGGAAGAGTCTCAAAGAACATGACTAGCTTGCGTCCTCTCTGATCCTCCTTGTCCTCTTTAAAGGAGTAGCTCGCTCAAGAATCTAATTTACCCAATCTTCTACCTTACCCCAAATGCGATCAATCAGTGGAGGCATGTCGTCCAGACCTTGCTTGTTGCTAACAAGTAATGGAAACTTGAAGCCGTCAGTTAGCACTGTGGAAACCACACGCCTCAAGCTGAATTGAGTTCATCTCAAACAGACTCAAGATTAGAAACTAATTCAGGCTTCAAGATGAATCTACTGATATTGTTGCTTTCAGCTATGTCTTCATTTGTCCTGCAGGGGTGTTTGAGATGCTTAACATAGTTTGGCGATTTAGCCAGGTATGAGATAGAGACGGACCAGAACGTTTTAGCGACCAATACTCATCAGCGATGACCTGGCAATTGGCAATGTTGATCAAGGTCCACGGCTCCCAAAAAAATCTACATCTGGTTTACTCCTGCGGTCAATGGCCAAAGTTGGGAAAACTGAGAAAACTCTTGACTGAGCATCCTCCTCCCTACTGCAGTCTATCCAAAGGGTAGAAATTTGGTACAAGGGTAGGTACAGTGGAACAATTAGCAATTGCTACTCCATTGAAGACAAGACAATGTCTAGTTTGCCATCATCTCTGTACCACAAACATGTGAAGCAGCATCAGCCATGCTTCCTGTACTGGGTTGAATGATCTTAAGCATCAACAGGTTGGTGAAGTTACTTTGTACCACTAAGGCATGTTAGTTTTACACAACAGCACACATGAACCCTGCAGTGTTAGCCCCATAGTCAAGTCAAAAGTCTGTCTTGCCCTCAAGCCTTTGTATAAGGAATTGCATGGTTCTGTAAAGGGCCTCGTGCGGGGCTGCAGCAATCCTTAGCTCAGGAAATATGGCTATTGGTTTAATGTTACTAATGAACTTTCAGGATCTGCCAAGTTGGATGGAACTATGTATCTGGCTGATATTTCTCTATCTCTAGTGTAATGTCACAACTCAAGAACTCAAAACTTGTTTGACTTCACTGCTCATATTTCCAACTTTAGTTACACTCAAGTGCAACTACAATAAGCTAAACTCAGGATTTAGACTCTGTTTCAAGCGACTTCTGTGACCAGCTGTGGGCATGTTCCTCAACCCCCCCAACACAAGTATCTGTTATCTTAGGTAACAGAATTGGCAGTTAGTGTTCTCCTCCTAGTGTGTTGAGCTTTACAGTAACATTGCAATAGCAGCAGTATTGAGGAGTTGCGTTGGAGCTTTGCATGTCTCGGAGGAAGCACCTACTATTCTTCACCTTCTCAGCTTGTGTCGTAGAGCTGGGTAGCATGTAAGTTAGGAGGAAACCTGGGGAATAAAAAGAGCTACTAGACTGTGATACTCACAAACCTTGAACTACAATTGTATCTACAATTTTTGTCTGATATTTAAGCGCTCTGTATAAAACATAGAAGTTTATAAATGCACCATAAGGCCTTCCAGGAGCAGAGCTGGACAACCTTGATACAAGGAGCTACTTCGCTGTCGGCTGACGGACGAGGAGTGTCAGCTTTTCCCTGATTGATTATTGATTGCAATCAGCTGCTCAGCTCTCCGTTAGGAAAGAGAGAAAGAGAAACATTGGAGGCAGTGATACTTCATATTCCTCCTCTCTCTTCTCGCCCGTTATCTCCCGCCTCTTAATTGCGGTCTGCAGGTGAATGGAATCTGAGCCCGAGCTAAGCGTTCCTCCTGGACGGGACGACTCGGTGGCCGAGACAGCAGTGCTTAGAGAGCGGTCCCCTGGAAATGCCGCAGCCCTGCCGATCGGATCGATGCGCCCACGTGGGTGGGAGAGAAGGAATGAGGGAGGCAGATGATTTTTTTTTAGCACGCGGCTAGCATAAAAATGCCTTTCTGGATGCTACGCAAGAGCAATAAACCACATCCGCTTGAAATTCCATTAGCAGCTGATGCTCTCTCTCTCTCTCTCCTTACCTCCCTTCCCCTCCTCCTCTCCTTCTCTTCCCGAGCGCCCCTGCCCATGTGCCTGTGCATTTTAATCGAGCTCTCTCGGCTCTCGGGACGCGGCGGAGGCCCGCAGAATGCAAATGACCACCGCCTTTAGGTTCGGCCCTCAAACGCACAGCGCTCGGAGAGCCAGGGCACACGAGCTGTAGTGGTAGAGTAATTACACTTCTTCTTCTTCCTCCTCCTCTTCTCTCTCTCTCGCTCTCACAATGTCTGTCTCCCTCTCTCTCTCTCTCTCAGGGTTGCCTTTTTTCTTTCTCTTTTTCTCTTCTCTATCTCTGCCTTGCTGTCTCTCTCACTGACACACACACTCTCTCTCTCTCTAGCTCTGTCTTTAACAGTCTCTCGCTGCCTTTTCTTTCACTCTCAGTCCTTATCTCTCTTCTCCACTGCCTCTGTTCTTCCTCTCTTTCTCTCCATCGCTCTTGGCTTCTTTGTTTCACCGTAAAAAGGAGCTGTTTTCTAAACAGTGGTTAAATAAAAGGCTTCAAAAAGTGAAAACCCCGCACTGCTCCTCTCTCTCTCTCTCTGTCTCTCTCTCCCTCTCTCTCTCTCTCTGTCGCACTCAGGCAGCAGTGTATGAGTGTTTGAGCCCTCCTGCTGCGCTGTGTGTTCTCTGGGCTGTTGGACTCTGCCCTACTGTCCCGTGCGGTGGTCCTGGATCAGGCATTAATCTGGCCTGGACCCCATGAGCACCGCTTTTAATCAGCCCCCCATGGCTACATAGAGAAAGAGAGAGAGGAAGGGGAGAAAGAATATGGGGAGAGAGGAAGGGAGAGGAGGGGGCAGAGAGAGAGAGAGAGAGAGAGAGAGAGGGGAAGGAAGCGAGAATAAAGGGAGAGAGGAAAAAGAGAAAGAGAAAGGTGAGAGAGAGGAATAGGAAATAGAGAGACAAAACAGGTAGGGGAAAGAGAGCAGGAGAGAAGGAGAGAAAGATAGAGAAAGTAGTGAGAGAGAAAAGATAGATAAATAGATAGTGAGAGAATATATATATCTATAGATAGATAGATAGATAGATATTTAGAGAGAGGCGAAGAGATGGAGGAAGGGAAAAGCCAAAGATGAAGGAGACAGAGTGACAGAGAGGTAGAGAGAAGTAGAGATAAAGAAAGGGGGGACAGAGGGAGAGGAAAGGGAAAAGCGAGAGAGAGTGGAAGGGGGAGAGAGAGTGGAAGAGAGGAAGTGGGAAGATAGAGAGAAGGAGAGGAAGGGGGAAGAGAGAAAGAGGGAAAAGAAAGGGGGAAGAGAGAGAAAAGGGGAGGAAGAGAGAGAAAAGGAGAGGAAGGAGGAAGAGAGAGAAAAGGAGAGGAAGGGGGAAGAGAGAGAAAAGGAGAGGAAGGGGGAAGAGAGAGAAAAGGAGAGGAAGGGGGAGAGAGAGAGTGAGAGAAAGAAGGAGGGGAAGGAGGAAAACAAGAGTGAGAGAGGAAGAGAGAGAGTGAGTGAGAGATAGAGCAAAGGAGAGAGAGAGTTTGTCTGTCAATACAATTCTTTCATTTTCTACACATCTTTCTTTCTTTCTTACATGTTTTTTTCTCCCACTTTCTCCTTCAATCTGCTTTCTTTTCTTTTACCGTGTTCTCTCGTACTGCTCTCCGTTTCTCCTGTATGTTTTCTCTCCGTCCTTAGGGTGTTTCTCTATTCCTCTTTCCCATTTTTTCTTTTTCTTCTTCAATCTCTCTCTAACTCCCTCTCTCTGTAATTGGTCCTAAATCTGTCCTGCTCATTTCTCATCTCTCGCTCTCTCTCTCTCTCTCTCTCTCTCTCTCTCTCTCTCTCTCTCTCTCTCTCTCTCGCTCTCTCTCTCTCCCTCTGTTTTAAATACCTGCTCTGAGACATTAGCAGATGACTCATTAGCTGTAGTGTGATGTAATGGGGCTCGTGGGGTGTAGGCAGTTTTCCTTCATTCAGGAGCTGCACTGCGTTACCATTAGCCAGCACTCATTTCCCTTCACTACCATCCGTCACAGCCTCCCACAGGCACTCTGGCATTTAGTTTTCAGGGATTTGTGGGTTACTTTGACATTTGTTTTACAACCGCTGCTCAGAGGACAATAAAAGTACGAAAGGAAAGAGGACCGCCTGGTTTCACTGTAAATACAAACTTCTGACGACCTTTCAGCACAGCCTGAGATACGCAGCGCGGCTTAGTTTAGCCACATCAGCCGAACAGCAACATTAAACACCCGCAGACTCAAAAAGAAGCTCAAAGTTTAGGCCTCAAATGATCTCAACATCTCAACAGCAGATCATTTACTTACACCATCCGAAGACACAACCTTAACCAAGTTTTGACTGAGTTCTCTTTGAATTCTCTTTTATTGCCCTCCCAATCATCAGATTCATTCACTCGCGGTCCGAAGCACAGCCCACATTACAGTTCCTAAAGGTTCTTTTGCATGCAATTACACATTTCCACCAGAGTAGTGTACACTACTAAAACAAGATGTTATTTAGCAAAGACAATGGCTCTATATAAAAAACCATGAGCACATTACATTCTTCAGATTAATGGAGAATGTCCTGTATATGGTTCTCTAGACAACCTGGTTCTAGATAGCATGAAAAAGGCTTTTGTCACGAATTCAAGCTTGTAACAACAGAAGAATCCTTTTTGATGCTAAATAGAAACATATACAGCATGGTCTCAATTGATCTGAAGAACCATTTATCCATATGCAAAGTACCCGAAATGGTTCCTTAAGTGTTTATGGATCTATTGTCCTTTCTAAAGAAATATTTTTTGTTTTGTTGAAGTGTAGCTTTAAACACAGTGGAATCTTACAAAAGCTCATAAACACAGGAGACTTTGGAGCTACTATCAAAACCTTAATGTCAGGAGTTCATAAGGAGTTCATTGATTCCTTATTAAAAGTCCAAGAAAGCACAACTGTAGCATTAATGTTCTCCTCCAAGCCTGTTAAGCGCAGTGATGTTATGCAGCAGTTTGAGATGATGTGTTGGTGCTTGATGATGTGCAGGTCTTGGAGAAAGCATGCGAGGAAGCTTGGTTGCATCACATGATGTTGCTACCTAGCTAGTGCTTAGAGAAAATTGGACAACATGCATTCATGTCCTACATTTCTTACACTCTTCCCTCAATATCCACTTCATACATGACCATTTTCCAGCCTTACAATGGACCCACATATGTAAATGAGCCCTGTTCTGATTGGCTGCACTTTATTTCTGCCTCATTCAAAAACACCCAAAACACCCCTAATAGGAGCTAAAACAGACCTTTTAGCTACTTTGTGAATGGGCGAAGCTGAACTGCTGTAGGCTGAATATTATATATATATATATATATATATATATATATATATATATACACATACATACATATATATTCGATAAATTCGAAAATACTTTAATGTCTATGTAGGTCAATGGAACCAAAAAATTTAGCAAGCTATTTTGGAGCACTTCTATTGGTCCATTACTCATACGACTTTAACACAATATAAACAGAAGCTGCCGTGTTCAAATGATGCAGAAAAATAAAAATCAATAAAAACAAAAGGAGATGCATGTTATTCTTCGGACAGAGATAATATGTAAATTAGTTTTTGTGACATCACAGAAACTCTAATTCAAAACTATTCTATGTGCACTAACACAAGTTTTTATTTCTAGTAAAATCTGTTTTTTCTTTTTTCATGAGCAGCTGATGTTTGGTGGAAGGACGGACGAGATTACTGGCGTTTAAGGGTTAAAGGTTTAAAGCTCTAAATAAGAAGGCGGCGTCTAAGGCAGCTTCGAGCTCACCACGTGAACGTGAGGCAGAGCACACGGCTGAACAGTGAGGTGGAATATATCAAAGCCCGGATTGATCTCTCTTCAGGCTTCATGGGAGGCCTATTAGACAGCCTGGCTCTGGAGCTATGATTAAAGGTGCTCTCTGCGTTTCCTGAATAACAAAAGTGTGACCCAGGCACTCGACGCAGGCTCTCGATGTGAGAGGCGGCGGTCGTTAAACTGAAGATGACTTGTGCATTCTGAAGTTCCGCTTGCTTTAACCTTTAGAATCTTATTGCCTGTAATAACAAAAGCGCAGGGCAATTTTAGATTCATTATTTTTGACTACTGGCTCTTTGAAGCGAGCGGGGAAATTGAGTGGAAAGTGCAGATTCGGAACTTGCAATCCATATCGGGTTTGTGTTTGTAAGCAGAACTGGAGATATTGTATTACGGTTTGAATTGTTAGGTATCTTGTTCTTGTTGTAAAATAAAACAATTGTTTTGGGTTTGCGATTTCTGGTTTGTCATTTTAGGCAATGAATTTATATATATATATATATATATATATATATATATATATATATATATATATATATAAATTTTCAAAAGTTTAGGATCACTTTAGAATTTCATTTCATACAATTTTCATGCAATTTATTCAATTTTCATGCAATTCACAAACAATATTGTCCATTTCACAATTAATATAAGTGTATCAGATGATTTTTAAAGAATAAAAATGTTTGTATTAAAGTCTATTTTTGTATAGAGGCTTATTTTGCATATAGTCCTATTACCAGCAATTCTCAGTCGTCTGTCTAAATCTCCTGGTACGACCACCAATCCAAGTTAAGGATGTTATTGGACTAATTGGTTGTTAGGACACTCTTGATCAATTGTGATGCACAGCTGAAAAACATTCTACTAATAAGTGAGTATAAAAGGGAACAACATTCTAGGTTAGTTTAGTATCTGAAGATCAGCAGTTGATGTCTTGCTGACCGACTCACAATGACCAGAAAGAAACAACTTTCTTTAGAGACCCGTCAGTCCATTGTTGTGTTAAGGAAGAAGATACTCCATTGAAAACAAGAACATTTCACTGTGATCCCAAACTTTCGAGTGGTAGTGTACATATTATAGTTAAATTATTTTTCAATAATAACATAACATGAAGGTATATATCAATACTGGACCAGCTTCAGACTGATATGGTGTGTTACAGTGTCAAGTGAAAGCTTGTGCATGACTGGACGCTGCTGCTGGCCTTCGCTGGACCAGGCCTGAGAGTTTTCACCAGCCGGGCACACACAGGTGGGCGTAAAACTATCACACGCGCAGAACGAATGGTGTGTGAAATGAGTTCTCGCGTGGTTGACGATGCAAGGCGGCCAGCCTCTCCTCTCAGGTCATTTCTCCTGGCCGGATCTGACCAACACGCTGCATGCTTTGGGGGCTGAGAGCAGTGTTTACTCTCTGAAACTCCTCCCGCTGGAGCTCGGCCTACTTCTGCTGCTTTCTGAAGTGAGAATGCTGTTTCATCATAAAGATGGGTCTTATATAATCCGAGTTAAAACCGGGCCAGAGAGGAGCTCCAGCACATTCAGAGTAGCGAAACGGAAAGAATCTGATAGAAATGCAGAGCACTGTGTTATACAGTCTTCGAGAAACTATCCAATGAGATAAGCTGCACTCCCATCTGGAGAGGAAAACATCCCTTATATGATCATACTGAGGTCAAAACAAACAGCCTGAATAGGGGAAACAGATTAAATGACAAGTTTAACACCTTCAGCAGGTCAGACTGTGGTTACTACTTCCAAAGCAACTAAACTAGCACAACTGACAACATTTGGTGGTTTTGTTTAGGGCATTTTTATAAGGTTGCAATTGAACGTTAGGCTGGTAGTGTATCTAAAACGTTTGGCTGGTAGTGTACTAAAACGTTTGGCTGGTAGTGTATCTAAAACGTTTGACTGGTAGTGTACTAAAACGTTTGGCTGGTAGTGTATCTAAAACGTTTGGCTGGTAGTGTACTAAAATGTTTGGCTGGTAGTGTGTCTAAAACGTTTGTCTGGTAGTGTACTAAAACGTTTGTCTGGTAGTGTACTAAAACGTTTGTCTGGTAGTGTATCTAAAACGTTTGGCTGGTAGTGTACTAAAACGTTTGACTGGTAGTGTACTAAAACGTTTGTCTGGTAGTGTATCTAAAACGTTTGGCTGGTAGTGTACTAAAACGTTTGACTGGTAGTGTATCTAAAACGTTTGGCTGGTAGTGTACTAAAACGTTTGGCTGGTAGTGTATCTAAAATGTTTGTCTGGTAGTGTACTAAAACGTTTGTCTGGTAGTGTACTAAAACGTTTGTCTGGTAGTGTATCTAAAACGTTTGTCTGGTAGTGTACTAAAACGTTTGTCTGGTAATGTACTAAAACGTTTGGCTGGTAGTGTATCTAAAACGTTTGGCTGGTAGTGTATCTAAAACGTTTGGCTGGTAGTGTACTAAAACGTTTGGCTGGTAGTGATCTAAAACGTTTGACTGGTAGTGTATCTAAAACGTTTGGCTGGTAGTGTATCTAAAACGTTTAGCTGGTAGTGTATCTAAAACGTTTGGCTGGTAGTGTATCTAAAACGTTTGGCTGGTAGTGTACTAAAACGTTTGGCTGGTAGTGTATCTAAAACGTTTGTCTGGTAGTGTATCTAAAACTTTTAGCTGGTAGTGTATCTAAAACGTTTGGCTGGTAGTGTACTAAAACGTTTGGCTGGTAGTGTATCTAAAACGTTTGACTGGTAGTGATCTAAAACGTTTGGCTGGTAGTGTATCTAAAACGTTTGGCTGGTAGTGATCTAAAACGTTTGGCTGGTAGTGTATCTAAAACGTTTGGCTGGTAGTGTATCTAAAACGCTTGACTGGTAGTGTATCTAAAACGTTTGGCTGGTAGTGTATCTAAAACGTTTGACTGGTAGTGTACTAAAACGTTTGGCTGGTAGTGTATCTAAAACGTTTGACTGGTAGTGTATCTAAAACGTTTGGCTGGTAGTGTACTAAAACGTTTGGCTGGTAGTGTATCTAAAACGATTGGCTGGTAGTGTATCTAAAACGTTTGACTGGTAGTGTATCTAAAACGTTTGGCTGGTAGTGTATCTAAAACGTTTGGCTGGTAGTGTATCTAAAACGTTTGGCTGGTAGTGTACTAAAACGTTTGGCTGGTAGTGTATCTAAAACGTTTGGCTGGTAGTGTATCTAAAACGTTTGGCTGGTAGTGTATCTAAAACGTTTGACTGGTAGTGTACCTAAAACGTTTGGCTGGTAGTGTATCTAAAACGTTTGACTGGTAGTGTTCTAAAACGTTTGGCTGGCAGTGATCTAAAACGTTTGACTGGTAGTGTATCTAAAACGTTTGACTGGCAGTGATCTAAAACGTTTGACTGGCAGTGTATCTAAAACGTTTGACTGGCAGTGTATCTAAAACGTTTGACTGGTAGTGTACTAAAACGTTTGACTGGTAGTGTGTCTAAAACGTTTGACTGGTAGTGTGTCTAAAACGTTTGACTGGTAGTGTGTCTAAAACGTTTGACTGGTAGTGTGTCTAAAACGTTTGACTGGTAGTGTACTAAAACGTTTGGCTGGTAGTGTATCTAAAACGTTTGGCTGGTAGTGTGTCTAAAACGTTTGACTGGTAGTGTGTCTAAAACGTTTGACTGGTAGTGTATCTAAAACGTTTGGCTGGTAGTGTATCTAAAACGTTTGACTGGCAGTGATCTAAAACGTTTGACTGGCAGTGTGTCTAAAACGTTTGACTGGTAGTGTACTAAAGCGTTTGACTGGTAGTGTGTCTAAAACGTTTGACTGGTAGTGTGTCTAAAACGTTTGACTGGTAGTGTGTCTAAAACGTTTGACTGGTAGTGTACTAAAACGTTTGGCTGGTAGTGTATCTAAAACGTTTGGCTGGTAGTGTGTCTAAAACGTTTGACTGGTAGTGTGTCTAAAACGTTTGACTGGTAGTGTATCTAAAACGTTTGGCTGGTAGTGTGTCTAAAACGTTTGACTGGTAGTGTATCTAAAACGTTTGACTGGTAGTGTATCTAAAACGTTTGACTGGTAGTGTATCTACAACGTTTGACTGGTAGTGTATCTACAACGTTTGGCTGGTAGTGTACTAAAACGTTTGGCTGGTAGTGTATCTAAAACGTTTGTCTGGTAGTGTATCTAAAACGTTTGGCTGGTAGTGTATCTAAAACGTTTGGCTGGTAGTGTACTAAAACGTTTGGCTGGTAGTGTAACTAAAACGTTTGACTGGTAGTGTAACTAAAACGTTTGACTGGTAGTGTATCTAAAACGTTTGGCTGGTAGTGTATCTAAAACCTTTGGCTGGTAGTGTACTAAAACGTTTGGCTGGTAGTGTATCTAAAACGTTTGTCTGGTAGTGTATCTAAAACTTTTAGCTGGTAGTGTATCTAAAACGTTTGGCTGGTAGTGTATCTAAAACGTTTGACTGGTAGTGTATCTAAAACGTTTGGCTGGTAGTGTATCTAAAACGTTTGGCTGGTAGTGTACTAAAACGTTTGGCTGGTAGTGTAACTAAAACGTTTGACTGGTAGTGTATCTAAAACGTTTGGCTGGTAGTGTATCTAAAACCTTTGGCTGGTAGTGTACTAAAACGTTTGGCTGGTAGTGTATCTAAAACGTTTGTCTGGTAGTGTATCTAAAACTTTTAGCTGGTAGTGTATCTAAAACGTTTGGCTGGTAGTGTACTAAAACGTTTGGCTGGTAGTGTATCTAAAACGTTTGACTGGTAGTGTATCTAAAACGTTTGGCTGGTAGTGTATCTAAAACGTTTGACTGGTAGTGTATCTAAAACGTTTGACTGGCAGTGTATCTAAAACGTTTGACTGGTAGTGTATCTAAAACGTTTGGCTGGTAGTGTATCTAAAACGTTTGACTGGTAGTGTATCTAAAACGTTTGGCTGGTAGTGTATCTAAAACGTTTGACTGGTAGTGTATCTAAAACGTTTGACTGGAAGTGTATCTAAAACGTTTGACTGGTAGTGTATCTAAAACGTTTGACTGGTAGTGTATCTAAAACGTTTGGCTGGTAGTGTACTAAAACGTTTGGCTGGTAGTGTATCTAAAACGTTTGGCTGGTAGTGTATCTAAAACGTTTGGCTGGTAGTGTATCTAAAACGTTTGACTGGCAGTGATCTAAAACGTTTGACTGGTAGTGTACTAAAACGTTTGACTGGTAGTGTACTAAAACGTTTGACTGGTAGTGTATCTAAAACGTTTGACTGGTAGTGTATCTAAAACGTTTGACTGGTAGTGTACTAAAACGTTTGACTGGTAGTGTGTCTAAAACGTTTGACTGGTAGTGTACTAAAACGTTTGACTGGTAGTGTACTAAAACGTTTGGCTGGTAGTGTATCTAAAACGTTTGGCTGGTAGTGATCTAAAACGTTTGGCTGGTAGTGTATCTAAAACGTTTGGCTGGTAGTGTATCTAAAGCGTTTGGCTGGTAGTGTATCTAAAACGTTTGGCTGGTAGTGTATCTAAAACGTTTGGCTGGTAGTGATCTAAAGCGTTTGACTGGTAGTGTATCTAAAACGTTTGTCTGGTAGTGTATCTAAAACGTTTGACTGGTAGTGTATCTAAAACGTTTGGCTGGTAGTGTATCTAAAACGTTGGGCCGGTAGTGTATCTAAAACGTCTGGCTGGTAGTGTATCTAAAACGTTGGGCCGGTAGTGTATCTAAAACGTTGGGCTGGTAGTGTATCTAAAACGTTTGGCTGGTAGTGTACTAAAACGTTTGGCTGGTAGTGTAACTAAAACGTTTGACTGGTAGTGTATCTAAAACGTTTGGCTGGTAGTGTATCTAAAACCTTTGGCTGGTAGTGTACTAAAACGTTTGGCTGGTAGTGTATCTAAAACGTTTGTCTGGTAGTGTATCTAAAACTTTTAGCTGGTAGTGTATCTAAAACGTTTGGCTGGTAGTGTATCTAAAACGTTTGACTGGTAGTGTATCTAAAACGTTTGGCTGGTAGTGTATCTAAAACGTTTGGCTGGTAGTGTACTAAAACGTTTGGCTGGTAGTGTAACTAAAACGTTTGACTGGTAGTGTATCTAAAACGTTTGGCTGGTAGTGTATCTAAAACCTTTGGCTGGTAGTGTACTAAAACGTTTGGCTGGTAGTGTATCTAAAACGTTTGGCTGGTAGTGTACTAAAACATTTGGCTGGTAGTGTATCTAAAACATTTGGCTGGTAGTGGATCTAAAACGTTGGGCCGGTAGTGTATCTAAAACGTTGGGCCGGTAGTGTATCTAAAACATTTGGCTGGTAGTGTACTAAAACATTTGGCTGGTAGTGGATCTAAAACGTTTGACTGGTAGTGTATCTAAAACGTTGGGCCGGTAGTGTATCTAAAACCTCTGGCTGGTAGTGTATCTAAAACGTTGGGCCGGTAGTGTATCTAAAACGTTGGGCCGGTAGTGTATCTAAAACGTTTGGCTGGTAGTGTACTAAAACATTTGGCTGGTAGTGTATCTAAAACATTTGGCTGGTAGTGTACTAAAACATTTGGCTGGTAGTGTATCTAAAACATTTGGCTGGTAGTGGATCTAAAACGTTTGGCTGGTAGTGTATCTAAAACGTTGGGCCGGTAGTGTATCTAAAACGTCTGGCTGGTAGTGTATCTAAAACGTCTGGCTGGTAGTGTATCTAAAACGTCTGGCTGGTAGTGTATCTAAAACGTTGGGCCGGTAGTGTATCTAAAACGTTGGGCCGGTAGTGTTCTTAAAACTTTTCATATCAGTGGCAGCTCAAAGTGCTTTACAGACAGGTTTTATCAGTAATAGCAAACTTAATTAGCCAAAGACATAGATCAGATTAATAAGTACTATGATGTTTTAATTAAACACTGAGTTCAAAAGATATGTTTTTAAATGTGTATTAAAACTGATCATTGATTCTGACTGTCTAATAGCTAAAGCTAAACTGAGCTCCACAGTTTAGAAGCAGAAGGACTGAGAGTCTCTTCAGGTTTTTTGTGTTTTATGGGAGGTGTTTGCTGAAGGTCAGTATCTGCGTATCTAAGACCAGCAGTTTATTCAGTTTAGTTCAACTTTGTCAATACTAATACAAGGCAACGTCTCCAGTGCAGCAGTTAAATTTTTTTTTAAAAAAGTGATAAGTTAATGTTGAAAAGAGATAAATAAGCAATGGTGCAAATCCAAAAGACAGACAATATGTGCAAACGCAGTAACGGTCAGTGTCAGTGGAGTTCTATTAAACCAGGACTGATATGTTATTGTTAGGATCTGAGCTGCTGCGTTCTGTACGAGTCCAGTATACGGACCATTACAGTGATCCACTCTGCTCGTAACAAACCTCATGTGATCCTAAACACACACCAAAACCCACAATGACCTACTTCAGGAGGTAAAAGCTGAAGGTTTTGCTATCACAGTCCCTCAACCTAAACATCACACATCTGGGGATGGACCTCAAATAAGCAGTGCACTGCAATATAGACATAGAATCTCACAGAACTAGACTGAGCAACTTCTACAAGGTAGCATTGGTAAAAATCGCCAACCAAGAACCCACAGGATGTTACTAAGTAGTGTGAAATGATTGTAATGTTAGATTTTTTCCACCTCTGTGTTTCAGTACTGCCAAAAAGAATGCTATTTATTTTTCCCCCCAATGAGAGCACCTGCTCAGACCTGGAGATCTTTGTTTGAGCCTGACGCTTACAAGAAAACGACTGCAGAGGTTTTTGCAGGCAAGTGGGCACCTGTGGCAGGCTGGCTGAGGTGTGTGGGGGGCTCGGCCAGTTCACGAAACCCACACCGTGGCCATGTAAACACAGAAAGAAGAGAGCGGGTGCTAAATGAGTCGTGTCATATTAATTTATATAAACTTAGAACGACATTGACGACAGCTGCACGGAGATGCCCACAGGAGAAACATATGCCACGCCGCTCTCTGCTCGGGAACAAACATACACACACATTTGATTAGCGCAACACACTGCGGGACCACCTCCCTTCCGAAACGGGCAAATCCCCTTCAGACTACTTCCAAACACTGATGGAAACCGTACTGACGGAAAACCGTGTCCAGTGGTGGACACAGGAGCGTCACTGGTGACCACAGGAGCTTCACTGGTGGCCACAGGAGCTTCACTAGTGGCCACAGGAGCTTCACTAGTGGCCACAGGAGCTTCACTAGTGGCTACAGAAGCTTCACTAGTGGCCACAGGAGCTTCACTAGTGGCCACAGAAGCTTCAGTAGTGGCCACAGGAGCTTCACTAGTGGCCACAGGAGCTTCACTAGTGGCTATAGGAGCTTTACCAGTGGCTACAGGAGCTTCACTAGTGGCAACAGAAGCTTCACTCGTGGCCACAGGAGCTTCACTCGTGGCCACAGGAGCTTCACTCGTGGCCACAGAAGCTTCACTCGTGGCCACAGGAGCTTCAATTAGTGACTATAGGAGTTTCACTAGTGGCCACAGGAGCTTCACCAGTGGCTATAGGAGCTTCACTAGTGGCTATAAGAGTTTCACTGGTGGCCACAGGAGCTTCACTAGTGGCCACAGGAGCTTCACTAGTGGCCACAGGAGCTTCACTGGTGGCTACAGGAGCTTCACTGGTGGCTACAGGAGTTTCACTAGTGGCCACAGGAGCTTCACCAGTGGCTATAGGAGCTTCACTAGTGGCTATAAGAGTTTCACTGGTGGCCACAGGAGCTTCACTGGTGGCCACAGGAGCTTCACTGGTGGCTACAGGAGCTTCACTAGTGGCCACAGGAGCTTCACTGGTGGCCCCAGGAGCTTCACTGGTGGCCACAGAAGCTTCACTGATGATCTTTAAGAAGAAGTTAGAACCGGATCTGTGTAATCGTGTGACGTAGGTGTGCGCGATGCTGTGTGTTTTATTCTCCTTGAGATGACATTACATACTCCATGTTATATCAATTACTGTCTTTTCAGCACACGCTACCGCTCGCTTGTGCATTCATTTACATAAACATGCATAATTAAGCTTTTTTTCCCCCCCTGTTCGGGGAAAGAGGCATGGTAATTTATGAAAAACAGCCCCAGAAAAGCACATTTACCACAGATGGAGAAATTATTCTAATGCGGCCATTCAGGGAACGAAAAGGAGGCAATTCTTGACTACAAACGCATCTATATGGAGAACGGGTGACCGTCTGAGTCACTCGGGTCGTCCTTCGAAGAGTGAGTCAGCAACTTGCTTATGAGCTGTCTCCGTCGTGACTGTGTCCTATTGGAGCTCAAGCGCACTCCAGAGTTGGGAGAAATGGATCGATGTCCTGAAGTCCCAGAGGAAGAGAGCAGCGGTGAAAGAAACGAGCACCGTACATGCACACACATATGGCGGCGGTGACGGCGTACCTGCTGAAGAGGCCGAGATAACAGGGCAGCGGAATTGACGCCCCACTGAAAAGTGGTGGTGCACAAAGCAGGCCCGCCGGTGAGACGCAGAACAAGGCCGTGGAGCATTAACGCAGCTGAGTCAAGAGAAAGCCTTCAGATCCCTATCCATACAGGAGCTGCTAGCACGCCTGGCCAGGGATGAACGAGGATTTAGAACATTATGGACTGAATGTGAAATGTTTGCGTGCTCAGATTGTTCTTAGAGATTCACTCTGAGGCAGAACGGCTCAAGAGACTGACTCACAACTCTTAACTGACTCGTGACTCGACATGGCCGAGGTCTTAAATGAGTCACAACTTGTCTCACATTAACTGAACTCTGATTTGCCATTAAGTGACTCATAACTCAATGTGGTTTTGCTCGTAACTAACTTGCAACCTCGACTCAGATTCGGCCCTACCTGATTCGCGACTTGACATGACTTTGTTCTTTGATTTAGCGCTTATCTAGCTAATGATCAGTCTCAGATTCACTCTAACTGACTCACAACTGATTTGTCCCCAACTGACTCGAGTCGATTCGAATTTGCCATTAATTGGCTCATGACTCGTCTCAGCTGACTCATGACTGACTCATGACTTGGTTCGGTTTTGCCCTTATCTGATAAATGAGTAATCTTGGATTCACAATTAAACAATTCACCACACTGGTTCACTTTCAACTGACCGGACACTTACTCAGATTTATCAATCTAAATGACCAGCAACCCAGATTCATCCTTAACTGACTCGTGACTCTATTCAGAATTGCCCTTAACTTACTCGCTTCTTAACTTGCATTTACCCAAATGACTTGGCTCTTGACTCGTGTCTTGGCTTAACTTTCCCCCTTAACTGATTAACTAACCTCAACTCAAATTCAGCCCAGCCAACCCGTGAGTCGACTTAAACTTGCCTCTAAAACACTTGTGGCTTAACACATTAAAGTACACACCATAAAAGTCAGAGTCAGTTTTGAACGTTAGAGTCGTGATAAGACAAAGCGAGTACAGACTATAATAAATCAGTTAAATATTCTAAAAATTTGTTGATAGATTTGAGAAAATTATTGACTTTAATTAAAGTACCCAGCATTCTTGATTACAACTGAGATCTATGATTGTTAGACTAATGCTAAGCAGTTAGAAGCAGACTAGTAATCAAAATTATATTAACCCAATTAAAATACTCATAAACATACAGCAGTCTGCTAGCATTTATTAACATGCCCTCATAATGTAAATACGAGTCACTGTACTTATTAGAGCTTATTTGTAAAACAAATTAGAAGTGTTTTCAGGTCATGGCTTCACAATATCAAGCAAATGTGGGTCCTGAGGCCAGATCAGAAGAGAAAACACATTTCATACATGTTATATAATAGTTATATAATGTAATATATATTATATATTATATATTAGTGCCTATATGCAACACAAGTCAGCATAACATGAAACTTTTGTTAAAAAGTACTTTACAAAGTCAGGACATTCTTATAGTTACACTCACACACACACACACACACTGTTCCTCGCCTTCTAGTTGCATTCGGTCTGCTCTGAGTAGCAATACTTTGCCCTTCACACATTACGGAGCTCCATCCCGAATCCAGAATATTCCATCATAATTCAGGAGCTCAGTGAAAGTGCTAAAAAGCAGGCAGCCGGAGGGGAATGCCGCCGTGCATCTTAATAAGCCCTCGCTGTGTCGCAGCATCACACACACGCGCATACACACTGACGCAGACCTCAACCCATCACCCACCACTCGAACACACCCTTCCCACCACACACAGCAGCCACAGTCTCGTCCCCGTCCGCGATGCTGCTCTGCTAGAGTAACAAAGCTCCCCACCTCGCAAACGAATCAATCACAATCCCTCCACAAACGATTCACTGCATCACCACATCTCCAACTTCAGTTCCGATTCTTTAAAGATAGAATCTGTTCTGATTTTCAGGAAAGGATTCAATGCATCATTATAGGCAGAGTTTCATTATGATTTGATTAGATTCTGTTAGGAAATTAATCAATGCAGCAAAAAAATCTCAAATTTTATCAGGATTTGATCAGATGTTTTAGGGAATGAGTCAATGTATCAAGAAATCCCAAACTACTGATTCAAATCAAGTGTGATTCTTTAGGAAAAGATTCAATATGTCCTAAAATTTGGAATTTTATCAATTTTTTTTCAGCTAAACTCTCTCTCTCTCTCTCTCTCTCTCTCTCTCTCTCTCTCTCTCTCTCTCTCTCTCTATATATATATATATATATATATATATATATATATATATATATATATTTTTTTTTTTTAGAAACAACAATTAGAATTCTTAAGGAAATTTGAAGCATCATTACGTCTTATATTTCATCATAATTTGATTCATAGAAAGTCTGATTCTTTCTTGATTTGATTGTGTTTATGGCTGATTTATTAGTCAAATTTAATTATGATTTGATTAAACAATCATTTGAGAAACTTTTAATTCAAATCAAGTGCAATTCTTTAGGAAAAGATTTAACGTGTTCTAAAATTTCAAATTTCATTACATTTTTGTTCAGCTAAATTATATATATATATATATATATATATATATATATATATATATATATATATATATATATATATATATATATATATAGAAACAACTTTAAAAAATTATAATTCTTAAGTAAATTCAAAGCATCATTGCATCTCATATTTCATCATAATTTAATTAATAGGAAATTAATAGGAAGATTTCTAAGTCAAATTTCATTATGATTTGATTGAACAATCATTTGAGAAACTATCAATTCAAATCAAGTGTGATTCTTTAGAATAAGATTCCATGTGTCCTAAAATTTCAAGTTTTATCCCATTTTAGTTCAGTTAAATTATAGTTTTAAATAAAAACAATTATAATTCTTAAGGAAATTCGAAGCATCATGTTGTCTCATATTTCATCATAATTTGATTTGCTGAAATTCATTTTGTGGGAAATGATTTGATTCAGTTAAGATTTTTTTGGAATTTTTCAATGTAAGATTATAACTAATTTTATCATTTGGATATGATTACAATTCTTTAGGAAATTACAGATTTGATTCAAGAAAAACATCTTAAAGCTGACTGTCATGTATTTTAAGCCCAATTATAATTTAATTAAAAAAAATTGAATTATGTACATTTTTGTTTCTTTAAGAAACAGTCCAGCACAGTTCCATTCCAATTCATTTTATATAATCCACAACTAGAGCTTCTCTTATTGCACTAAACCTCCAGAATCCATTTACCATCAGTGTTCTCTGCAAAGTTAGAAACACTGGTATGAAGCACCAGTAATAACGTCGTGCTGCTAAACACAGAAACACTCATGCGGCTTCAGCACTTCTCCTGATGGACTGCTGTGACCTCGAACATCCCTACCAGTTACTGCAGCTGGGCTGTTAGCCTTCAACGCTCCTGACCATTAAGGAGAGAGCGAGTGAAAGCCGACAACACAGCAGCAGTCACGATCAGAATGGAGGACATCAATCACGCCAGAAATGACAGACGCCGTTATTGTCATCTTCTCAACTCCACAGGCCTGAGTGTGCACTGTTAGCAACAACAGTGTTAGCAACAACACCAACGCTCTGGCATGTGTCTGTTACCAGAATCAAAGTTAGACAGACTTTTTCAGGAATATTTCCTCGCCGTCCAAAGACAAACATGCATCTCCAAAACGGCAACTTTACAGGACAGGCCAAAAACCTTCTTCACTTTTAAGGTAAGTCAATGGAACCAGAATGTTTTTCAAGCTGGTTTGGAGCATTTCTTTTGGTCCATTCGTCATAACATTAGCAGATAATGTAAACGACAGCTGCTGCATTCAAATGATACATGTTTTTCATTGGACAGTGATGATGACAGCCATTACTCCAAATCTACAAACAGTAATATTTGATTTCTTATTAAAGCAGTGCCATTTAGAGGACTTGGCCAATATGAAGCTCATCATTAGTATCGCCACAAGTGGACTTCACACTCTGCCCCAAGGCAAATCTACTGCACCACTAAAGCAGAACTGACCTCAACAGTACCAGCAAAGCAGGCAGACACAGACCTCTACATATACAGGTGGCGTAGACAGATAGATAGATAGATAGATAGATAGATAGATAGATAGATAGATAGATAGATAGATAGATAGATAGATAAGGAACAACAGACAGTCAGACAGATAGACAGATAGATAGATAGATAGATAGATAGATAGATAGATAGATAGATAGATGCAGGTAGATATATAAGGAACAACAGACAGTCAGATAGATAGATAGATAGATAGATAGATAGATAGATAGATAGATAGATAGATAGATAGATAGATAGATAAGGAACAACAGACAGTCAGACAGATAGACAGATAGACAGATAGATAGATAGATAGATAGATAGATAGATAGATAGATAGATAGATAGATAGATAGATGCAGGTAGATATATAAGGAACAACAGACAGTCAGATAGATAGATAGATAGATAGATAGATAGAGACAGACAGACAGACAGACAGACAGATAGATAGATAGTTAGATAGAGACAGACAGACAGACAGACAGACAGACAGACAGACAGACAGACAGATAGATAGATAGATAGATAGATAGATAGATAGATAGATAGATAGATAGATAGGAAAATTTATCAGCTACAAACACAGTACAAAAAAACAATAAGGTATATAAAACCTCTGAACCTTTTCACAATCACCTCCTTCTTTAATGAGGCTTAAAAAGACAAACTGCTTCTTTATACATACAAGTTCAAGTCTCTACTGCCTTGGCCAAGGCTTTCATTCATTTCATCAGTCTAAAAACTACACAGTTTCAATTCTACTGGTCTGCGTTTGATGAGTTAAGTTAAAAACAATAAAAAAATGTAGAAAAACAAACAACATTTGGCTTCTGCCACTGGGCTGTGGCATTAGCTAGCTAACCTAAGACATGTCAGCAAGGTTAGGTCTAAAAGGGGTGCTTCGGTTGTTAGCCCTTGTACTGTCCAATTAAGGTAAAGATAGTTGGCCTTAGATAGTGAACCTCAGTTAGCTAGCTTTCTTCACTTCAGCTGGGCACAGGGCACCTAACCTAAAATGAGCTAGCTAACACAACTAATGTTAGCACATTATGTTTAGTATGGTGCTTCGTGGTTCGGTTGTTGTTCTGTCCAGTTAAGGTGAAGATAGCTGGCCTTAGCTAGTGACCCTCAGCTGGCTAGCTTTCTTCACCTCAACTGGGCATTGGGAACCTAACATTAGTTAGCTAAATAACTAATGTTAGCACATTAGGTTCGATAGGGTGCTTCATGGTTTGGTTGTTAGCCCTTGTCCTGTCCAGTTAAGGTAAAAGTAGCTAGCCTCAGCTAGTGACCCATCTTCATCTTAGCTGAGCATTTGGAACCCAACCTAAGTTTACATTAACTAGGTTTGGTTTTATAGGGTACTTTGTGTTTGGATTGTTAGCTCTTTATCTGTACTGCCCAGTTAGCCTTAGCTAGTGACCCTCAGCTAGCTAGATAGCTTCATCAGCCCATGTCTGACTGACAATAACATCCTATAAAACTTATAGTCTATATTATAGCTATCCTCAAAGGGTTAGTTTGGTGTTTCCCAGTGGGATGCTAATGTGAGTTAGGTTACATGGCTAATGCTACTTCCGACTGGCATCAAACTTTGGACCAAAAGTGGACAAAAGCATGTCACATGGCTAAAAGTAGTACCTGAAGCCTGAATTTTGTCCCTACTGTGTGTCTTGGCTGACGGACTACATTTCTGTAATACAGCTGTCGTTATATTAACCTGTTTAAATGGCTTGAAGTGGCTAATAGGTCTGAATGAGTTCGTGTAACAGTAATATTTGATTTCTTATTAAAGCAGTGCCATTTAGAGGACTTGGCCAATATGAAGCTCGTCATTAGCATCACAACCAGTGGACTTCACACTCTGCCCCAAGGCAAAGCTAAAACATGTGTCATCCATGCGTCGTAAATCTTGACGAACGTGGGCTAAATTATTCATAATTAATGATCCGACTCCTTCACACACACACTTCCCTTCTATGACGTTCCTTATCCTTCCCGGTCCTGCTGCGCTGTCTTCTTATCTACTTTACAGACGTATTAGCGCCGTTCAGGATTAATTGGGCTTTTCGGGAAGATTTCAATGTGAGGTTTGCCGCTAATTGCTGGCTAATTTTTTTCTTTTTTTTCGCAAAGCTAATTTTTTTTCCAGATGGATGAGTACCTTGCTGGCCTTCCCTCACTCGCTTACTGAGATGGAGTGATTTAGTGGCTAACTGTGGAGAGGAAAATGATCTGTAGGGTGATGAGTGGGCGTGCCGCTCTCGATGTATGAGCATAGATTTAGCATTAGCATTCTAGCATGCATGTTTTTTTTTGTTTTTTTTTAAAGAGGCGGGAGTCTCCCGAGGACTTTACGTTCGTCCTTGTACTTAATGAGCAAGACGTGCGCGACTTGTAGACGTTATTTGGTCTCTCTCTCTCACTCTCTCGTGCTCTCTGTCTCTACCTCTCATCCTCAAAGCTCCCCACGTATTAGCACATTAGCATCTCCGTGGCTTTGTATGCAGTGGCCTCAGGATGTCGTGCATGTGCTGATTGATAGTTTACAAGCACCCCCAGGCTAATTTTCGTATTGTCCTTTTGTTGCTCATGCGGAGGGACGTGACTTTGCTTGCACATGCATGACCTCTTCCTCCGAATGTCGGGAATATGATAATATAACCGCTAATTATGGAAAAAAGCATGGCTCTGGTCCGACCGTCCCACTCACACAGCACATATTAGCTTAATTATACAACGTACACCTCTTTCAAGGGTATTGACAGGTCACATTTATGCCTACGGCGACCAGCACCAGGCTGAAACATAGCAATACAATGTGTTTATCAAGTGTAGATCGTTTGAACTGGCCTGCTTACTACAGTACCACTTAAAAAGTTTGGGAACACCTACATCTACTGCCTAATTTGCATTTTAACATAATTAAAAAAATATGCCTTGACCAAAGTTAACATTAGGAGGCTTGTAATGTAGGTTCTGTTAGAAATGAGCCCTCTGGTTTTACATACTCTTGAGAAGAGCTGCCTGAGATGCTTTTCCAACAGCCCTAAAGTAGAGACCTTGCTGTCCAAAAGTTTGTAGACACCTGCTCACCCAGCCTTAAATTAATGATACTATTATCTATGGCGAACACAACAATTCACCTCTATGATTGTGCTCATTAGTATGTTAGTGCTAAACAGAAGACCTAGAGTGACATTTGGTGTGTTCTTTAACCCTCACATCTTTGTACTGAACCTATCTGCCCCAAACCAAGGCCTAAAACCTAACCCTAAATTTAACCCTCATACAACTGGGCATAAATCATGTAGATTCAACAGCTACTATTCACCCTAACCACTAAACCTCTTATGATTTTATGGCTTTCCCAAAGTTTAACCAACATAAACACCTCCTGAACCACACCTGCCTGAGTGCCCTCTAGTGGATCAATCTTCATGTGATGTATTTAACAACCCTCAGGAAAAGTAAGGGCATCATTTTCGATTAAACCATTACTCAAAATTGTTGTTTTTTTTATCTTGTATCACAGTTTTGCTTCCAACCAACAAAACAAGAATACCATTAAAACTCTTCCAAAGTTCCTATGAATTCAAGATAATCTACAACGTATTGACATGCAGTACTTCCTAGAAATCACTAGGTCTCCCCCGAAGGCTTAGAAAGCCCTGCTGGTTCCCCGCTGATTAATTCGAAATTTGTTCTCCACTCTTTCCCGCTGTGAGGATTTGACTGCATTTAGTCGTTAGTGAGGTCAGGTACCGATGTTGGATGATTAGTTCTGAATTGAGCTCCATCAGTCCAGAGAACGCAGTTCCATTGCTCCATAGCCCAAAGCTGGTGTCCTTCGTACATCATCTGAGTGAGTCAAACGTTTGAGTGGTTCCGTAATTACTAGAAACAGCACATTTACAGGTAGCATTAGGCCGCTGGAGTTTTCCGTGTCCTCCCTCCGTGTTTCTCTCTAATGCTCTCTCTGTGTGCTCACAACCACAACAACCTCACGAAAACGTCTTTATCCGTTATTTATTAAGCTGCACTCCAGTCAGGACAAACCAGTAATAAAGCAAAGGCTCAGGAGCTCAGTGTGATCCTCTCTTATCGAAAGACAAAGGACGGGGAAGAGTTTAAACCACTGTACACTCAGGGATTTATCACTCAAACACACGCAAAACAAAATAAACAACGCCTGCTGGGTAGTCAAGAAGTGGCAGGGTAGGGGGGGGTTGGATGGGTGTTGGGAAGCAGTACACCGTGAGCACTACACACTTGCGTACAGCTGTAGTACATACTATTCTCCCACTTATCCAGTCCAGGATTCACATATATGTAGATTACATGTAGACTATGTATATCGGTGCTGTTCAATGAAAAACAAGACTCTCCAAAATGGCAACTTCACAGTCTTAACTTTCAATTGATGTCAAAGGAACCAGGATTTTTTCCCAAGCTATTTTGGAACATTTTCATTGGTCCATTCATCATAAAATTGTCACACAGTGTAAATGATATATAAAAAATAAAATACATGTTCTTCTTTCTGGACAGCAACGATATGTAGATTATATGTCAATTACAGCAGTGCAGGTAAGTCAGCCTACGACCTCTACACTGGCCCCTAGGATGACCGTCTATCATCACGGAAGCTACAAAATTCGCTTCGTCACAACATATTTTTACATCCTTTAACACATTTAATGTATAATATTCACACTATAAAACTATTAAACATATCCACAACTTTCCCAAAGAGCTGTTTAATTGATGATTGAAGTCCGGTGTGTATCCCAGCACTCACTGGAAACACTTCGGACAGGCCGCCAGTCTGTCACAGGGCATACGCACAGACATACACATTCTCACACACCTCAAGGCAATTTAGGCAGTTTGCACTCTTGGTTTTGGCAGGTGTGAAAACAGTAATCACACTCTGGTTCGGACCACAACAATCGTTTGTGGTGAGAACATCTGACCCAAGTATTAGCACTACTCCACAAGTTTGATCTAAACATCTCCTGCAGCCAGGTCTGCTTTGCATTATGGGATGCGGCAGATGGCATAAACAGAGAACTGGAGAACTGTAGCAGCTAACAGGGCGAGGACAATGAAGCGAGGTCTCTCTTGGACTAGCAGTGAGGGACGTTGTCTACTTGATGTTTGGAGTGAGCTGGGTGGTCTGCAGGTGGACTGTAGTTTGGTATATTATCAGATTATTATTACAGATATGAACAGATGCTGTCTCTGCCGCTGCTCCGTGATACGCTCTACAAGAAATGTGCAATAGTTTGGGAAAACTAGATCTTCTCCCTGTGTTTACTTTCTTGCTCGCACGCCAGACAGCTCTGACCAATCAGAGGAGACAACGTGCTCACGTGGTTTGTTGGGGCGCATTTTGGTGTGTTCTGGTTTTTGCCTGTGTAAAAACAAACTTAACTGAGGAGGAAATGCTCCAAGTACACAAACTCATTAACTGATCCAGACCAGAGAAACAAACTACAGGTGTGAAAACACAACTCTATATCTTTGGATGGTGGGATAAAACCTACACCGGAAAAACTGGAGCAAGCTCCACACAGAAAGGACCCTGGTTGCCTGGCCGGAGAATCGAACCCAGACCCCTCTTGCTATGACAAGACCAACCATGAGGAAACACACACATAGCCGACTCCTCACTTTCCACCGTTTTTCTTCCTCGTCTTTGAATGCCTCCACAGCTCCAGTTGAACCATAGGATAGTATGGTGTGCTGCAGTTGCATACTTCAAACTGTCTGCCAAAGCAGTAGGCCATCGGGGGAATTTTGCGATAGTGCTTGAGTACTGTGTATTTGGACACACTAGACGTCCTCGCCTACTGCTTTCACCCGCTGTGTTTTATGGAAGTAGCCCATTCGGGACGCAGCTTTAGATTACATAATTATCTGCCAAAATAGTAAGTAGACTGCTTGTATTACCAGTCCAACTGATACTGACAGCCCCTATTATCATGTCCTGTGTGATGAATATTGCAATCTATGGCACTTCAGTTCTTACTTTCGCTTACTTAGCAAAGTCAATTAGACAACTCTGTGATTTTGGAAGCAGAGCAAAGCAGAGATTGTAGGGATACGCTTGAGCTGAGTTTAATAATGAAAGTTTTCCGGGTGCCTATTTGCGGTGCGCATGCAACACTCTTGATGAGCGCCAGAAAAGTAACTGAATGGGCTTTAATCTGCTGCGGAGCTGCATTGCTGGACGATGACGACGGACATGGACCTACTCCAAAGCCGTGAAACAATGTGCCGTCTCTGCGCTCAATGGCCACTGGCTCCATTTTCTCCAGTGGCCGCACTGAGAGAGAGAAGGCGGAAGCATTTTTGCGGGAGTAATTAAGTTTTCAAGCCAATTAGATCTCTGGAATGAGGCTCACAAGATTGCTTATGTGTTGCCGAACGTCAGTCATAACAATGAGCAATCGGCTGTTTCGACAAGCCAGAAGACCTCATGCGGAACAGGGAGCGACACGATTACTTGGCAGACTTTGCAGCATGCTGAAAAGTGCCCATCAGTCATTTAGGGCCCTTAAAAACATCAAAACAAATAAAAGAGCAAGTCTGCAATGCCAGCATCGCCAGCAGCGCACCAGCTCAGAGAGTGCATGAGCGTGGGTGGGCACATCATATAAGGGGAAACTTTCAAAATTGTCCCCTTCAATTCATTACAGTCTGCCCTCGGGGTGGCTGGCGAGCATGCATGTCCACAATGTTCACAGTAGAATGGAAGAGGTTGTTTCTGTGAGCCACTGTGTTTCCTATCACTGTATAAAAGAAGCTCCATGCAGCCTGTAGTGTTGACTCACATTCAGAACACGGTTCAGTTCAGTAGGTACATGTTCAGCATTGATCTGTTCTAACAGGGTAGCAAACAAAAAGCAACTGATGAAGTACACTACTATTCGATTATGTAGGTTATGAATAGAAATCAATGAATTTTTGATTTCTTAAAAAATGTACTGAAACACACATACCACCACTTAAAAATCATGTTATTAAAGTCATTTGTTCCCAAAATTGAACTAATGTCTCTAGTCAAATTGAGCGCAATTCATCATTTTTTTAATCAAAGTGTAATGGCCCCCCTCCTGTGTGTGGAATACCCTCTGATTTTCTGGGGGTCCGATGTTCCAGATTACTAATCCAGATCTCAGTTAATGTGTGGAAACCCACATACCAAACTAGAAACGAGCACTTCCAGAGAAAATACTGTTAAACCAAACATACTAAAGCGATGCTATGTTGCGTGAGCAGCCAGCTAACAAGGGACCACCCTCTGAATAACAAGGGGCCACCGCCATGTGCGATAACATTAACCAACGTTATCTGCTTCATCTCCAAACAGCCCCGACTAACATCGAGAGACCACACCCTTAGAGACCCTCTCTGTGTCAGAAGGAACATGCATTTCCCTATTTACCTTGACTTGAACATAAAGGACTAGATGCCCTCAGCCTATAGAGATGTCCACAGCTTTTATATATAAAGGCAAGAAAAGGCCAAACAGGGACCGTTCGCTTCTCTCCATGCTCCCCCCCCATCACTGTCCATCAAGCCTCCCCTTTTACAAGACCTTCTAAATGACCTCCAGTCAGTGGATCCAGTAGACGTGGTAATATTTTATGTCCTTGGGTGTAAAACTGCAGAAGGCTGTTTAAGAAATCTATAAATAAGTAATGCCATGTAAGCCGATTGGGTAGAAACCAGGCTTAAAATCGATGAAGTTTAATGTGCAGTGAATGGCTGCGGTGAATGAAAGGGGCAGTGCTAAAAGTAGAAGCTCCAGAAAGCATTGCTTATAGGACGCTGAAATTCAGTGGTACCACATGCTGCATCAGGTTTGGGACCATTGTTGGTAGGAGTGATTATGATAAATGGGGCACCGCCTAGAGGAGGTTGAATCTTACTACATGCTACTACATGCTACATGGGGTTTGGGGCCATCACTGGCAGAAGCAATGTACCAAATGTCTGGGTGGTTGCAGAATGATAACTGTTCTCCTGCAAGCGTGTTGAGGCTCATTGGTTCTTTGAGGCTAATCTAATTTCTACACAGGATTCACACAACAGTCACCTTATACAGTTACTTTGATAAAACAAACCAATCATAACGGTTTCCATATCCGACAATAAAGGCAGCGTGGAGCTTCTTTTAAGCAGAGCTAGGAAGCATGGAAGCTCACAGAAAGCTCCAATACATACAGTGCTTACCAGCTATAGTGAAAAGCTAATGGTACAGAGGATGAAGACTCTGAAGGTCTCGCAGAGCAGATATTAGTTCTCAAATTGTTCGGTTGGGACCTGAGTTTAAAGTCTACATGTCTAGTTATGCAAGCAACTAACAACAAAGAACCAGGGGTATCAGATCTGGTAAGGTTCCTTAGTTAGCAGTAGCAGGGTTTCTACTCTTCACACGTGCCAGAGGCTAGACACCGCTGTTTCCCTGCTCTAGCACACCTGAGTGAACTCGTGACGGCCTTGATGAATGTGTGATGAGCTCAGTAAGCAGCGTTAGACAAAACACAGTAACATTCAGCTCGAAGCCCCACAGGACTGGAGTTATGAAACATTGCTTAAGGGCCCTGACTAGCTATTTCACCGCCGGGACCCGGCTATGACTGGAAAATGATTAAGTACATCATACGGCCGGCCGCAACACAGAAACAATAATGGCGGAACAATAAAAGGCAAGGCTTTTCCTCTCACGGGCAACCTTCGCTCAAGCCCACGGCATATGGCTGTTATCCCTCAGCAAAACACTAATAATGACCGTGATTAAAGCCATCGTATAAAAACAGCACTAGCTCTCCCTAGTCGGCTCAGCAAGTCAGGCCTGGCCTGCAGCAGGTGGTAAATTGACCCTTCAAAAACCCACTGATATTCAGGGATCCCTGTTGGGCAGCGGCATCTGTATACTCCACATAGACTGTATATTCAGAAGCGTACTGGGGATACGAGTCCAAAACCAACATACTAGTCATAATAATAATTATAATTGGTTAATTATATATTAAATATTATAAATTAAATATTTCTGTCCACTACTTTATTCATATTGCTTGTGTTGCATTATTGTTCTGCTATCTTGTGTCAACCAGAGGAGCAGTTTCCCTTTCTATTATTATTATTATTATTATTATGTTGACAGAATATGACAGACCCACTGCACAAGCAATTTTTCTTTTTAATGTGAGGGTCAGTCTACACCCAGGGTCTCAAACCCAATCTGGAGAGCCAAGGACCTTGTGAACAAGTATGATTTTTGACTGTACCATTGTTATTACTACTATCATCATCTTCTTTAGTATTAATAGTGTAGTAATTATTAAGTAGGTACTAAATAATTAATACTATTGGTACTAGCAGTATAAACAGCATTAAATACATATGTTTGTGCTCAACTGAATTAAGAATGCTTACTTACAGCAGTACAATTACATGGGATTCCTATTGTGAAAGCACTAAAAGCAAGTCATGTGGCCACCCTCCTCCTTCCGGTCTAGCAACCTTTATATTCACAAATATATTGATCTGCATGTTGGATTTAAGAAAAAGATGGAAACTTAATAGGGCATATGAAACGGAGCCAAGAACTCGAGACCCCTGCCACATTCACACAGCTACAGCTTTAGCGGTACATGTGCTGCTATACATTCAGCAGTTGTGCGCTGAAACCTGCATGCGCCACTGCTGTTAGGGGGCCGGTCTCAGCCACTCCATCTCAACACCGAAACGCCCTGAAAGTAGCTGCCTCTGCTGATCAGGGGGTTTGTCCCAGAGCAAGAGGACCACGGGATAAGGCCAAGGACGCTGATTCTGGATCCATAAGAAAGAGTGACCTCTACCCGGGGTTTAAAATGGCACTCTATCAGAAGCTCTGCGGGTGGGGGATGATGGAGGTTTAGCTGCTAGTTGTTCGCTGCTCGCTTTCAGAGCTGGGGGAAAGGGCACAGTAGAGAGGGGGAGTGCGAGCATGGGGTGGGAGACGGGGGGTGGGGGGTGATCTGTATGCGGGTCTGTATGGGGTTTAATTCTGAAAAATCCCTGCCGGTCAGCCTCTGTTCCACCTCCTGCAGCAGATGTCAGGGGAAGTGGACAGTGCGTGCTGAGGCAAGAGCTGCAGAGTAAATGCCACACAAAGCGTGATACAGCATACCAATCTGACACACAGAGAAAGAAGCAGAGAGAGAGAGAGAGAGAGAGAGAGAGAGAGAGAGAGAGAGAGAGAGAGAGAGAGAGACGAGAGAGAGAGAGAGAGAGAGAGAGAGAGAGAGAGAGAAAGAGAAAAGCTCTTTCATGCCAAGACCTAGCAGGATGCTACAGACAACTGATCCTTGACTAAACCAGACAGCACAATGACACTAAAAGTGTGTTTTATATATATATATATATATATATATATATATATATATATATATACACACACACACACACACACACACACATAGCTGAGGTGGTGTTTTAGTGCAACCAAGTCCACCTTGTAGATGTAAAGTCAGAGACAGAAGCTCATCTGCTTCTACACAGTGTGCGCTAGTCATTGTCTAGTCCTTCATAAGTGCTCACAGGACGCTGCCCAAAGGACACTGTTGGCTGGATAGTTTTGGTTGGTGGACTATTTTCAGTCCAGCAGTGACACTGAGGTGTTTAACAACTTCAGCAGTACTGCTGTGTCTGATCCACTCACACCAGCACAACACACACTAACACTGCACCACCACCCCAGTGTCACTGCAGTGTCAGAGAATGACCCACCTCCCTAATAGTACCTGCATTGTACCTGCGAACCAGACAGTCTACAGTCTGAAATTGTTGAACAATGAAGAGCTCCTATATGGTCAGCGGAGCTGATAAAATGAACAATGTATTTAGATACAAGGAGGTGGTTTCAACACAGCGGCTGTTTATATTGTTTAGTGTTATGGTCTATTGGTTGAGATTATTTCCACATTTTTTGTGTTATTTGGTGTCGAGAAGTGTGGTTCATGAAGAATCATGACCTCCTGTGTGTCTTACTCTATGCTGACGCTATAGTGGTGTCAGAAGTGGGATGCACCAAGCAATGATCTGGAGTGGGACAAGCTGAAAAAAGGACGGCAAGAGAAACTGAGCCCAGCTACGGCGCCAGAGTGATGAGGAAGCTCACGATTGAGGCGGTCAAGAGAGGATACTATATATGTGTGTGTGTGTGTGTGTGTGTACACATACATATTGTAGAAATAGCTGCATGCGTGGTGCATGTGTGTGTTTAGGCTCGGCTCTCACAGGAGACCGCGCGTGTGAATTGAGCTGTGCTAGTGTTGGCAGGTTACACTAGCCTGAGGCTTGCCAGCAGCCCAGCCTGCTACTGACCCCTCACAACTACAGGGAGAAATACTGCTGGACTGGTGTGTGGGTGTATGTGTGCATGTGCTCTTCCCCTTCCCACACACCGACTAGGATTATATAACCAATTCTAAATGAAGCTAGCAACAAAGCACATGGACTGCAGGATGCTAATACACACAGAGAAGCGAGAAGAAAACCCCCTTAAAACAAGCTTGCACATATCAAACCAATGATATCTCGGCATGGGACAATTCCAGGGACTTGTCATTAATTCTGCATAAATGAATCTTCAAGTTGGGAACAGAGTCATTCAGAGAGGTCTGATTTGAAGTGCTGTTCACAGTTGTTCACAGTGGTGGCAATAGGAAACAGATGTCTGGAGAGTTTAATGCTTTTCAAGCTCCGTCACTGAAAGACATTACACAATATGGTAACAAATCAGTTGCCTGATACATGAGATGTTGTGGGATAACAGTTTTGAGTGAAGCTTTTGTGAACAAAATGGCTATATTTGTGTTGCAGATGCCATGACCCCTGGTTCCATTTACCACCACTGTAAAGAAATACAAGTACAAATATCCCTACAATTAACCATTTCACACTAACACACTCTGCGTGACTCGACGTTTGCATCTCAATGACTGACTTATGTAGAAATATGGAAAATCAGTGGAATCCCTCTTTGCATTTTATTGGTATACCAAATATATATAATTTTAAGACTGTAGTATAAACACTAAACCCATTTCTAGAGAGCTTTACTCGTTTTAAGTCATATTTTAGTGTTTGGATTACATTAAGGGTTTAATTTGCATAATCTATATTGCATATCAATGCCGCAAAGGCCACAAACAATGCACTGCCAACCACAAATCTAAACCTATGGATCTACTGGTTAGAAGTTCTTCGGCCTTAAAGACCAACCACCAGTTTCTTCGCTTTCAAAACACGCACACTTAATTTACGAGACTTCAACCTTCCTTTGATGCCCCGTAGATGTCGAGCTGATTGGCTTTGCATCAGTAGTCCAGATGCCAGACGTCCGTAATTGACAGACAAAGTGGAAGATGAAACCCTTGCGTCAGAAGTTCCACACTCGCGAAAACATCCTTGTCCGCCTCTCGGAGGTCCACGTTCTTTTTCTAATTGTCAGCACCGGTGGATCTGTCATGCTGTGGGAGGCTTCAGATCTGCCAACCATTATCTCCTCCGAACGCAGAGGCTTAATTCCCACAGTGCTAACTCTCACACATGCTAAGCGACCAAATTCAATCAATGACAACAGGCCTCTCCATCTATCATTTAGCCGCTCGCTTTAATGCCATTTTGGGCTAATGGCCATTTATTCCCGCTACTCCTCTCAAGTGGAGCTCGCCCAAAATTAAAACACACTCAAAACGCTGTTTACCGACAGCACGTGCAAGGCTGTTCATGTCTCTATCCCAGAAAACTTCACCAGGATTCGCTCGCTGGCGGCGAGCAGGTGATGCTTGCTCCACAGCTGCAAGAACAAAAAACCATGTCTGGACTGTCCTCAAAGTCGCAGTGATCTATGCCGAGGCACAAGGTAAACATCTCCTTATGGTTCCAATTAGTGGGCCAGTTTAACACATGCAGCCTTTGCTAATGAGGCTCTGCACCTCCACGTCCTAAATGCTAGCACGGTCAGGAACCCTGATTAGCAAATAGCCAAAAAACAAACAAACAACAACAACAAAAACGAATACAAGCAGTCATGGGGTGGGTGGGCGTGTGTATTTTTCCCCCTTCAGTTTTTCAGTGGGTCTTGGAAGTAGAAGAATGGATTTCACTGCAAACACTCAGAATCCCAAGCCAGGAGGGAAACGTAGCTGCGTTTACAGGGTTCCATGTACCCAGGGTTGTACATTCACAGGGTTCTAAATTCACAAGGTCATCTTATGGTCATTAAATGTCATAAACGGGGACAACGAATAGCAGATTTCCCAAAAGGACTACATTTAGCCTCAGCTAGAAAAGCTTAGTAGCTCAAGTGAGCTACTACACAGGCTAGAAAAGCTCAGTAGCTCAAGTGAGCTACTACATAGCCATGATAATTCAGACTATTGTGTAGGATACTCTGAAAATACTCTTATTAATGAGTCTACACTTCATATTATCTATAACTGAACCATATTCTGCCTTAGATGATAGGCTAACAGTTCAATGGCTTCAGTGATATTAAGAAACAAGCTTCAAATCAGACCTGTATGCCTGTTGCAAGCTAGAACCTGCACTAAAGGCTAGTTTGGTGCTACCAACACTATATACTCCTACAGAGAAGCTCATGGAAATTAGCACCACTGGAGCAGGCTAGCGGCAAACGGCTTGGGAAGGAGAGGCCTGTTTATTAGCCGCTAGTCAGGCACCTGGCCAGGGCAGCCGTCAGGAGCCGGAGAGGGGGCGAGAGCAGGGCAGGGTGGTAAAGTGAAGTGAGAGCGAAGTGAAGCTAATCACTGCCGTGGAGTTCCACCGGTACGCCTCTCACACCTCCACTGAGCCCTGACATAACTTTTAACAGCTAGTTTTAAACCGCCGCTAACTCTTAGCCCGCGCTAATTTCCCAGAGCAAATATTTCTTTTGACTTGCTCTGCTGAAAACGATGACAGACGATTTGCGGGAGGCTCTCTGACTGCGAGCGCGGATTTAATGCGACTCTATTTGGCTTTCCGAGCTAATGATGCCCTTAAAGAGGCTTTCAACTTGTTTTACGAACTGTGCTGCAAAGTGACATTTTTCACTCGCCGATCGATTCATTAGTGAGAGAGAGGTGTCATCATGGCCGCCATGAGTGGAATAAATGGCGGCGGGATATAATCAAATTAGAGGCCCGCTTCTGCCAGAGCTTGATTTATAAACATGACTAAACAGCCTCATTTTTCACGCATTGACAAAAAAAAAAAAAAAAAAAAAAAAGAATGGAGGGGGGGGAAAAAAAATGCATAGCATGTTGGGCTTAGCTCTCCGGAGCAGCGCATCTGAAGAAATATGAACGCTGACAAGGTCAACTTTCTCAGTAAATATTTCTATTTCTCTAAGCTGTACAGATTAATAATACAGCCGATTGATATGCACAGGCTTGGTACAGAAGCAGTGAGCCAGCGCACCCCCTTCGGGAAGGCTGCAGTTTGTCTTTTGAGCTGGTACAGGTGTCTGTGTTGTCAGTTTACAACAAACCGAACACCGTGGCGGCTAATAGCTCCAGGCTTCAACTGCAAAACAAGTGTCTGTTACTTGAACATGTCTTCAGTGTAAATTCATCATTTTTCTCTGCATCCTTCACGACTGGGTACCAAATTTAAATGCATGGTTAACAGTATATTGTGCATAACAGGTCAGCAGTTAATCAAAGGGTCATTCTATCCACTACTGTTCTTTCACTACACCACCCAGCATGCATCATGCCAATACATCACGCTTTCATTGAGAATCCTGGCTTGTGCTGATCAGTCCTGAAAGCTAGACAATGATCTAGAAGCTAAGAAGCATCAGTTCATCCAAGCTTGCAAAAACACCTCATCCTTAAATATAAATAAGTGTCTACGTTAATGCACTTATAGTCTTGTAGAATTTACTGCATCAGCTGAAGTAGCGACTGACAGAATGAATGTTAATACAGACCATAGAATATTTTTCAATTGCCTTGAGCAACAGGTTGGTATTTCTGGAACTGATTCTCCACGTTGTTAAGTGGAAAGCATTATTTTGTAAGTACAGGTGATCTCAAATAAGCATGATAGCTTCTGTGGCGTTCCACAAGGCTCAGTACTTGGTCTACTTTTATTTTCATTGTACATGCAGCCATTGTGCCCGATTATTAAGAAGCATGGCATCAATTCTCTTAGCTATGCAGAAGACACACAACTGTTTATTTATTTATAGCAACGGATGATGACAGGCTCATAACATGTCTGTCAGGGACTATTAGCTGGATAAACAGCTTAATGAAGACAAGACACAAACAATTATAAACGGTAGTGAAGCAAAAAAAGTGTCTGAACGACGTAAATTTGGCTCTAAATTTTACTATAAAAACCACATAATAATAATAATAACAATAACAATAAAAATATCTAAGTAGCAGATCCATGCTTTTGTCTTTTTCTCATCTTGACTTTTGTAATACACTGACTTCCTACAAGTACAACAAACTACCACATGTGCCTAATGCTGCAGCAAGAATGTTAGCATTAAGTAGCATGGTAGAATTGACTTGTTTTTAAAACCCTTTTAATGATTTTGCACCTTCAGGTCTTTCTGAGTGTCTGATTATATTCCCAATCATGCTTTGAGATCACCTGCACTCTGCATATTCCAGGAATGAAACAGGAAGGAAGACACTGTTCTGTTTTTAGGAACCAGAGATCAGAAACACATAACCAATAAATTTGATCTCCCTACCATTAAGACCCATAAAGACCCATGATTAGAATAAGATTTTTGCTGATCCTCAAACTAGGAAATTCTGATCTAAAGACTACTTCAGCACTGCTGGAGGCAGACCACTTGACCAGAGTGGGCCTAGGTAGCCAATATAGCCGGCTAAGTTTCATAAGCTAATAATGGAGAACTTCCTTTTTGTGACATAATACTACTGGTCATCAAAAGATTTTACAGAAAGGGTCAACTATTGTTCTTCCTCTCCCAACATCACCAACATGGAGAAGTGGAGATTTATTAATCCAAACTCAATCTGGTACAAGTCAAAATTAGACAACGCTTGTAAACAAAAACCCAAAGTAGAACCAAGAAATACGAATTTCAGAATTGCTGGACATGGCCGAGACAAGACCTTAAAACATAACCAGTATTCTGGAGAGAGTGGCCCCTGTTGGTGAGAAGGGGAACCATCTGCAGCAGACGTGACCATCCAAACTTACGGACGTGCCTCTAGTCCAAAATAGAAATAGTGTGTCCACCAAAAACTGTATATCACATCACGGTTGGCGATGATGTAGCTCTCTGATAGGGCTGATGGATCTTGACTCCTTTGTCTCGGCCAATAAGCAAGTCTGCTAAGGATGGGGACTCAAGGACCACACTTGAGCCTTCTCAGACTAATGCTGTGGCCATTAACATGCGGAGGCTGTCTGAAGAACCAGCAAGCAAACAAACCTCTTCACGAGGATCGTCAAATCTTCACTTTAATGTCCTTGTGCTCCCAATTTGGTGGTGCTACTTGCTTCAGACTTGCATATCATCTTAGCCAGTAAACAAGCATGCAGATTGTAGCCTCGTGTGGTGATTCGGCACGACTGGGCAGCGATTTAACACTTTCACTGAGTGACCCAGGAAGCCCGAGCTAACAGAAGCAAGGAGGCCTGCGCAGTTGGAAGGCTCACCTTAGGGCCGCGGCAAGCTTCGCTGTACCAGTGACCTCAGGCCTTCCTGTCAAAACGGGAGCGCTGTGTATTCTTCCTCTGCCTTTTAGCGTCGAGATGGAGGTTAAAAGCATTAAAAGTACTACAAATAGCCCTGTATCTGAAGAGGCCTGTCAGCGTTTTAGCTGCCAGAAGATGAGGACACTTTGGCCTTTGAGTTTCAGAGACCGTGGAACAAAAGTCTGACTGCTCTTTCAAGACAACAGCACTTTTGTCTTGAGTTTGAGACAAAAGAGGGAGAGAGCAGTAGGGAGATGAACAGGGCACCGGGAGAGCGGTGGAAAAAAAGAAAAGGGCTAAAGACTGGACACAATGAGGATAAAAGAGGACAGCTCCATTTACATCTTTCATCTATTTCAAAACACCAGCTGCCCTTTACACACACGGTAAAATAAAACAGACGCACTGACAGACGCTAAAATTAAAGAGGCACTAGAGGGCAGCGTAGAGCGTCTCAGCTACTAAGTTTCTGTTTATTCTGTGGAAGTAAACCCGGAAAGACTACTGCAGCTGGCTAAAGACTAGAGCATAGTATGGTTGCATGATGAGGTTTTAAAGCTGCCGGTTGACTCAAGTCATCTGGTCACTGATGTCATCATGAATACCACAGGGAATGATTTGCTATTAATGATTTCTCAAATGCATGATATAGCAAACCCTCACATGCCAGTAGAGTGTGATGTGCCCTTTCCAACAAATCACAACTCTAGCCCTCAGGAAACCAGAGATACAGACCCAGGAATCTTACCTAGCCAGCCTTGCTGAGAAGCTCACCCGGCCTGGAAATCTGGAGAGTCAAAGAAATAGTAGACTGTATGTGTGTGTATAAAGTAGACTGTATGTGTGCATATAGTAGACTGTATGTGTGCATGTAGTAGACTGTATGTGTGCATGTAGTAGACTGTATGTGTGCATGTAGTAGACTGTATGTGTGCATATAGTAGACTGTATGTGTGCATGTAGTAGACTGTATGTGTGCATGTAGTAGACTGTATGTGTGTATAAAGTAGACTGTATGTGTGCATATAGTAGACTCTATGTGTGCGTGTAGTAGACTGTATGTGTGTATATAGTAGACTGTAGGTATGCATAAAGTAGACTATGTGTGTATATAATAGACTGAATGTGTTTATATAGTAGACTGTGTGTGTATACAGTAGACTGTATGTGTGTATATAGTAGACGGTATGTGTGCATGTAGTACACTGTGTGTGTATAAAGTAGACTGTATGTGTGTATAGTAGACTGTATGTGTGTATATAGTAGACTGTATGTGTGTATACACAGTAGACTGTAGGTATGCATATAGTAGACTGTATGTGTGTATATAGTAGACTGTAGGTATGCATATAGTAGATTGTATGTGTGTATATAGTAGACTGTAGGTATGCATATAGTAGACTGTATGTGTGTATGTAATAGACTGAATGTGTTTATATAGTAGACTGTGTGTGTGTGTATACAGTAGACTGTATGTGTGTGTATAAAGTAGACTGTATGTGTGTATAGTAGACTGTATGTGTGTATATAGTAGACTGCATGTGTGTATAGTAGACTGTATGTGTGTATATATAGTAGACTGTATGTGTGTGTATAGTAGACTGTATGTGTATATAGCAGACTGTATGGCTTTGTGGCTGTACAAAGCGTCTTAGATCTTTGGGCTACAATATTTGTTGTGATGATGGCCTTTTATAGCCGGTGGAAAGTCCTAAAATCGTGGATCAAAGAGCCGGATGCTTATCAACTTCATGATAGGACCAGCATTTTCTTTGGCTGTGGGCTTATCGTGTGTTTCTGAGCCAGTCAAACCCCCTAAAGCCCCCCACCCAGCCCCCCACCCCAACTCGCACACGACCTCTATTCATTAAGGCATTGTTGAGGTTAAGCCCTTTGAAATGAATTCTCAGTGATCTGCAGGAAATGGAGGTGGGGGAGAGAATGGCCAGCGGGGTCCGAAGCTTTGCGGCCAATGGGGTTTAGATTGAACTGAGGAAGAGGAGAGTGGAACTAAGGAAGGCTTGTCTAAACAAGCTGCTCGCTGTTAATTTGTCGCTGAAATGGAGTGAGGATGGTGCGCCGGAGTCTCTAATAAAGCAATAAGCCTCGTGCAGTGCTGTGTTACAGTGACTGTAGCAAGGTTCGAGTCAAACTGGAAAGCAGAAGCAGATCCGCTAGTTCATGTTTCTGCTCTTATTTATAATTTTTTTTTTAATCTTGTTGTTTATTGGAACGAAATGAGTTTTGCCTCGGAAATATCTCCAATTTTAGAACACGAAGGACCCCTAGAATTCTTTTTGCCGCGCAAGCTGAACTGTACCTTCCGTGGTGTCCAGAAGTTCATGGATTTCGCCCACGTCTTGTTTTGACACTGGGGCCCTCTCGAGTTCTCCTGCTGCCAGCATGATTGATTTACGGACCGTGTACAGCATTAAAATAATTAATCGGAGGACAAAACGTTCCTGCGCCCCGAGGCGACGGAGATCGAATTATTTGCTCCTGAACGTAATTACCTACCTTGGTGAGGATTACGTTACAAGGAGCCGCAATTACACTTGCAAATCAATAGTAGACGGGACACCCAGCGTGGATGATCCGCTTTGGTAGATGCATTTGTTCAAAAAGAAGGAGGCTGTGTTAAAGAATTCACAGTGAACCAACCCGAATAAAGACCAACCAACACCAAACTAGCACTAGACCACTATACACCAGCACAAACCAGCTTAGAGTAGCTGAGAATTCATACTGGCCTGAGCTGGGTTTTTAGTAGCTTCTCCTACAGGGTCAAAGTGAAGAAGATGTTAATTAATTTAGTCTTCTTGTAGACTCACTGCAGATGGGTAGCTTAAGCCTCTCATGTCAAATAGCAAATATCAAAGGGTATCTCACATAAAAAAAAATTATCTTGAGAACTTTACATGCCAAAATTTATTTCCTCCCAGAAGGTGGCATGGTGCTGTTCCAATGAGGGCTCTAGTGCAATTGCATTCCTTTTAGAAGCTTAATAATCCAGCTTGAAACTTGTCTTTTGGATAATAAAATAATTTCATAATGATAGATCCAACACAGAATGTCTACTGTGACCGTTTATGTTTCTCCATGTTGAAAAGGTTGACTAATCAGTGGTTGTGTCTCTGTCTGAATTGTAAACCAATCAGAGACTGTTTTCCTAAGTTGTTGACCAATCAGAGGCTCTCCTCCTGCCTTGTCAACTAATCAGAGGCTATGATCATACTCAGTGACTAATCAGAGGCTGTGTTCCTGACATGTTGAACATTCAGAAGCTGTGGTAGGACTTGGTGACCAATCAGAGACTCTCTACCTGCCTTGTAGACCAATCAGAGGCCTTGTTCCTAACTTGTCGACCAATCATAGGCTATGCTCATACTTGGCGACTAACAAGAGGCTGCGCTCCTGACTTGTCGACCAATTATAGCCTCTGATTGGTCACCAAGGCTAGCCACAGCCTGTGTTCCTGACTTGTCGACCATTCAGAGGCTATGCTAGGACTTGGTGGCCAACCAGAGGATTTGCTCAAACTTAGCCAATCTGGTCACTCCTAACTTATATTATAACTTGTAGACCAATATAAGGCCTTGTTCCTAACTTGTTGACCAATCATAGGCTATGCTCATACTTGGTGACTAACAAGAGGCTGTGCTCCTGACTTGTCGACCAATTATAGCCTCTGATTGGTCACCAAGGCTAACCACAGCATGTGTTTCTGACTTGTCGACCATTCAGAGGCTATGCTAGGACTTGGTGGCCAATTAGAGGATTTGCTCAAACTTAGCGACCAGTTTGGTCACTCTTGACATATATTCCTAACTGGTAGACCAATCAGAGGCCTTGTTTCTAACGTGTCAACCAATTTAGAGGCCTTGTTCCTAACTTGTCGACCAATCAAAGACTGTGCTCCTGACTTATCCACAGAACAATGCTATAATCCTTTGATGTAACATGAAATCGTCAACACAATTAACTAGCTAGCTAAATAGGAGTGACTATAATAAACCATGTTTATTATAAATAATGCATATCTGCTCACTGCAACTTCAATAGCAGGCCTTGGAGGTGGGGGGTCACAGTGGGGGACTGAGTCAATGTGCGTGTAGTGTGTGGGTTTATACAAAAGTACAGAGCTAAATTTGGTTCCCAGTCCAGCCTGCATTGATTTATGCTTATGGGGTTCCTGTCACACTTATCTACAGTATAAGTAATGTTTAATAGAAACTGGCAGCTCCTGCTTTAGCTATGCCATGTACTTTATAGCTAATAGTTTGTCATAAAGTGTCAGAAACCACATCAGCATGTCTGTTTCAGACAGCAAGCTGGTGAGCACACAGATAGCACCTTGCTAATAACATGCTCAGAAGCCTCCGCTGCCTGTTAGTTACATCAGTCAGCACAAAAACTGAAGAAGCAAACTTCAGAAACCAAACCCGCTCTGGCTGATCAACTACATTTGGAAAACTATTGCTTTAATTGCTTTCCCTGCATCCTGGATCTTCGGGTGTTAGGAGTGCAGAAGATATGGCACCAGATGAAAAGGGATTTGAGGGTTGGGGGAAGGATTTAGTGGGGGGTGAGGTTTTGCAACCATGGTGAGAGACGAAGACACTCCATGGTCACGCTGCAGATGGTCCTTCTGGCAGCAACAGGACCGAGGGAGAGTGAAATCCCCAAAGCCGTCTGTATTTGTCTGTCTGCTGCCATTGTAAAGTCCTGCCTCTGCCATCAAGTGCCATGCTGCATCTTGAGCTTTGTTCAAGCCGCAAAGGTCTCTTAAGGCTGCAGGCTACCGCATGTGGCGTCCCAAAAAAAGTGCCCCTGTGCTCTTAGTCTTAGTGTACTATGTTAAACTAGCACAGGTTTAACTTAAAGTGGTAAAAGTCACTGTAAGGGCAAACGCTAATCATCTGTTTTAATCTCAGATAACAACATTACTGGCTTGTGAAGCTGAACTTTGCTCTACTGTCTACGTTGCACTTCTCTGGGTGGTAGGTGATGCAAAGACTAGTCAACTAGTAGACTTTCTTGATGTCGACTAGTTACTGATTACATGATTTAGATATTAACAGCATTAGTTTCTCAAAGAAGACAAGGGAGGAGCCTGATGATCTCTGGTGAGTCTGTGTCCCTGGTTTCCTGAATGTTAGCAACCAATGCAATCCTGCTGAATTTGGTTCTGTTGTAATGGTTCTCCATTGGCCTACAGAGTGTAGAATATCTTCTGGTGTCCCAAAGACTACAATAGAAAGTCATGTGTGGGGCATAGCCCGCTAAAATCCTGTAAAGTTTAAAGCTGTGTATCCTTAGCAAAGTTTCTCTGGTGCTTTGGACCTCCACCACCAATGAACGTCTAGGCATGGCCACCTAAGGGGCACCCAAGTTAGTTAGAAGTCAGAAAATGTGCAAGGTTCTTCGGTTTCCTGAAGTCTAGCAGTGTAATCCAGGGCTTGTGAGGAAGGGTACAACATACTTTACCAGTGGGCTTTAACTTCTTCACAGGTTTTTATAGAGAGATTTTAAAAGTTGCTCATTGAAAAGCATTCTCTTCTCCTGTGGTTTTATTATATATATATATATATATATATATATATATATATATATATATATACTGTATATGAATCATGAAACCTGTCAGCCTTTAGCCGGCTGCTGTGGTCTGTCCAGGTTTTAAACTTCTTTGGAATAAGCAGGTAGGAAACTCAATATGTAATCAATATCAATATGTAAGACGCTATGTGCTGCCCTCTGGTGGGGAATAGACTTCAGACATCAATGGTTCTTAAATATGAGAGGGTGTAATATTAGAGAAACATCAATTTGCATATTAAAAAGCCCATATCTTACTGTTCTGTTATATTTTATTGTTTCTCTGCTCAAGCTTGGGATGAACTCCACTTTGGAGAGCTTTGGATGTTTCTTCTGCTGGGTCTCCTGGTGCATCACCTTCTGCACATTTGTTAAATTTGGTGCTGGTGGGTCCACTTATACCATTTATGTGCTTTCATGCAACATAGTTCTATATTCTTTACTACAAGGTTTATTTTACAACCACTGTTTAACCCTTAGAGTTAAACAACTGTCACTGCGCCTTTAAGATATATGTATATGATCTGAGTTCTGACTCCAAATGCAGTCCAGGCTGAAACACAACACAACAATCTGAATTTAAGGGAATGTACTTTTTTATTGTACTACTGTTTATATACATCAAACTCTTTCTCCCCCAAATAGTGAGGTACACTGCAGTCTCCCGGGACACTGGCTCTTTACTAATTAAACATTTAAATGTTCATTAAATATGAAACCCATGTGTACTATTAATCTCTCTCTCTCTCCCTCTGTCTTTTACTCTCTCTCTCACACACACACACAGCATGGAGTGACTTGCCTTTTGCCCACCTGACTCCGCTCCCCCTCTGTGTATCAAAGGGGGTTAACACTGTAGGTGGGAGGGGAAGAGGGAGGGGTCAAGAGAAAGAAAAGAAATGAGCAGATGTCTATTCCCTGACCTCTCTCGCTCTCTGTCTCTCTCTCTCTCTCCTGCAGAGACGCTGTGATCCTGTCTTTCTCTGAGCCCTTAAAGTGCTGCAGGAAGCCGTTCTGTGCAGAGAGGGGTGGGGGACTGCGTGGTGGTGGTTGGGGGGGGGGGTGATCAGACAAAACACTGAAACAGCCAGAACCACCTGAACACACACAGATGAGGACTGGAAGGAGACAATGGCCAGACTGACCTGATTGGCACTGAGGCATAATGACTTCATTATAATAGTACTCCGCAGAAGAAGAGAGAGATAGAATTAGGCAGACAAGAGACAGAGAGAGAGAAAAAATATTATTATTATTATTATTAGTAGTAGTAGTAGTAGTAGTAGTAATAATAATGCAATTATCTTTAATTGACAAAAGCAGAGAAAAAGAGAGAGAGAGAGAGAGAGAAAGAAAAAAAGAGTGAAAGAGAGTAAAAGAAAGAAAGAGAGGGAAAGTGAGTGTAAGAGAGTAAAAGAAAGAAAGAGAGGGAAAGTGAGTGTAAGAGAGTAAAAGAAAGAAAGAAAGAGAGGGAAAGTGAGTGTAAGAGAGTAAAAGAAAGAAAGAGAGGGAAAGTGAGTGTAAGAGAGTAAAAGAAAGAGGGAAAGTGAGTGTAAGAGAGTAAAAGAAAGAAAGAAAGAAAGAAAGAAAGAGAGGGAAAGTGAGTGTAAGAAAGTAAAAGAAAGAAAGAAAGAAAGAAAGAGAGGGAAAGTGAGTGTAAGAGAGTAAAAGAAAGAAAGAGAGGGAAAGTGAGTGTAAGAGAGTAAAAGAAAGAAAGAAAGAAAGAAAGAAAGAAAGAAAGAAAGAAAGAGAGGGAAAGTGAGTGTAAGAGAGTAAAAGAAAGAAAGAGGGAAAGTGAGTGTAAGAGAGTAAAAAAGAAGGAGAAAGTGAGACAGAATGAAAAAGCAAGAGAGCATAAGAGAGTAAAAGAAAGAAAAAGAGACAGAGAGAGAGAGAGAAAGAGAAAGAGAGAGAAAGAGAGAGAAAGAGAGAGAGAGAGAGAGAAAGAGAGAGAGCGAGAGCGAGAGAGCAAGAGCGAGTGAACAATGCCCTGCCTTTCAAACGTTTATGGAGATCTTGTCCTTTACATTTAGAAGAAATATCAGCTACTTTTACTGCAGGATGTGTGTTTATACAACAGCTTCATGTTCAAAATCTCTTCCTTGGTATGAAAAGAATGTTTAAGGAACGATTTGAAAGCTTTACTTTATAAAACTAATGTTTAAACACCCATCTGAACTCTGTAGGTCCAAACAGGTTTAACTGATAAAGGACGAGGTTCAAGCTTTTATAAACATGCTTATGTAACGCGAGGTGTGCCCAAACTTTTGATGCACAGCTTCTTAGACAGTCAACCAATCAAAAGACCCGACAGCAACCTCTGTGATTTGTCCCTTCTCGGAAAACAACAGCGCTGAACTGGCTTGAACTGAGAGACGAGTGCTGTGTCCTCCGCTTCCTCAAGGCTAATTGTCGATTGTTGAGAGAAAAATTTTACGAAACATGTTGGGCTGCTTCGAGAACTAATCACAAACACAGAGGTCACCTGCACTCACCCCTCATCTCCTCGAAGAGGGGCTGGCGGGGATTTGTACTCCGAGTGTGAATAGGAAAGACGTGAACGAATCGAGGCTCACATTGCAGAACCGGCTGAATCTGATTTGCGTTTGGATGCTGGAATCTCCCAGTGGCTGCAATCTGATAGCAACAACAACACTAATCAGATTATATGTGGTCATTTAGCCTGATTAACAACCTCGAAATGAGCAACGAGTCTCATATGGACGATAATGAGAGAGAAAGAGAGAAAGAGAGAGGACGAGAGACACAGAAAGTAAGCATGTTTTACATGTGGGTTGAAATCACATGTAATGCCCCCCCAGCCCCGCTTCACCAATCAACTGGGCTTTTAGCTACTCTGGCACAAACCTTTATATTAGCACAGTCTAATCATTTGTAGCTGAAACGTGCAGAGGCTGAAGATTACATCATCCCGAGCTTCAAATTTCCATTTCTGGGTTAAGTTAAACTCAGCATGGTGTTGTGTTAACGGAGCATCAGTTAATACCCATCTTTATATTAGCACTGTCCAACAGCTGGTAGCTCAAACATGCAGAGAAAGAAATAATTCATTCAAAGCTTCGAATTTCCACTTTTGAGTTAAGTGAAAAACGCTCAGGTGTGGACCAAAACAACCACACCGAGACCCTCGAGAGGAGGTGGTCTAGGTCCAATTCCAAACGAACTCCGGAGCGGTTCATTTGTGTTGAGAACATGATCCGACCTCGATCTGACCCAAGTATTAGGTGTACTCCACAAGTTTGATCTAAACATCTCCTGCAGCCAGGTATGCTTTGCATGATGGGATGCATCAGATGGTGTAAACAGAGAACTGGATAACAGTAGCAGCTAACAGGGCGAGGACAATGAAGCGAGGTCTCTCTTGGACTAGCAGTGAGGGACGTTGTCTACTTGATGTTTGGAGTGAGCTGGGTGGTCTGCAGGTGGACTGTAGTTTGGTATATTATCAGATTATTATTACAGATATGAACAGATGCTGTCTCTGCCCCTGCTACGTGATACGCTCTACAAAAAATGTGCAGTAGTTTAGGAAAACCAGATCTTCTCCCTGTGTTTACTTTCTTGCTCGCACGCCAGACAGCTCTGACCAATCAGAGGAGACAACGTGCTCACGTGGTTTGTTGGGGCGCATTTTGGTGCGTTTGGGTTTTTGCCTGTGTAAAAACAAACTTAACTGAGGAGGAAACGCTCCAAGTACACAAACTCATTAACTGATCCTGACCAGTGAAACCAACTACAGGTGTGAAAACGCCCTTAATGCAGCCCACTAGCTAGACTAGCCCAACCTTTAAATTAGCACTGTTAAACAGCTGGTAGCTCAAAAAGCAGACAGAAATAAGTCATTCAGATTGAAATAAAGTCATTTAAAACTTCAAATTTCCACTTGTGTGTTAAGTCTAACTAAATTGAATGTTGTATTAATGCAGCCCACTAGCTAGACTAGCGCTATCATCAATCCTTATATTAGCACTTTCAAACAGTTTGTAGCTCAAACGAGCTCCAAATTTCCAGTAACACTGTTAACTAAGCTAGAACTAGCGACAGCCTTCATATTAGTACTGTTTAACATTTTGTAGTTTGTAGCATTACACAATTCCAAGCTAACTTTCCACATAAGTTGCCCTGCTAGCTAAGCTCGCGCTAGCACCAGAAGCAACCAGCCATTTGGCACTTTTATCACGTACCAATTTTTAAATTGATGGTATGACCTTAACTGACTGTTGACTATTTCATTAGTGAGAATGTATTTAGTTGCCAGTGTTTTGTGGCAATCATGGTTTTTAAATACTAGGACAAAAACATTAAAGCTTCCTAGCTAAAAATGAACGCAGACACAGGCAAAATTCAGGCTACGACTGTTTTTAACCGCCTACTTGAGATGTGATGAAGCAGTCACGCTGCTTGACCAGAATACTAGCATCCAAAACACAACATATCGCTACTGTCGGAACAAAAGGAGAATGGTCTTGTAATGTATGCAAGACCTTTTGTCCAGCTTTTTTTTTAAGTATGCAAAAAATGGCTAAACAACGAAAATTAAGTTTAACAAGGTTTTGTTCCAATGTGCTGGAGTTTCTAGCAGCTTCCCTTTCTTGTTTGCTAGCATTAGCATTTAAACCCCAGTGCAAATGTAAAGAAAACCTCAGATGCCAAACACAACTACATGTGTTTTAAGGGGGAAAACTACAAATTTAGCTTCGCCCTGAACCTTTAAACTGATTAAACCTGCACTGAGCGCAGTATATCTGAAAGCGATAGTCTCAAATGTTGTACCAAGCAAAGTGCAATCCATGCGGCAGTAATTTTTTCCTGCACGTAAACAGAGATGGATCATAAACCTGCATTAGACAGTGTTGAAATACATCACACCTTGCGCTAATGGACTACCAACTCCGCTCACTTTGGCGTAACCCTTTTAACGAGTGATTAGAGTCTGGATGGAAGCGGCGGGAAGAGGCTTCTGTATGCAATGTGGGCCGGCATGGCTGAATTATAGCAATCATAATCAGGCTGATATCTATAAAGACCTTCAATGTAGGTCACAGGGGCCATTCGGAAAGATTCGGTCACAGTGGATGGTTTTAGAGGTGTAGCAGTGTTGCATAAAGGCACACACACACACACACACACACACACAATTTAGCCACAAGATACACACACACACACACACAGACTGAATACATGAAAAAACATTACAGCAACGATTCAGTCGAAGGCACTAAAGCTGCTAGGAATGAACGAATGATCTGAATGCCTGAAAATACATAGGCACACATACACACGATCCTCTTTGCCCCTGGTGTTGGCCACCTGAGCCCAGAAGCAGTGGGCAGTGTGTTCCCACTGTTCCCTCTGCATGGGGGCTGTATAATCAACCTGAGCTCCCCTTCATTTATTCCTCCCGCTCTTTCTGCCTTTCTCTTTCTGCCCCCATGCTAGTCTAATCTGGCTCTGGTAATTGGCCTGCTGCTCTCTCTGTAAGCCCAGGCTGTTGATAGGTACACCAGTGGCAGCCTTCTGTTCTCTGTGTGGGGTCATTAATGGGCCGGGTGTTTGGGTCTCATAAAGAAGCCAACGCTCTGAATCGGGCCATTGCCTTCTGCCTCGGAGGACAAAGCCTAGCAGCCCCGGGGTTCAGGCAGCAGGGTAAAACATCTGAAAACACGGCCAGCGCGGTCGCGTTTCCACCACATGAGCCGCTGGCTGGGTTCACCGCAATGGGTTTGCGAACGATCGCCTTGAGTCATTTGAATTCATTTATCCGCGCATGTTGCACTCGCACCATTACGACGTGTTACATGGCTAAATTAAATCAGGGCAGCTAAAAGGCACTCGTCTCTCAACATCCATTTCACTTAGCGCCGGTGACGAGGCAGCGTTTCCCCCCCGAACTCAAAAGTACTTGATGTAGCCATAATATGTTAGGATAACAGGACTGCCAACTCTCCCACATTGGCCTTGAGACTCCTGCAATTCAGTCTGATCTCCTGCCAAACTCTATCCAAGTACATTAAGCTTGTGGCTGGATCCAAGTATCTGAACGTACAGTGAGCAGAATGCTTTGTATAGCTGATTGGCAGTGAACAGAGAGAGACTCCGCCCACTGTACACCACTTCAAACGCTGCATCCGTCAGTGACTAGACTTACTCTGTTGTTGGCTGTTTTTAGACTGTCTGGAACCCAATAGTCGCAGATGAGGCAATAAAGAGGTAACACTATGTGACACCACCTACTTCAGCAGCTTAACTATGTATTAAAATACTGCAAAGTTTTTATATGGAGCGTTCTTTAAACTTGGATTCCAGTCCGGAAACCATGCTGCGCCTATGAAGCCCAGCTAAATGCTAGCGTTCTCTTTTAATGCATTGTTTGTTGTTTGTGGAAGATGTTTGTGAGTGATTTATGCTGAATAGGTAGATAGAAGCTAAACTCTAAATCTGCCTCCAACAAGTTCCTCAAAATTGGCAGCATAATATGATAAGCTATGAGGCTAAAGTGGCCAACAAACCAGAATGCTTTGGTACTTTGTCTGTAATGTTGTCTATTTTAACCAGAGGCTTTATAAGCAATTCAAGGTCTGCACTAGCTTTTGCTAGCAACATCAATTTTAATGGACTCTAGTGTGATGAGCAGGGGCGATTGTAGGCTTAGAGGTTGCTGAGCACCCAAATAAGAACAGCTCATAAAAAAATACATTTTCAAGTCATTTAGGACTATTGATTCTAAATTAAATTTCATTTAAAAGAAAAATAAATAGATCTATATCAATTTAACACATTTTCTCATGGAATATTGAGCTTCTGTGGGCTAAAGGGTGACCAGATCAGAATAAGAGAAATTCAGGGTATGAGACTTGGGGTGAGTGTGTCATGACAGTCTAATTAGAATAATTTAGATCACACACACCAATTCTAATAAGCAGATATCAATATTATTACAATTAATATAAAAAAAAAAAATCTACTATAATCTTTAGGGGTGCTGGGACTTAATTTAAACTAGGGCTAGCTACGCCCCTAGTGATGAGCATTAACATTTGCAACCGACATTTCCAGATTCTTCTAACTTCGACAAAAAAGACATGTAGCTACAAAACAATAGCCCCAAAAAGCTCCAGTTCTGGAGAGACAAAGCTGGCTGATATCTACATATATCATATATGGATGGCTGACAAAATACATATAATATATATATATATATATATATATATATATATATATATATATATATATGTTTATGGTTGGTGGGTTAGCCCATTGTTTTCCCTGGCAGCCTTCCAGTTTACCACGCAAGGCAATGCAAGATAAGCAAACTGCAGATGTCTATTGCGACTGTGTGTGTAGTGCTAGTCGCTCTCCTTACTACATCGGCTCAGGTAGTTCCAGGGCAAAGTTAAAGAAGCAAACTTCAAACATTTCACTGCCGACTGACTACATCTTCTGGAAATTAGAAAATGTTCCACTGATCTAACGCTACCACATTAACTTATAGCAGCAATGAACATCTGAATGTTATCACCGTACATATTAATGAACAGCTACATTAAACTCATCACGTAATCAGTGGTCCTGCATAGAAGATGGGCGCTCTACGTTCGGTTACAATTACCCCCCTTATGGATATGGGCGTGCTCGGAAAATGAACACTTTATGGATTAAAATCATGCATGAGGGAGAAGGAGAACGAGAGAGAGAGAAAAAAGAAGGAGAGGCAAATGAATATGCATATATTCAGGCCAATTTCAGCAAGCGTTCTGCCTGGTTTAGCAATTGGGAAATTGATATTATAGCTGTCAACATGTAAACCCCCACCCTGCTCACTCACACACCCACACAAAACACACAACCCGAGAGATAGAGAGAGAGAGGGAGAGAGAGAGAGAGATGGCTATTCATCTGCTAGCGGAGCATGACTAAATTTGACAGTATTAAGCTCCCGCTGCAGTGAAATTAACCCACTGCTCCACACTGGCTGTTAATCATTCGGGGGGGAAATGAGCATGTAGCACTTTGCAAAGAGCAGAGCCAAGAATGAGTGGACTACCGAGGACAAACAGGGAGCAAATGTGGTCCAGCACATGGTCAAACACAATGGCCGCACCATCAGTGCTGTGTCCTGCAGCAATGGGGACACAAGGAAGGGGCCCGAACACTACCAGCACCCAAAGCTTGTGGTTAGTGTAGCATCTGCATTTAGTTATTCCTGGTTTGTGGACACAGAGCTCCACTTCAGAATCCCACAGGTTATTATATCCTCGCTGTCCAAAGAACCCATGTATCTCCACTTTTGATGATCATTTGAACGCACCAGCACGCGTTTACAATGTGTGAAAATTTCATAATCAATGGACCAATAGAAATGATTCCAAAAAAGCTTGGAAAGAATTCTGGTTCCATTGACTTGCATTAAAGTAAAGAATTTTTGAAGATACTTGTTTTTCTTTTGGACAGCGATGATATCATATGTGTGTGTGTGTGTATATATATATATATATATATATATATATATATATATATATATATATATATATATATATATATATATATATATATATACACATACACACACACACACACACACACACACACACACACACACACACACATACGTACATACATACACACACACGCCACACATTTTTCGTAACATGCATAATGTATGGTAACCTAGCTGACGCCATGGTCCATAATGCAGCTTAATTTTTAATTAATTAGTAAAAAGAAACGCAGCTTCTCCAGCGCTAACAGCTGTAAACGCAGCCCTCCGCTCTACTCTGGAAAACCCACCGCTCTGATTTCTACAGAGAACCTCTCCAATACCTTCATTTAAAATGACAGGCCAAATGTGGGTGTGAATCAAATCTGACTGCAAAGCATCATACACTAAAAAGAGAAGTGTTAATAATACGCATATCATCACTGTCCATTTTTGTTGGGTTTAATTTTTCGACATCATTTGAATACGACAGCTTCCGTTTACATAGTGTGAAATATTTATGATGAATGAAACAGTGGAATACTCCAAACTAACTCGTGAAAAATTCTGGTTCCATTAACTTATACTGGATGTAAAGACAGTTTTTGCCTTCTCCTGTAAAATTGCCATTTTGGAGTTTTACAGAATGTACACGACACAGACAGCCTATCAGCAGTCCAGACCCTGGAACAAGCAGGTTTATCAGCTTACAGTATCCAATAATTAAATTACTTGAATTATTTTTTTTATACGCTATAATACATATATATGATATATTAGAGTTGGCCGACCGAACCCTGATTTATAACTGCATTTAATTTAATAAGCTAAATATTTGTAACTTGTATGAACAGCTGACAGACGAAAGCGAATCAAATCAGTGCACCATTACATACCAGTTTTATAGCATGATTTCTGACTTACTAAAAACTAGCTTTATCCTATAGACACCATTTACTGAGAAACAGGAACATCAGCGTCCTGGCTAAAGGACTCTGGAGCCACGGGGTCTTTCAACACTACAGTACAAACCAGTCACGCACAGCGACACAACAGTCACACACACACACACACACACTCACCCTGCTGGGAGCAGGCCAGGCATGGACAGATGGGTGTGTGAGAGGCGATTGTGATGGAAATGCGAGCTGACCCTTTGAACATGCGGCTCTTTTTAAGCATCTCATGTCATCAATTGCCTTTTATTCCAGAATGGACGTGTATGCTGAGGTCTTTTTTTAATCGTCACACATCTCTTTTCTCCTTCTCTCTCTCTCTCTCTCTCTCTCTCTCTCTCTCATTTACATTAGCTCCTATAAGCACCACTGCTTCTATGTAATCTATGATCTAATGTAACACCACTGGCTTATCAATGCTCTACTATCAGGAGACGTAAATGAAGACCAATCGCAACTCAGCTACAGTCAGTATGAAAAGATTCCCAGATAAATTTTATAATGGATAAAAAAAGGAAGCTTTTTCCAGAATACTTAGATTAGTAGATTGTACACGTCCACTCACTGACCACTTGAGCTCTGCCTATCTTATAGGTTCACAGCAAACAAAGACGTGTTGAAGAACTTCTGCTGAAGCCCATATGTTTGCTTTAGTCTTCTTTCCCGGCATCCGCTACACACTGTTGGACAGAGGGATGAAGCTTTGCTATGATATATATACACAATTATCCACAACAGGGCTACCGCTGTCCTGGAGCAGAGCTGGACCTGAGGTATTTAGTTTGTTGGTTCATATTCAGATTTTAGTTTTGGAAATCTAATACTTGGTTATTTATTTTGCCTAAATGTAGACCATCAATACAGCCGCAAAACACCGGAACATTCGGAGTTCTCGGGAGAAGCGGCTCAAGGCTGCGGTCAATAATCCAGCTTCATTTTTAATATGTTGAAAAAAGCAAGAGTGAAAACAACCTCTCCAGCGCTAATGGCTAATAACACACCACCTTACTCTAGTCTAGTCCAGAAATCCCACCACTCCACCCGTATTCAGCATTAAAAGTTCCAGTACAAATGAGCCTAAAACAGACCAACATAAACACATCTGCCCTTCCAAAGCAGTGGGACAACACCAACACACCTTCTAGTACTACATACTGGGGTCCTTTTATTTATTTATTTTTTAATGGAACGTGTTTAGGGTGCTGGGTTCGAATCCCATCTTGATTGTTCTTACAAAAGTAAAGTAAAAAAAAAATTAAAATAAAAAAATTAAAAATGGGAAAGTTATATACTATTCCAGCTCGAGCACTTACGCCCTGCCCAACTCACACCAGTGCAGGCCACATGTGCTTCGCAAGTATTCTCAGAGTGCCTGCTTAGCAAGCCCCCATACCGGACCCTTATTCGGGCTGCGATATATGTCCAACATCGCAAAGCGCTAGTTAACTATGCGATGTGCTATTACTCCCTAGCCCACCACTAAGGCTAACACAGATGACAGACAGATTGAAGCCGCGCTGGGCGTGGTCTGATAAGAACACTCCTAGTCCGGAGATTCGGAGCTGGGTGAAGTTACGAGTGTTCACTGTTACTGCCGAAGCTCCGGATGCCAAAAAAAGATAACAGAGGGCATCAGTAGGGACGAAATGATGGGAGCCAACTGACTTCGGTGGTCACAAACATCTGCACGGCACCCCCAACCACCACACCAGCGTACGTTCACATGACTGTTGATGTCTGTTGCTCAGTAATACACAGTTGCACTCAGTGTCATGCAGATGGAGGCGTGTTACTATTTTATACTGAAGTATGAAACATTAACCGTGTTTGCTGCTGTGCTAAACAGAGGCAGCACTCTGAGGCTGTGCACTGTACAGTACTGTACGCTGCTCTCTAGGGAAACTCATCAGTGGAGCTCCATTTTCCATTCGCTCTGCCTCAGCGGTGGAGAGGAGGAGTTCATGAGATGGTGGAGTCGCATGACTAAAGCATGTTAATTAAGCTCTACTGTGACCTTATCTCTCTCCACTGCTTCCCGCCTTCCTCCATCTCTCGCTACTCTCTCTCTCTCTCTCTATCTACTTACTTGCTCTTGTTTTTATTCCTCTCTCTCTCGGGTAAATGTGTTAAATGTATGAACGTTGACCGTCCACTATTAATTACTGAGGATTCTCTGGCGGTCTGCAGAGCCAAGAAGCTGTCAGGCCCCCAAACCAAACACATCAGTCTGCAGGCGAATCTGGAGAGCCAGCATTGTGTCCAGCTCTCTGGACACCAGCCGCACCTTCTCACTCAACCAGCAGACTGAACATCCCTGCATTTAGAAATGTCACCAGTCCAGCTTTAACTACAGATAAGACCAGCTCTCTCTCTCTCTCTCTTTCTTTCTTTCTTTCTCCCCCTCTCATTCTCCCTCTCTCTCTACTCTGTCTGTCCTTTCTTTCTCCCCGTTCTCTCTCTCCCCGTCTCTCCTTTCTGTCTGTCCTCTCTTCTCTTTCTCCCCTCTCTCTTCTCTCCTTCTCCCTCTCCTTTCTCTTGGTTCTCTTACTCTTTCCTCTCTTTTTCCCTCCTTCTCCCTCTGTCCTTTTTTTTCTTTCTCCTCTCCTCTCTGTGTCCCCTCTCCCCTCTTTTCTCTCTCACCATCATCTCTCATCACTCCATCATCTCTATATATCTATATCTCTCCTCTCTTTTTCCCCCCTCTCTCCTCTGTCTGCCTTTCTACTTTCTCTCTCACTATCATCACTCATCACTCCATCATCTCTTTTCTCTCCTTCTCCCTCTCCCCTCTCTTGGTGCTCTCACTCTTTCCTCTCTTTTTCCCTCCTTCTCCCTCTGTCCTTTTTTTTTCTTTCTCCTCTCCTCTCTGTGTCCCCTCTCCCCTCTTTTCTCTCTCACCATCATCTCTCATCACTCCATCATCTCTATATATCTATATCTCTCCTCTCCTTTTCTCCCTCTCTCCTCTGTCTGCCTTTCTACTTTCTCTCTCACTATCATCACTCATCACTCCATCATCTCTTTTCTCTCCTTCTCCCTCTCCCCTCTCTTGGTGCTCTCACTCTTTCCTCTCTTTCTCCCTCCTTCTCCCTTCCTCTGTCCTCTTTGTTTCCCTCTCTCCTCTTCTGCCTCTCTCTCTCTTCTTCTCTTTCTCTCTCCTCTGTCTGCCTTTCTACTTTCTCTCTCTCACCATCATCATTCATCAGTCCATCATCTCTCTCAACACTCCATCATCTCTGTATATCTATATCTCTCCTCTCTTTTTCTCCCTCTTTGCCCTCCCTCTGTGTCCTCTCTCCCTCCTTCTCTTTCACTCTCCTCTGTCTGCCTTTCTACTTTCTCTCTCTCACCATCATCACTCATCACTCCATCACCTCTCTTCTCTCCTGCTCCCTCTCCTCTCTCTTGGTGCTCTCACTCTTTCCTCTCTTTCTCTTTCCTTCTCCCTCCCTCTGTCCTCTTTTTTTCTCTCTCTTCTCTCCTCTCTCTGTGTCCTCTCTCCCTCTCCCCTTCTGCCTCTCTCTCTCTTTCTCCCCCACTCATTCTCCCTCCTCTCTCTGCCTTTCTCTTTTCTCTCTCACTATCATCTCTCATCACTCCATCATATCTCTCTCTCATATATATATATATATATATATATATTTATATATATATATATATATATATATATATATATATATATATATATATAGATCTCCTCTCTTTTCCCCCTCTTTGCTCTCCTTCTCCTCTGTCTGCCTTTCTACTTTCTCTCTCTCACCATCATCACTCATCAGTCCATCATCTCTCTCAACGCTCCATCATCTCTATATATCTATATCTCTCCATCATCTCTTCATTATCTCTCTTAATTACTCTCTCATTCTCTCACTGTTACGACCTCACTCTCTATCCATCAATTCTCTCTCTCTCTCGTTTTATCCTACATAGCTGGCAGATATGCTTGTCTTGGTTTTATGTATAGGAATAATAAATTATGAAACGTCATGGTGTAAAGGAGCCGGATGAAATCATGAGTAGCTGGAAATCAATGCAGGAGTGGGTCATGCCTATAATTTATTTACACTTTGATGAACAAGTAAACCTGAAGAATAAGCATAAATGCATATGCACTCCGCACATAATGTCAAGGGTTACAGCGACTAATGTATGTGGAACAGGCAGCGGCGCTGATTAAATCTAATGCGGATGCCGTAATGTTCGGCCACTTAACAGCGCAGCACTTTATGCCCCGGCTCTGCACTCACAGCAAAGAAGAACAAAAACAAACAGGTCTGATATTTTCCATATTCCCTGCTTTAACATGCAATGTCGTTATCTGCCCCTGAATCGCTCCTGCAAAGCTATCCAGCAAGCCAGAAGATAAACACACATCCACACACGCTCATACATGCACACACACGAATGCTAATCACAGCTCGAGTACAGCACAAACACAAACGTCTTCACCAGTTCAATACAATGCTGCCAACAAGAGCAACTCCAGCATATTTAAAGACCTGGCACACGCATTCACACATATAACAGCAGGTGTGCTTACACAAGCCCATTGTCCCCCCACAGAGGGGCTGTTATACCCGCAGCGGTGAGAAAGCAAGCACCAACGCTTGAATAGCTCAATTCAGTTTCACCATCTTTACTGCTTTCGTTCCATACGTGTGCTCACAAAGCCAACATGGGGTTTCACTCCCAGGCCTGTGTGATATATTGTTTAGTAATAGTTATCGTGATACTGGCTTTCACAATACTGATGCCTGTAACCAGTAAATGGTTGTTTAGGGGGGGAAAAAAAACACAACCAGGAGCAAAACACCAGAAGAAGAGAAACCAGGAACAAGGAAACCAGCTTAGAGACACTGAGAAATACAGCACAACCTCAGAAAAGCAGTATCCTTAATGAACAAGCTGCAGGTGAGAGTGATGAGTGGGTGGAGCAAGGATGGAGCTGGAGTGAGCTAACGAACAGGGCAGCCCATGTGCCAGTAAAAGTCAAATTTAAAATATTAAAATTAGATTTTTTTTTTGTAAAGGAAGGTTTTTTTGCAATTTTGCAAAATATTTTAAATATTCAAACAGTCTTAATACAGTAAGAGTTTTTATGTAACGCTTTACAAGCTTCTCCTTGTGGAAACAGTGTTATTTAGTTCTCATCCAATACCTGTATTATCTACTCAGTGCGTCATTATATACATATGTACACACATACATATACACACATATATATATATATACACACATACATATACACACATTATATATATATATATATATATATATATATATATATATATATATATATATATATATATATATATATATATATATATATATATATATACTTTACTTTCAAAATATGGTAAAGATTAATTAATAAAAGGAAAAATAAAAATGTATTAGTTACAACTACTACAGAACAAACATGAAAGAGTTTTAGTCATATGGGTCTGGAACTAAAGTGTGCACCCATAAACCCACGCTTAGAGCTTCATAAGATCTTTTTTAAAGGCCAAAAAGGTAATAGGAGATCTTTTTAAAGGCTATGTCTACATCATTATTGTTCAGCTCATATAGTTCTTAACTGTCAAAATAGAAAACCTGCTACCAATATACTAATATGTACTACCAATATACTAATATGTACTACCAATATACTAATATGTACTGCCAATATACTACTATGTACTACCAATATACTACTATGTACTACTTATACACTAATATGTACTACCAATATACTAATATGTACTGCCAATATACTAATATGTACTACTAATATACTAATATGTACTACCAATATACTAATATGTACTACCAATATACTAATATGTACTACCAATATACTAATATGTACTATAAATATACTAATATGTACTGCCAATATACTACTATGTACTACCAATATACTACTATGTACTACTTATACACTAATATGTACTACCAATATACTAATATGTACTGCCAATATACTAATATGTACTACTAATATACTAATATGTACTACCAATATACTAATATGTACTGCCAATATACTACTATGTACTACCAATATACTACTATGTACTACTTATACACTAATATGTACTACCAATATACTAATATGTACTGCCAATATACTAATATGTACTACTAATATACTAATATGTACTACCAATATACTAATATGTACTACCAATATACTAATATGTACTACCAATATACTAATATGTACTATAAATATACTAATATGTACTATAAATATACTAATATGTACTACTTATATACTAATATGTACTACTTATATACTAATATGTACTACTTATATACTAATATGTACTACTTATATACTAATATGTACTATGAATATACTAATATGTACTATGAATATACTAATATGTACTACCAATATACTAATATGTACTACTTATATACTAATATGTACTATAAATATACTAATATGTACTATAAATATACTAATATGTACTACTAATATACTAATATGTACTACTTATATACTAATATGTACTATGAATATACTAATATGTACTACTTATATACTAATATGTACTACTTATATACTAATATGTACTACTTATATACTAATATGTACTATGAATATACTAATATGTACTATGAATATACTAATATGTACAACTTATACACTAATATGTATTACTTAAATACTAATATGTACTACTTATATACTAATATGTACTACTAATATACTAATATGTACTATGAATATACTAATATGTACTACTTATATACTAATATGTACTACTTAAATACTAATATGTACTACTTATATACTAATATGCACTACTAATATACTAATATGTACTATGAATATATACTAATATGTACTACTTATACACTAATATGTACTACTTATACACTAATATGTACTACGAATATACTAATATGTACTACTTATACACTAATATGTACTACTTATATACTAATATGTACTACTAATATACTAATATGTACTACTAATATACTAATATGTACTACGAATATACTAATATGTACTACTTATACACTAATATGTACTACTTATATACTAATATGTACTACTTATATACTAATATGTACTACTAATATACTAATATGTACTATGAATATACTAATATGTACTACTTATACACTAATATGTACTACTTATATACTAATATGTACTACTTATATACTAATATGTACTACTAATATACTAATATGTACTATGAATATACTAATATGTACTACTTATACACTAATATGTACTACTTAAATACTAATATGTAGTACTTATACACTAATATGTACTACTTAAATACTAATATGTACTACTTATATACTAATATGTACTACTAATATACTAATATGTACTATGAATATACTAATATGTACTACTTATATACTAATATGTACTACTGATATACTAATATGTACTACTAATATACTAATATGTACTATGAATATACTAATATGTACTACTTATACACTAATATGTACTACTTATATACTAATATGTACTACTTATATACTAATATGTACTACTAATATACTAATATGTACTATGAATATACTAATATGTACTACTTATACACTAATATGTACTACTTATATACTAATATGTACTACTAATATACTAATATGTACTACTTATATACTAATATGTACTACTAATATACTAATATGTACTATGAATATACTAATATGTACTACTAATATACTAATATGTACTATGAATATACTAATATGTACTACTTATACACTAATATGTACTACTTATATACTAATATGTACTACTTATATACTAATATGTACTATGAATATACTAATATGTACTACTTATACACTAATATGTACTACTTATACACTAATATGTACTACTTATACACTAATATGTACTACTTAAATACTAATATGTACTACTTATATACTAATATGTCAGCACCAACTTTAAAATCATTCACAGTTGTCCCTATTCATCCAATATATGAACTGTGAAAAAAACCATAATCAGTTTTTAAGATATTATAATACAACTCAACAGAATCTAAATACAATATATTTTGTGCCTATTGCAAAGTCTTGAGTGAACTTCTCATTCTTGTGCACAAAATACAGTGAATCTAACTGGGTACCATGTTGCGTAACTCCAATTTGTGGCCCAGTTCTGTGAATGTGACTGGAGTAATCCCATTCCCCCAGTTCCAGACTTCTTCCATCTCCCTACTGCAATCTCTCAAAACTGTAATGGTTATGCAGGCATGATGGAGACTTTTGACAAGCGGATTTGCGGAACTGAGGTGATTTTTCCAACAGGTATTTGATACTCAGCCCAATAGCGAGGTTGTGATTTGATGTTACGGCTTTGTTTGATTAGTAACTAAACCGAATTCTCTGCTGGCAAAAGGGAGCAGGCAGAGGATAAAAGACGCTGTCGCCTGCTTGGGTGAAGACCTTGGAAATGAAAAAAGTCTGCAGAGACCTGAAGCGTCTAGGACTGATCTTACACTTCATAAGGCGTTTAGGCGCGAAGAGTCGGAGAAATTGGGATAAAAAGAAGCTGCTACGTGTCACGGATTACACTAAGTCGTGGCACTTCTTGTGTTTTAAAATAGATCCATTATAGCACGAATGCACCAAGTAAGATCCCAAAAGAAGCTGGAAACTAAGCAATGAACAACCTAAACCTTGGGCTGCCACATGTCCCGACCATTTTCATCCGCTTTCCCGCTCGTCCTCGCCTCCGTGGCTAAAAGCACTGTGTGAACACTTAAGCCCCGAAACTCTCAAATTACTTCAGGAGATATTTGTCAGAGGTTGTTTCTTACATCTTCGAGGCCACTTGAGCCCATTTAGCCAGGAGTTCCTGCGAGCTCCTTCCGCACAGACGCCCCAGCCACCCTCTCAACCTTCTCCGAGGAGCAGAGCAGCTAATTTGGAGCGCCAAAAGGAATCGGCACAGACCGCCAACCGGCAAGATTTACAGCGCTTCAATTAACCTTCGTCCGGGGTCAAAATCCAGCAAACTTCAAAGCAGGCGCGCTCGCATCTTTGTCCGCCCCAAAAGTTTGTCTGATTCCCTGCAAATGAGCAAAACTCCCTCTGTCGCTCTCAATTAGCCTTCCTGCTCTTCAGGCCGTTCGGAGACGCGCCGCTAATTTGAGCTAATAGGAAGCAAAGCAGCACCGCCTATGGACATGTCAAGGCAGTTTTATGATGCTCCGTTCAGATGTTCGCTGGGACCAGGCCTGTGCTGTCCTCCGAGCCTGTTTTGACAAATGTCAAACAGAGTTAGCTGCTCAGAGAAGCCTGGGTCAGACATTTAGTTCAGTGTGACTGAGGGCAGCTAGCGTTCGCCAAGGCCGCTTCACTGCATCTCCTACAAACCTGTTACACACACAGCTCTTACAGTGAACACATTTCGTATAGTTTACCTACTTTATTAGGCACCTTATAGCTACACTGATTGGCTATACTGAGCACAGCTTTCACATAGAGACACCATATAGTCTTATATGGTAACATAGTTGGATGGTATGGTGTAGTAGGTTACACTGCTGGCGTCCATGCTGTAGACTGGGGTTTGATTCTCCAACTGGTTAACCACTATACCAATAAGAGTCCTTGAGTAAGACTCCTAACTCTACCTCTGTGTACAGGTATACTGCAACACTCCCTTCACCTACCTGTGTACAGGTAAACTGTAACACTACCTTCACCTTTAAACTGTAAGTCACTCTGGATAAGAGCGTGTGCCAAATGCTGTAAATATAAATCAACATAGAGCTCTGGTGCTGAACTCTCATTGATCTGGCTTGTTGTATTGGCTATAGATTCATTGTTGGATAAATCAGGAATGTAAAACATTGATTAAACAATGTTGATTCAACGGTGCCTGCTGTTGACCTGTCAGTAATGATGTTGGCATAATGTGGAAAATGTGTTTATTCTATGTTGCTGTTTATACAATGTTAATTAAAAGCATATTTAATTTTCTTCAGTATTTACAAAATACAAATTAAGCGGAAATTGGTATTTTCCATTCCCAGATGATTATTCTATTATTTTTACAAGTTGTGGCAATTCATCAATTACTGTATTATACAGTTGGGAGTGCTTAGGCCCCCTTAGCCACCCTACTTGGTCACCCCAGCCATGCTCTACACTCCATCCACCAACAGAAAAGGCAACCCACCAAATATTATTCGGGTATTGAGGCATCCTTAAAATAGCTGTGGTACCAACAGGGTGCTTATACAGGTGCAGGCACAGCATCATTAGGGCAGGTATAGTGTAAGTCATTGTAGGTCACCTGCCGTTCCTGAACTGAGAGCTAAATCTGATTAAGGCATGAATTAGACACTGCGACAGGTCTAAGCAGTGAAAATAGGCCATTTCCTACTATCATTGTATCACTGTCCTCTGATTAGGGCAGGTCATGCTCGACAACTCCACAGAATCACCGATCTGTGTGATTAGGGAGCTTGAACTGTGGAGAACAAGAACAAAGTCTTTCTTGTTAACAAAAGTTCACACTACGTGTAATGACCAGGGGATCCGTGTAGAAACCCCACACGCTGCGTGTCCTCTTCACCTTCCTGCCAGTCCACTATTGTGCTCAGTCCTGCAGTGTCTTGATGAGCGTGTCCTTCCTTTACACTGCTAAACTCCAATCCCCAGACTTCACCACTGTTCTACTGAATGTATTAACGGCAAAGCAAGCATCATATATCTGCAAAACCAAGCTACAAATAACCAAATCAACTTTCCCCTATTATTTCAACTACCTATTACACCTGTCCAGGCTGCATGGTGTCCCAAATGCTTAGTCCAAAGAGTCCAAAGCCCCATCTCCTGACCACTGGTGCCCCATTAACCTTCCACCCGCATCATCATTATTTGTCCAGTTGTTCATTTTTGTGATCGCTCTTTTTATTTCATTGCAATTACATGAAAAAAAAAACTGCTAGCAGATAATCTGCATATCAATGCTGTCCAAAAAAAAAAACAAAAAAAACGTGTCTCCAATTTAGTCCAGTTTTATTTTTCCATGAGCACAGAACCACAACTCCGCTGACCATCTGGTGTACTATGTTAAGCACTCAAGCTTCAAGTGGCCAAAAGAAAAACAGGCCTAGTTTACTTGCATCACAATGTTGATCCAAGAGAAATAACAATTTACACATATGGTTCCTGTCCAAAGAAAAAAAAAAATGCATCTCCATTTTTATTTTTCTGCATCGTTTAAATGCAGCAGCAAATGTCCGTGTCCAAATTTCAGGATGAATGGACCAATAGAAATGATCCCAAAGAGCTTGGGAAAAATTCTGGTTCCATAGACTTGCTTTGAAAGTGGAGTTTTTGTCCTCTACTGTAAATTTGAAATTTTAGAGATAGCTTTCTTTGGACAGAGACAATATATGCTTGAATTAGAGATGGAAGGATCGATCGGCTATGTATAAATATCGGCCAATTTTTAATCAAAATATGTGATATTTCTCCAATTTAGCCGATCCTGAGAGCCGATCGATGGCGTTAAACCAATGTTAAACCAATTGTTTCGTTTTAAATTATTAATTAAATTAAATTATTACAGTATTGGGGATATTTGTTTGATTTTCTTTTGTTTATTTACTGTTAGTTTGTTTAAAATATTATACTGTTTCACATGAGCTCATTAAAAATGGTAATAAACCAGTTTTGACCAGGTTTTATAATTTGCTTGCGCTAATAACATGTAGCCCCGCCCTTGATCAGTATCGGCTATTGGGCGATTGTGCTGAAAGGTCAAAAACGCTGATCTCTAGCTTGAATGTATGTCATTGAGCTTTCTGATGAGCTACATCATCTTATCATATGAAAACAGTGCTAATATCATATATCATAATATCATAATATCATATAAAATAAACATACTTTATATACTTGGTTTCATTCACACAAGCACTGAGCGTTAGACACAGGCTGACATACATGCTGGAGCAAAGCAGCACGTGCAGCGCCCCCCCCCTCCAGGGAGGTGAACATTAAAGAAGAGGACATTAGCGGCATAAATAAACATTACAGGTTGACTCAGCCAGCGCAGAATGCTCTGACCCCAGAACAGCCTCGCCGCCTCACATCGGCCGCTGGATTTACGAGAGCTGACCTCGAAGCAAGCGCTCTCCCACATAGCCTGGGACGTTAGCTGCTAAATTTATGGCCACTTACAGAGATTAGCGATGCACCAGCCTTTATGGTTCAAGCTTCCACTTCTCCAATCACACGGCTGCGCTGATGGGGTGGGGGTTGAGGGTGGACGCTAGGCGCTAATGAAAGGCTAGACATTCAGATGAGGGGCATATTTTGTCATTGGCGGCCTGATTAGATGCTGCTGAAGCCCACTTGAAATATTTTATGCTAACTACACTATGAGAATACTTAATAGTCTGGCTGCTTTTTCTTTTTTCCCCCCCTTTACGGTCAGCTCGGTTTTCTTTCTAGATGGCGGCTAGCTTTCGGCGACTGCGCTAACAGCTCGAGCTAAGTGCAGCATTATTACTGGTAGATGCTGGTTAAAGTAGAATCTACTACAGTTAAACTGCTGTCGCTAAGAGCGAAGGCGCTCGTGAAAGCTTTTTAAAAGATTTACAAGAGGTTAATAAGCATCAAATGCAAAATAGATCCATAAACGCGAGCGCATGCCAAACGAGATCCATAACTCTTATGAAGGAAAAAAAGAAGAAAAAAAATTGCGCTCGCAAGTGTATACACTCAACTCCTCTGAGCATAATTGCATTCAATAAATTTAGATGTGTGCCACAGTGGCATCAGATCCATTACAGAGGCTACAGTCCAGAAAGCCATTAAGCTAAAATCACATGGAAAGCTCACACAGTGAGAATGATTGGCGCATTTCAGCCTAAGAACTGGTCAGTGCCTTGTCAAGAGTAGCCGAAACTCATTTTTAACATCTCTCCTGGTTGCCACTGACTACAGGTTCACCTGAAACCAAGCGATACGGGCTTGCAGCTCTTATTGTTTCATTACCTTAAGTATACCAAGAACACTGTTTGCAGGCCACATGCACTGAGACATGACTGCACCGAATATTATATTAAAAAACAACAATTTATCTATTTTTGAAAGCAGAACTATAAATAGTGCAGAAGTCTAGTTATATATCATCTCTGTCCAAAGAAAAACAAGTATTTTTTAAACAGCAGCTTTACAGGAGAGACCAAAAACATAGGTTACTTTCAATGTGGGTTAATGGTTTTATTCCAAGTGATTCTAAAGCATCTCTATTGGTATAGACATGAAACCTTCCCAGGTTATAAAGAACAGCTGTCTTATTCAAATGATATAGAAAAACTAAAATCGACCATAGATAGATAGTTATACAGATAGATGTGTGTCTACATACTTTTGGCCATTTAGTGATTCGTATTCAAGGATTATGTAGGTAGCTTTCAAACAAAGGCCTCAAAACAAACATATTAGAGGAGAATGACGCCACATGGTACCTCAAAAAAGACTTGATTATGATTTGATTTCAGATAATGTACTGGCTAGAAGTTTCAATACATAGTCAAATCACACCAGAAACACTAAGGACTTGAACTCCCGTGTTGCAAATACAAATGAACGACGTTGAAATTGGCTCTGATTGGATGCTCGGCTCATGTGTGGCCCTGACTGGAGCGACAGGTGCTTGGTTATGACACAGCAGGCATACTGCTAAATTGCATTAATTATAATGGTTGAAATACTGGGACTCTCAGAGTACAAACAGCTACATCTCTTTTATGTGAATCTGTAGAAAAGCTGCTACGGTGGGGAGCAACAAGTACCCAGACTTGCACGGCTTTTTCGAAAAAACGAGGCCTCCGATCAGAACGGTGCAAGGCAGGACTCGTTCCACAAGCTAATTAGGCTGAGTGTGTGTGGCTGTGACATTAATAAACTACCGTGTTTATGAGCTGCCTCCTTTGTATTCTGAGCAACAGTGACAGGCCTTCTCATCAGAATTACAAGGCCTCCACCTGGCAGCTTAATGTGAATGAAAAACTAAATAAGGAGGAAAATGCACTCGTTATAGAACACGCCGTCCGGCTCCTGATGCGGAGAGCGGAAACTGGAAGGTGCCACACGTTTATAAATATAACTGTTGACGTGTCATGAAATGCGAATCCATCCGAATGAGAACCTTTCCAATTCATTTTCATAATACAGCCATTTTAAACCGGGGCGAAGTTGTTTCCAGACGCTCCCTTCCTCCTCGCTCAACCTTGGAGACCTTGGAAGGACGTTCGCGGTAAGAAACAGACCACCTCTCCGCCAATCTTAGCAGAGGATGCCAGACGAGGAGAACTTTGCCAGACTAAAGTGAAGGAGAAACAAAGAGACGCTAATTAATCCTCGCAAGCATTGCAACGTTACCTGAGCGTGTTTACTTCAGGGATTGACCGCTAACAGCAGCACTATAATTAGAACTTGGGTGAGAACAGCAACATGCTTGGGGCTCCATGTGGGCCCCACAGTATCAATATACGGTTATTGCATTCTGTAGACGCTTTGCTGGAACGCTATACCATTTATCAATGTAACAGGAAAAGAAAGATAGAACCATGTACTGATGGATTAGCGAGACTGTAAAGCTTTAGTTAGCAATGGAGTGGGTATTTCTCAGGAAGCGTGGCTCATACTTATCTCCAAACTAAAGATTTTCATACAATTATCCACTTTCCCCAGACCAGTCAATCAGCCAAGATGGTGGCTAACGTAATAGGAAACACTAGAGGCATCCAAAACTTTCTTTTTATCTGCACAGTGGATTTCCCTATAAGTAAATAACATGAGTGACTATGGAATTCTAGTGTTTGTTAGCAACCCCTGCTAGCATCACCACCACAGACCTGCATGTTGTATTATATTGGAAGCTGGGCATCGTCAAAACCAGTATTGACAACATTTTGAATGCTATTACATTGGTCAACCAGTATGACCAAGTTAGTCGACCAGCTAAACCAGCACCACATTAGAATTATACCAGCTTAAACCAACATGGAAGAACATTAGCCTTGTAGCTCCAATGCTAAACCAATTAAACTAAATTTTGGAATAAGGCTCTCTTCAAACCAACACAGCTGGTCAGCAGCAAAACTAGTATTTGCTTATTTTGCAGGTCAGCTAAACCAGCACTGGACCAGTATAAACCAGCTTAGGCTAAATTGATTGTGCCAATTTCTTTAAGCTATCCAACATCATGTTAGCCAGCGTGTTTAAACAGTAGAAGGCCAAAGGACAGTAGGACCAACGCTAACCCTTGTTCTTAAGAATGAATGCGTCTATGGCATCTTTTACTTTATCCACAGCAGTTTTCTTCAAAATGTTACTGTTCTCCATGATTCTGAATTCCACAAACAGCCTAACTGCACGTACACGGTCCCGTGATGGTGTTGGCGAGTGTAGACACTGTAAGTGGACTTGACAGCGGTGAACTAAACAGTGTAAAATTAGCCTCAACACTGTCAGTTTCCCCAAAACGCTTCCCACTATAACGCCGCACTACACAAATCTAATGTACCAGCCGTTCTCCACACACTCAGACAGCCTTCAGCAGGAGTGATTTTGAAGTGCTACCAAGGATTCCCATCAGAGTGAAAGCACAGAGACGCAGCAATGCATTTCCTGGTACCAAAGCATCGCGGCTAAGGGATTTATTCGAGAACAAAAATGGCAACCGCTACCTCCAATGATTTCTCTACTGACTCACGCATCCGCCAGCGGAGCCGCCGTTGAGGGCCGAGCTGAAAGAATACCTGCTTTCTTTTCCAACTAAATCAAATTGGCAATTTGAAAAAGTGGAAGGTTGAAGAACTGCAACTTTTCTTAGAGCCTATAAGTTTTAAGGGGTGAACTTCAACCTACTCGCGTGGAGCTTCTCAAACTGCCTGTAGAGTCAGTAATCAGAGGCCTCCATTCAAACAATGCATTCATGAGCACAGTACACCAGCTGGTCAGTCAAGTTGGGGTTCTATGTTAAGTGTTTAAGCCTCAAGCAACCAAATAAAACAGGCCTCAACGCTGATTTACAGCAAATGCTCACAATTGGAATCACAATGTTGACCCAAAAGAAATCACAATTCGAATCTACCCCCAAATTGTTAAGCGCTGCTTTAGAAAACCAATCTTTTTGACAGACATGTCTAAACAGGGATCTTACTGCTGATTTGAGCCTCAACATTGCAGCCCAAAATGAGAAGGGCCTTCACGTGAGATGGGGCGAGACTAGCATTGGGATGAAAACAGCCGAGGCAGTCAATTTTGGACGTCAGTTTGAGTTAACACTGAAAAAAGATAACAGCTTTCAAAATGTACTGCGCGGTGTATCTTAGCATTTGGCCTCATATTCACCTGGACATCACAGTCAGGGACTAAGAAGTAGAGTAAAATGACCAAAGAATAGGTAGTTGTACCCCAACACACTGGCCTTCTCACTTAGAGCAGTGTATTGTGTGTTATTCTACATACCACGACAAAACAGGCGCACCTCAGCCTGAACACGCCTGAACTAACACGCCTGAACTAACTACAACAGCCAAAGTAAGAAACACACATTATTTCTCCCATAACCTCATATAGAAGACACTGTCCCTCATCTACAAGCTGAGAGCTCCTGCATTTAGTCATCTACTAATTTGTTCAGTAACGAAAAGTAAGCGTTGGTCCATCATTTACACATTCTAATGAGGGAATTCCAGCAATTTATTTCCAGTTTCTCCCAGAATTTCTTAACAGTTTAGTCCCTGGGATGTAAACATGGTGGTTTGAATGTAATGATGAAATTATTCACTGTAGACAAACTTACAGACTCACAGACGTCCTAACAGTGGTGGTGGATGGAACCAATGGTCACCACGTCCAACAACAAATATAGCCATTTTATTCACTATCCAAATCCACCAGCGGTGAACTTCTGGCCTGCCTGTAGAACCATTCACATGATGTATTCATGAGCACAGAACCACAACTTAACTGACCATCTGGCGTACTATGTTAAGCATTCAAGCTTCAAGTAGACAAATAAAAAGGCCTAGTTTACTGGCATCACAATGTTAATCCAAGAGATTGGACTGTATTAAAGTTTAGTAAATTTGTATTTTTCTACATTGTTTAAAAGCAGCAGTTTACACTGTGTGAGTATTTCATGGCAACTTTGGGCAATGGAGATATAATATATGTATATGTTGATGATGGTAAAATGTACATATGAAACTGATATTAAATCTGAAAATATAAAGGGTCCAATTTGCATAATAACAAGGCTGCATGCACTCCATTGATTAAAAACATTAATTTTTAGCCCACAAAACATAAAACAGCGTGTCAGACACACATCTAACCCCTGCATGTACTAACGTTCTCTAAACAGTTCTGTCTCAGCAAGTTTATACCAAACCACTCTGCCTGACTTTGTTTCTCTACTTTTCAATAATGTAGCATTTTTGAGAAGTCCAAGAACATTTTTGCCAACTTTTATTTTTGTACATTGTTTAAAAGCAGACGTTTACACTGTGTTAGTATTTCATGACGAATGGAACAACAGAAAAGCTCCTAAATCACTTAAGGGGAAATAATTCTGGTTCCATTGACTTGCATTGAAAGGAAGACATTGTTTTAGCCCTTTCCTGTAAAGTTGCCATTTTGGAGATTCTTGTTGTACTTTGAGCAGCGGAGATATAATATATGTATATGTAAATGTTGATGATGGTAAAATATACATATAAAAATTATATTAAATCTGAAAAATAAGGGGGGGGGCTTATTTGCATTATAACGACCCTTCATGCACTCCATAGATTAAAAACATAAAACAATGGGTCAGACACACATCTAACCCCTGCATGTACTAACTTTCTCTGAACAGTTCTGTCTCAGCAAGTTCATACCAAACCACTCTGCCTGACTTTGTTTCTCTACTTTTTAATTATATAGCATTTTTGAAAAGTCTGTGCAATTTCAAGCTCAATGCAGCAACTTCTTACAGGCTACTCTGTGACAGGATCCAGTTCATCTATAATGTGCTGTGCTTTTTCATTTCCCTCTCATATAGCTAACGTCGCCGGCCGCGCTTCTGCTGACGGGCCAGCGTCGTTCAATAAGCCTCCTTTATAAATCTGTGCTCTGTGTGTGGAAGATGAGGAAGAAGCAAGCGAGAGGAAAAGACATCTGGACCAAAGTACCAGCAGAAAGGGCCCATAAGGCCGTGCGCCCTGCCGTTCTGTTCAAACCACCATTCTGTTCAATTACCAGCGAGCCACCTCAACAATCCATCTATCAGTCTCAGTCAAACGTGGCCAAACACAGCCGACACGTAATAAACCAGCATTATGCGGCGCACTGTGAAGGGCGAGCGGCTGAATGTGTGTCAGCTTAACATGCACATGTAAAAGGCTGATGTGTGAGGGGTCAGTCGTCAGCAGCACTGCACTCACACTGCAGAGGATGGGGGCTGCTGGCAGTGGAGAGAGCAGCGCAGAGAGCTCAGCGCGCGCTCACTGAGGCAAAACACAGCGCCCCCTGTGGGACAGTGAGGGGGAAAACACACAAGGCATACCAAGCAATTCTCTGAGGGAGCATTAAATACATAAATATACTGTATATTAATAAACATATGAATAAATGTTATCTTAAAATAAATAAGAGTCCGGTATGAACAGGTCTTTTACATAAAAAACTGGTTCGTAAATAAATAAATAAATAAATAAATAAATAAATGAGACTCAAAGTACCAAAAAGTTTATTATTAAATTTTTTTTTAATTAATTAATTAAAAATAAATAAATATATGATTCCATTATAAACAGGAATTATGAGAAAATGATTTGTAAATAAATAAATAAATAAATAAATAAATAAATAAGACTCTGGGTAGCCACAGACCCCTTTTTAAATGGGATAGATAAAGAAATTTACAAAACAAAAAAGATAAAATTAATTAAAACAAATACATAAGAGTCAGGAAATGAACAGGTCTTTATGAGAAGATGTTTTGGAAATAAATAAATAAATAAATAAATAAATAAATAAATAAATAAGACCCAGGTTTGGAAGCTTATTCAAAAACAAAACTCCAGATAAATCGATATAAGCTGGTTTCCGAATAAATAATGAAAGTCTTTCAATTAAAAGCTGAATCATTAGTGATTCGAGTTGCCACAGACTTCTTATTAAGCTCTGTTTAAACATAAATAAACAAATGAACCTCTGAGCTTCCATTTGAATGGTTAGAGAGTCGGCATTCAGGCAGCAGAGTTTTTAATGATTGGGGGGGTAAATAAATAAATAAACAAACGAGCACATCAACAAACAAACAACCCTGTTTGTTTCCACTTGGTGTGTTACGCTGCCTGCTTCTCAGCCTGAGCCGCTCAGAGCAGTTAAAAACAAGAAAAAAAAGAAAAGGAGCAGCAGGAGGAGGCGCGGCGGACTGGAATAGATAATGAAGTGTCCAGATGAGAAAGACGAGGAGAGGAGGAGAAGAGAGGAGAGGAGAGGAGAACCAGAGAGGAGAAAAGGGGCTTTCTTTAGCAGAAAAAACACATAAACCCGAGCCAGTCAACAGCAACCCACCCAGGAATGCTCCAGCACCGGGAGGGTTTGAGACCCCTGTAAGAACACCATTGATTTGTTTTCCCTCTCACACAATACCGGAATACCTAAAATAGCCCAAAGATTATACCAGCACAACACTTCAGCTAACAGCACTGGGGGGGGTGGGTGAGAGGCTGAGAGAGAGAGACCACCCCCCCAACCGAATGAAACAGTGACCAATAAATGCATGCACAAGCAGCCAGACACCTCTTTACTCTCAGTTTAACCCTTTGCATGTGGATGGAGGTTGATATACATGTACTGTGAGGGGGGTTAATACAAATAAGCAAACAATTGATATGAAGTGATCCAGGTTATTAATAAACAAGGACAATAAAAGTGCATGCGAGTCTGATTCCCAGGTCAGATATGACACAACAGGTCACTATGTTGTCGCTAACAAAGTCACAGATTGAATTCTATTCAGTGAAACAGCCTGTGGGAATAAAGGGGGAGTCCAGACTGCTGACTGAAGACCCCCGGACGGAAAGCAATCCACAATGTACAGACATGCATTTAATCCAGGTCGAGCACTGTTCATTATTAAGGTTTACTAATAATTATGTTAATTGACTGATGCTCATGGTTTTATACACACGCCCTACCACACACACACACACTAATATATATATATATATATATATATATATATATATATATATATATATATATATACTACCAGCTCAGCACATACTGCTGTAAGTTATTAATAAGAATTAATAAATTCTAATAATAAAATAAGAATAAATACATAAATACATGCATATATACACACACACACACACACACACACACACACACAAGATAATACTAATACTACTACTAATAATAATAATAATAAAGAGAAGAACAGGTTGGTGCTTGGACCCCTAATATTACTAAACATAATAAAGACCTGCACCTCCAGCTGAAGCTGGAAAACGATAAAAACGTGAATGGAGCATATCAACCCCAGAGCCCACCAACGCAAGCCCCCCAGACGCACACATGCCCAGCCGGAGGAGCTCAACTCCGCGCTCCGTAAGAAAAGGACAGCAGCAATGATGGCCATCAACTTGGAGAGCCTGATCAAACGCACGTTAACCCATGCACATGAGCGCACGTGCACACAGATGAGAAAAGAAGTAAGGTATTTTTCTCCTTTCATCACTCACCCCGCGCTCCCGAGCATCCGAGCACCACGCACAGCCACACGGCGACGCGCGCGACACTCCGCACAGCACCGGCGCGTGCCATAGCGGGACCGGACAGCAGCAACAGCAGCACCAGCAACAGTAGTAGCAATAGTAGTAGTAGGTCCCCGAGTATTAAACCACAGCGCGCGGTGTCCTCAGCGCATCAACTCGGAGAGGGACGAGCGCACGAGAAGCGAGAGAGCCAGAAGAGAAAAAACCCCAAACCGCTGCGCTCTTCACGGCTGATTAAATGCATCCATGCTCCATCCAGGCGGTCCCCCAAAAAGCGCAGGAAGGAAAAGAGAGGGGGAAAAGCAAGAAAAAAAGCCCCCAAAAAGCAAAAAAAAGGAAAAAAAAGCCGTGCAGAGGACTTTCCGCGCGCCTCTCAGCTTCACTCTGCAGCTCTGGATGTCCGCTGGAGGTGTGCGCGCGCGCGGAGTGTCGCTGAGGCGAGCGCGGATTCATTGATCTAAAAAAAAAAAAAAAAAAAAAAGGGAAAAAAGAGAGGAGGGGTGGAGAGAAGACCCGGACCGGAGCGGAGGGGGGGATTGCTGAGGGGAGGATTTTTCTCCTCTACCCGCATTTAAAAAAAAGCCACGCCTCCTCGCTCTGGGACCAGTCAGTTCATCAGCAGAGCAATTAGACTCTCTAGAGTCCAGCCTTCCCGCGCTACCACCTGCCGGGGGCGGGGCTTTAGTGTTCTAGAACACTATACTGAACTTTCAGTCTATCTTAGTGCAGAAGCAGAGAGGGCTTTACTGCTCTAGAATGTTAGACTAAACGTTTATAGCCAATCTTAGTGCAGGAGGTCTAGAATGTTATACTGAACTTGGAGCCAGTCTCTGAGCAGGAGGGCGGGGCTTTAGTACTCTAGAATGTTATACAAAATGTTAAGACAGTCACTGGTAATGGGGGGTGGGGCCTTGGTGCTCTAGAATGTTATACTGAACTTGGAGCCAGTCTCTGAGCAGGAGGGCGGGGCTTTAACACTTAAAAATGTTATGTTAAATATGAAGCCAATTTCTGTGCAGCACAGTTTTGGTAATCTAGAATGATATACTGAATGTTATACCAGTCTCTGTGCAGGAGGGCGGGGCTTTAGTAACTACAGCGTTGAATTTCGAGCCAGTGTCTGTGCAGGAGGGCGGGGCTTTAGTAATCTGAAACGTTATACTGAATTTCGAGCCAGTGTCTGTGCAGGAGGGCGGGGCTTTAGTAATCTGGAATGTTATACTGAATTTCGAGCCAGTGTCTGTGCAGGAGGGCGGGGCTTTAATAATCTGGAATGTTATACTGAATTTGGAGCCAGTGTCTGTGCAGGAGGGCGGGGCTTTAATAATCTGGAATGTTATACTGAATTTGGAGCCAGTGTCTGTGCAGGAGGGCGGGGCTTTAATAATCTGGAATGTTATACTGAATTTGGAGCCAGTGTCTGTGCAGGAGGGCGGGGCTTTAATAATCTGGAATGTTATACTGAATTTGGAGCCAGTGTCTGTGCAGGAGGGCGGGGCTTTAATAATCTGGAATGTTATACTGAATTTGGAGCCAGTGTTTGTGCAGGAGGGCAGGGCTTTAGTAATCTGGAATGTTATACTGAATTTCGAGCCAGTGTCTGTGTAGGAGGGCGGGGCTTTAATAATCTGGAATGTTATACTGAATTTGGAGCTAGTGTCTGTGCAGGAGGGCGGGGCTTTAATCTGGAACGTTATACTGAATTTGGAGCCAGTGTCTGTGCAGGAGGGCGGGGCTTTAATAATCTGGAATGTTGTACTGAATTTCGAGCCAGTGTCTGTGCAGGAGGGCGGGGCTTTAATAATCTGGAATGTTATACTGAATTTCGAGCCAGTGTCTGTGCAGGAGGGCGGGGCTTTAATAATCTGGAATGTTATACTGAATTTCGAGCCAGTGTCTGTGCAGGAGGGCTGGGCTTTAATAATCTGGAATGTTATACTGAATTTCGAGCCAGTGTCTGTGCAGGAGGGCGGGGCTTTAGTAATCTGGAACGTTATACAGAATTTCGAGCCAGTGTCTGTGCAGGAGGGCGGGGCTTTAGTAATCTGGAATGTTATACTGAATTTGGAGCCAGTGTCTGTGCAGGAGGGCGGTGCTTTAATAATCTGGAATGTTATACTGAATTTCGAGCCAGTGTCTGTGCAGGAGGGCGGGGCTTTAATAATCTGGAATGTTATACTGAATTTCAAGCCAGTGTCTGTGCAGGAGGGCGGTGCTTTAATAATCTGGAATGTTATACTGAATTTCGAGCCAGTGTCTGTGCAGGAGGGCGGGGCTTTAATCTGGAATGTTATACTGAATTTCGAGCCAGTGTCTGTGCAGGAGGGCAGGGCTTTAGTAATCTGGAATGTTATACTGAATTTCGAGCCAGTGTCTGTGCAGGAGGGCAGGGCTTTAGTAATCTGGAATGTTATACTGAATTTCGAGCCAGTGTCTGTGCAGGAGGGCGGGGCTTTAGTAATCTGGAATGTTATACTGAATTTCGAGCCAGTGTCTGTGCAGGAGGGCGGGGCTTTAGCAATCTGGAATGTTATACTGAATTTCGAGCCAGTGTCTGTGCAGGAGGGCGGGGCTTTAGTAATCTGGAATGTTATACTGAATTTCGAGCCAGTGTTTGTGCAGGAGGGCGGGGCTTTAGTAATCTGGAATGTTATACTGAATTTCGAGCCAGTGTCTGTGCAGGAGGGCGGGGCTTTAGTAATCTGGAACGTTATACTGAATTTCGAGCCAGTGTCTGTGCAGGAGGGCGGGGCTTTAGTAATCTGGAACGTTATACTGAATTTCGAGCCAGTGTCTGTGCAGGAGGGCGGGGCTTTAGTAATCTGGAATGTTATACTGAATTTCGAGCCAGTGTCTGTGAAGGAGGGCGGGGCTTTAATAATCTGGAATGTTATACTGAATTTCGAGCCAGTGTCTGTGCAGGAGGGCGGGGCTTTAGTAATCTGGAATGTTATACTGAACTTGGAGCCAGTGTCTGTGAAGGAGGGCGGGGCTTTAATAATCTGGAATGTTATACTGAACTTGGAGCTAGTCTCCGTGCCGTGTTGTAGGCAGGGCTTGTCTGTCTTTAAATTAGACCACCATATTAATGGCCAGTCACAATGCAAAGGGGTGTGGCTTTA
>CM038726.1:30610833-30620833 GCA_021613375.1 Megaleporinus macrocephalus | reverse complement strand
CTACACGGCCTGTATTGACTGTGCTGCTTAATTTGAGGGTGAATTTCATTCTGCCGAGTTAACAGCAGTGTCACGGCTCTAATGAAAACCTGCCTGTATATTTGCATACACATCATTACGTCCTTTATTCCGCGCGCATCCTCACCCCACTTCTTGATTGAATCACAAACGCTTTCTATCTTTTCCCCCCGTTACGTCTCTTGTCTTTCATTCATTAGAGAGGGGAACTCGAATGGGGCCAATTAACGAGGCGGAGGGCCACCAGCGGGGCGCTGAACAAATACACATGTGCGGAATGTTTTATTTTGGGGGTGTCTCTGTTTTGTCTAGCTCAGCATGAGGCTGATGAAGAGAGACGATTAGAAGAGAGAAAGCTAGAGGAAAGAGAAAGAGGGAGAGAGAATTACCTAATGGACTACTTATCACACTGTGAATTAACCCCCCATTGAACACTAAATTAGGTACAGTGTCTGTCGGTTTGCGCCGCCACTGTAAACAGCTCTTTCTCTGGTGCAGAAAAGCCCAATAATGGGACGATTAAGTCAGACCTAATAATGGGAAGATAGTGTACAGCTTGGAGAGATGCTAATCAGAGAGGTTTTCTTGTGGCTGGGAGTTTGGGGGTGGAGGTGGGGGGTGGTTAACTGGTACAGGCCCTGCAGTGAGAGAGGAAATTAATTAAAAGGGTTAATATCCTACATTTTTCTTGTATTTTATTTTTCTCTCTGGGGTCCACTTAGAACATGTATGTGAGTTTATGTAGCAAAAATATTCATAATTAATTTTTAAATGACCGATCTCCACCAATCAGACTCTTTTCGTTACTGTGCCTTTAAGATCGCTGTGTGTTCTGATTGGTCGGCCTGTATTGTGACTGATTCAACAAGCAGTTCAGGCTGAAAGGCTTTTTATAAGTCAAGTCCTTACAAGAAAGTCTGTTCACTCAGTGGCCATCTTTGCAACACTGGTGGGCAGTTATTTCCATCCATGCATCCATACCGTGTTGTCTGTTGTTCTCTATTTGAGGTGATACATCTGTCCCTACCAACATTTTGGTTTTAAAGAATCGTCCCTACCAACATTTTGGTTTTAAAGAATTGTCCCTACCAACATTTTGGTTTTAAAGAATCGTCCCTACCAACATTTGGGTTTTAAAGAATTGTCCCTACCAACATTTTGGTTTTAAAGAATCGTCCCTACCAACATTTTGGTTTTAAAGAATTGTCCCTGCCAACATTTTGGTTTTAAAGAATTGTCCCTGCCAACATTTTGGTTTTAAAGAATTGTCCCTGCCAACATTTTGGTTTTAAAGAATTGTCCCTGCCAACATTTTGGTTTTAAAGAATTGTCCCTACCAACATTTTGGTTTAAAGAATTGTCCCTACCAACATTTTGGTTTTAAAGAATTGTCCCTACCAACATTTTGGTTTTAAAGAATTGTCCCTACCATCATTTTGGTTTTAAAGAATTGTCCCTACCAACATTTGGGTTTTAAAGAATTGTCCCTACCAACATTTGTGTTTTATAGAATTGTCCCTACCAACATTTTGGTTTAAAGAATTGTCCCTACCAACATTTTGGTTTTAAAGGTTTTAAACATTTTGGTTTTGAGTTTGCTCAAAGATTCCCACAGTGTTGTCATTACCCCATATTTGGTCAGAACATGTTCAATATCAGAAGTTTACTGTTATCTTCAGGTTAGCTTGCTGTGGTCACTGCTGTACTGTGTCTACTATGTACTGTTACATTGTGTTATGGTTGTGTTGCACTTGTTGGTCTAGTTTACTTAATGCTGCACTGGTATAATGACCAGTTGAATTGAACTAAACTAAATTAGCCTGACTTGGAGCAGGGGTCAGTTTTCTTTTAACAATAATTTTTCTCTGACAAGCTGGAAAAGGTAAAACAATAGAGAGTGCATGTTTAAACCAATTATTTTAACAACGAATATATAGCAGCCCCTCCTCTTGCCTTGCAAAATGGTATGATCCAGCTTCTCTTTCTCTCGGTGTCAGTGCTGTATTTGTCTGGTGTCGTATATGGTGTCTAGTAAGTTTTATAAAGGAGTATTTTTGTACTTTATCACTCAGAACCAACACATTACAGTGATTATCAGCCTAGCTCTCACCCTCACCCATATTTCTGATCACTCTTTATTCTGTTATTGTTAGCTGGGAGTGACTATCTGATGGTTTATTGTAATTTAGCAGGCTAATGCTGCAGGTGCTCTGTTTACTGTTTATAAAGGAGTGAGAGAAGCTGTAGCTGCTGTGCTGTTGGTTAGTGTGTGTGTTATTAAAGTTAAGGTGTTAGAGTAGAGCTGTTTGTATGTGTATTAATAATTAATGCTACAGAATGATAAGATATGAAGAGATGTTGCTATAACGTAACTGTGTGTGTGGTCAGCCAGTCAGCTATAGATATTCAGGTAAGGCCAACATAATCTTGATCATATGCTCAGAATCTGTTGATAATGGTAATAATATTGATAAACTGATTATTAGAATTGATGTGAGAATTGGTAAATTACTCTTATTATTCTGTCATGACACACTCACCCCAAGTCTCATGCCCTGAATTTCTCTTATTCTCATCTGGTCACCCTTTAGCCCACAGAAGCTCAATATTAAAGTTTATACTTTATTATATTTTACTTTTAATAAAACGTCTATATATATTTGTAAACTAAGCCTTGTGAACTAAGGTTTTTTTTTTTGTTTTTTTTTATTTGTTGGTGTCTTTCCAGTGACAATGTTGCCCCAACACTGATTTTGGATTGATGGTCCGAAATGACTTTAAATTGTATTTTTTTTTTAATGAGCTGTTCTTATTTTGGTGCTCAGCCTCTAAACCTCTAAGATTACAACCGCCCCTGACTTGGACACAGGAAGGCCTTGCATCCCTTTTTAATGTGGTACCATTTTGGAAGCAGTTGTTCTGTATGTTTCAGTAACAGATAGTAAGAAAAGATGGGTCTCGACTGGATTCTTTATTTTTTACCCCGTTGCTGTCTATAGAGTGGGGGAGGGGAGAGAGAGAGAGAGAGAGAGAGAGAAAGAGAGACTGAGCAAAGGAGTAAGTGTGGATCCCACGGGAGTGAAAAAGAGCAGTAGCACTGGCAGGAGAAGGGGTCACTGGCCTCTAGTTCACCCTGTCAAATGCCTGCGTGCTGTCAGACAACGGGCCCAACGCTGTTCACATCCTGACCCCCCGCCGTCTTCTCTCCATCTCGCTGTTTTTCTCTCTTGCTTTCTCTTTCGAGGTGGCCCTATTGTGGAAAACCACAGTTGGCGGTACTGGGTAAAAATGTTTAGATCCAACCAAGCAAGCGAAAAGAGGCCATTGGTTCATCGTGGTTGTGATGTCACGACCATGGACACATTTTCAGTTTTTCACTCAAAATCATTTGCATATCATCCCTGTCCAAAGAGAAACATGCATCTCCATTTTTGCTGATTTTTATATTTATGAATCATTTGAATACAACAGTTGCTGTTTATATTGCTGTTTAAATTTATGATCAATGGACCAATGGAAATGCTCCAAAATAGCTTGGAAAGTTTTCTGGTTCCATTGACTTACATTAAAATTGCAGAAGGTTTTTGGCCTTTCCTGTAAAGTTGTCATTTTGGAGATACAAACTATTTTCTTTGGACTGCTCAGACATGACCGTATGTTTTATTATGTATTATATACGACCTGGTAGTAAATACTGGTTGTTTTTAAACCCGGAATGTAGGTGTTATTAGATTATAATAAAAAACAATAAAATAAATATAACAGTCTGTTTCTGTTCTACAGGATAACGAGAGTTTTGTCAAGTAAAATTAAATCATGGTGCACTTGAAGGAAGCCAAAATAAAATGCAAGACAAACGTGACCTTTAAGAACCCCCGTTCACATTTTCCCATTACTCCAGCCATTATTCATGTTCACAAGTACATTGTTCAAACACGTACGCCACCAAATTTCAATCAGAACGATTCAAAACTTTCCCCGAGACGTCTCCGAGCGGTCCAGTGACTCATCTTTATATAATACAATTCACTCTAATTGTTTGCCGTGCCAGAGTTTTGAGTCCGTAGCGCACATTGTGCTATTATTGAGTTTAATCACTCACGTTAATAATTGTTAATAACAGAGGGAAGTGAAAGAGGCTTTTCAAATTGCGATCAGTCTAATTAAAAGCTCGGTTACTTGCGGATCGTCGTCTTGTTAGGTGAATTAACACTTGACAGTATTAAATGCAAATGAAGTACATGGACTCGATGCAAACTAATGAAAGTAATGGGATCATATCGCTGGAAACATCTCAGCGTTTCACCCCCGCATGCTGTTGTTGTTGCACTAATCGGGGTGTTTTCAATCAAAACTAACCAAATTATTTCCTCAACTGTGGCTCCTTGTTTAGATCGTTCTCGCTCAGCACGAGGGAGCTTAAGCAGACCATGGCTGGGAGTTCAATGGGAACAGAGAAAGGGGGAAGACAGAAAACAAAACACTGACATAAGGGACTTGGTGGGTGGGGGTTGGTGGGAGGGGTTTACTGGAACAGAGAGTTAGTTAAGAGTCTGGAGGACCCCATTAGTCAATGTATGTGCCCGAGTTGGGAGGGGGTTTAAAGGGGGTTGCCACTCACTCCACTTCTGTCCGCTTGATTTTCAAGCTGCCATGTGGCTTTTGTGAACACCTGTGTCTCTAGGCTTCGAATAATTACCTCAGTCTCCACCATTTTCCTCTAATAATGGCGCTAATTCACCACGCCCCTCCTTCCTCGGACAGCTGGCGCAATGGAAAGCCAAGAGAGATCCCAGAGGGTCAAGTTGAAGGGACTGACAACCCTTAATCAACAGCTTAAGAGTCAATCTTCCAGGTTTAAACACATTACAACTTCATAAGCAACACAATTTGGTGGCACTAGCATGTGCAAGGTTGTGAACAGCTATGTAGCGTGAAGAATCAGCAAAGTACATATATATAATTTTCATGCAATTTTCTTGCAATTCACAAACAATATTGTCCATTTCTCAATTAATGTAAGTGTATCAGGTGTTTTTTAAAGAATATAAATGTTTGTATTAAGGTCTATTTTTGTATAGAGGCTTATTTTGCATATAGTCCTATTATCAGTAATTCTCAGTCCTCTGTCTAAATCTCCTGGTACGACCGCCAATCCAAGTTAAGGATGTTATTGGGCTAATTGGTTGTTAGGACACTCTTGCTCAATTGTGATGCACAGCTGAAAAACATTCTACTAATAAGTGAGTATAAAAGGGAGAAACAACATTCTAGGTTAGTTTAGTATCTGAAGATCAGCAGTTGATGGCTTGCTGACCGACTCACAATGACCAGAAAGAAACAACTTTCTTTAGAGACCCGTCAGTCCATTGTTGTGTTAAGGAAGAAGATACTCCATTGAAAACAAGAACCTTTCATTATATATATATATATAGCGCTAGAAAGTTAATATATCTAACATAAGCTAAAGCCAAACCATCATACAAGACTTGAGCCACATTGAGATAATTTCAGAATTCCAAAAAACCCACAAAAGTACAACCAAATTCTGCCTTCAACGTGTTTGTTGTTAGCCTTGCTAGCATTGATTGAATGCTAAAGTAGGTGGTTTACCCACTTACTATTTATTTATTTGGTGAAGGCCAAATTACAAGAAGCAGCAAAATGAATGTTTTGTTGGGTGGAATTTGGTGGGATGAATGTAGCCACTTTACTAGCATAATGCTAATCCATTTGCCAGTTGGGTAGCGTAGCACATGTGTAAATGTCTTTGGAATGATGTTTTGATCTGGACTATTTACAGTATTTTAGGTCACTGTGGTCCTAAAAACCGGCCTGTCCAGTCACACAAAGTACGTAACTAGAATTATTCTGGTAAAACTCATCCAAAGCAAACAGGCCTCAATTTTTTTTTGGGTTAGTGTGACAAGCTTGTTTAGCAAGACACGCGTGTGAGGTTTGCCAGCGTACATCTCTGAGAAGCCAGCCTTCCAGCAGTTTGGACCCGCTATGTTTGGGTGAATGTTTTGCTTCTGAGGACTACAGAGCTGAAGAAAATAGAGTGGAATTGGGGGATTTTGGGTGGTAAACAGGTGGCAGGATCCTTAAATCTGATTTGGCATAGCTGCAATGACACCAAGTCAAAATCCCACCGACGTGTCAAAGCTTTTTCAAAAGATATTAGAATTTCATTAGACTGAGAACGAAGCAGATCAGAGTTCTGCTAGTGCCTGATTATCTCTGCACTGATGCTTTTGTCAGAGCTTCAACCACATGTACTTTTAACATGTCATAATACAACGTCACATGTCTTCAGTGAAGCCAGACGCTTAGCATGACTCACAGCTACGAGGAAAGGAAAACAATTGTCAGGCCCCATATGGCGCTTCTCGCTGCTACTGGTCTGAAACAGCTGTCTGTCGATAAAAGTCATTATTACTCTGACTTTACGGCCGTTTCCATAAAATTAACAATATTATGGATTTTGTTTAGCACCAAACTACCAACATAATCACTATGACATGGCCAAAGCCATCTACTTATGAAAGAAACATGATTCTTCAGTCCTGGTCGCCCATAAGACAAGGTGAATGAGGGACACATGGAGGACAGGGTGCAGCTCTTTCTTGAAGCGAAAGCACAAGCCAGTCAATTCTAATTAAATCTATTGTAAATGCAGGCACATGTATAAGTTTGTGTGCCCCTGGCTCGATTTCACTGTTTATTGGCTCTGTGTGTTCTGCACAGTTCTATTTTTATTTGTCTTTTTATTTATTTTTGCTAAATTTATCATACTAGGGTGGGGGCTGTGACCAATCAAAAAAAGTTTGGGCCGATTTAAATTTTATTGTAATTGTATTTTCTTCTAATAAGCAACTCTGTCAATAAACAGACATTTTCTGTAGAATTCTATTTAGATCTTTTAGCTTTATTTACATGTTTCCTCCATATATGTTACATTATATTACATTACAGATGCAAGAAAAGCAATTTTAATTATATGATAGTGGGAGCAGTGGTGGGAGTATTAGCTGAGTTTGGAGAGGGAGTAAAAGTAAAGTAGGATTTAAGGATTAGGTTTTTTTTACTTAACCTTAAAATGATCGTAGCTGCTTGTAGTGATATCAGCAACTTATTAGTTTCATTGTATACCATTATCATTTATACAATAAGTATTATCAGTCAAATTTAAATGTTTAATAATATTATTTATTGGTTTATATTGTTGAACAAGTGATTCAAGACCCACCCCTCCCCCTTATTCAGAGGGTGGGGGCTTCTTCCCCCATAGGGGTTCACTTTGCCCCAGTATTGGGGAAGGATGCCCCTTAGTGGGGAAAGATGTCCCCTTAGAGGATTTTCAATTGGCTGCTGTTGCCGTGTTGCTTTATGGCCAACTCATGTAAACATATGGCATCATTAAAAGCAAGTAAACATTGGGTTTCTATCTGTTCTCAGTATTTCTGCATAACCCAGCCAGTGAGATGTAAGTTCAGAGTATCTTGATGTGAAATGGTTCACGGTTGGGAAACTTATCAACTCTTTCTTTTGCTTTACAGCGATGGTGATAAAAATAAAAATCACTAAAGGTGCAGGTACATGTTTTTCTTTGGGCAGAGAGAATATGTTGCAGATACTCTGATACCTGGTTCTATGAATTATATAAACAGCAATTGTTTTGTTTAAATTGTGTGAAACATTCACTGTACCTGGACCAGTAGAAGTGGTCAAAAATCAGGTTCCACTGAAGCCAACAAGGTTTTTGGCCTCCACTGTAAAGATACTTGGTTGTCTTTGGATAGCAATGAAATACAACAATACAAAGCCATTTTATTTACTATCCAAGACCTACACTTGTCTGAGTTTATATATGAAGTGTTGATGGTAAAATAGCCATGAGTCTTGAAATAAATAATGCCGCTGTACATATTTGTCTATTTTTTGTTTGTTTTTGACATAATTTAATGTCAATTGTCTTCCATATTGTATATAAATGTAATGTTAAATGGACCAAAAGTACTTGGAACAAGGTCTAGTTACATTGATTTACATAACATGCATCTCAATTTCAGGCAATTTAAATTTTTCTACATATTTTGAACACAACCACTGCCATTGACATTGTCTACAATTTCCATGAGACATGGACAAATACAAATGCTTTAAAATAATTCAGAAAAATAGTATGGCTCCATTGACTTACATTGAAAGTAAAGACTGTTTTTGGCTTCTCCTGTAAAGTTCCTATTTTGGAGATATTTGTTTTCCATTGGACAGTGATGATATGTTTCTCCATCACATGTAAAGCTACCATTCATGTACCAGCCTGTTGTGAACACATTAAAATCAAATCTAACACTTTAGAAGGGAGCTCGTCAGACGTCTGGTTCCATTCACCACCGCTATGCATGACTCAGTAAGTTCCTCTAAAACGAAGCCTTTCACACCAAACCACTCTAAACCACTTCGTTTACCACTTAATTATGCAGGAATTCGGAAAAAAAATGGTGGGAATTCTCTTAAAAGGGGTTGTTATTGCACCAGCTCACCATTACTTGTCATTCTTTATTTACTTGAGCTTTCAGTGATTTGTTTATTTCCTTCTTTGCATACAGATGAAGCGCTTTGAGTTACCGATTGTGTTTGAAATGAAGTGGCCCCGTCTTGTCTTTGTTGTTCTTAGGGCCCGGAATCGCTCTGGCCTGAACAGGACAGTGTTATTAAAAGGAGGGTGGGACTCACTCTAATTCCGCAGTAATGACACGGAGGCTGCACGCGGCAGCTAATGGAGAAAGCACATTCACACACACCCTCTCCTCGACTCTAAATGGGTGTAAAGTTACCAGCAGAGGTGATTATAATTAAAAGAATGTCTATCAGCTACTAATGGTTCTTTTAATCATTCGCTCTCTCCCAACCCTCCCTTCCTTCCTCTCCCTCTCTCTCTCTCACTCTCCCCTGAAGTGTTTTTAGCACTGCTGATAAATACAAGAGCCCAGGGTACATTTTAGCGTTAGCTCCAGGCTCCGCATTCATAAGGCCGAGATTAATTCAGCATTTAGTACAGACCAAAGACCACACAGCGCAGCACTTACAGTAGCGGCATCAATATCTGGACATCACTCAAGGCCTTTACTGGAGCTTTCTGTCTGAGCAGCATCAATATCTATTATAGAAAAGCTAAATGCATAGCAGTAGCAAATAAAAAAAACGTTTCGATTGGGCTAATTATTCTTGTTATACTGCTGTAATACTGCAAAAAGGGTTTTATTTTTAAAAGTTTTTACATAATTATTAAGTGGTGGAGATGTAAACAGCCACGCTGGCGTGAAAAGCTCCATTCTATAGAGACGCACTGAGTCACAGTGGTGGTGAATGGAACCAGACGTCCGTCTCTAAAAGCTCCAGCACAGACAGTTATTACAGCAAACGGTTATGAATACACTGCCTGATGTCTGAGATTCTGTTTGATAAGTGTTGTGATTAAGATTCAGCTTGTATTTTAATCCATACAAGCCATCGTCCAGTTTACATATCTCCGTTTTTGCCCATTTTTATTTTTCCACATTATTTGAACACAGCAGCCACAGTTTGCATTGTGTGAAAATTTCATGATGAATGGATAAAAATGATAAAAACGCTCCAAAATAACTTGGAAATAATTCTGGTTCCATTCACCATTCATCTTATTAATATTATCTTATTATTACTAATATTGTCTATACAGATAAATTATTTTAGATATGTTATTATATGTTAATAGTATTAGTATGTAATGTTAGTATTATTATATTGTTGTCTTAGTATTACTTATTATACTAATATTTATTATTACAGATAAATTATTATAGATGTTATTAAATGTTATGTAGTATTAGTATGTAGTGTTAGTATTGTTATATTATTATTACTTATTATACTAATATTTATTATTACAGATAAATTATTATAGATGTTATTAAATGTTATGTAGTATTAGTAT
>CM038726.1:30285833-30605833 GCA_021613375.1 Megaleporinus macrocephalus | reverse complement strand
GATAATGGAGTGTAAATGTAAGGAGTAGAAAGTACTGATAATGGAGTGTAAATGTAAGGAGTAGAAAGTACTGATAATGGAGTGTAAATATAAGGAGTAGAAAGTACTGATAATGGAGTGTAAATGTAAGTAGTAGAAAGTACTGATAATGGAGTGTAAATGTAAGGAGTAGAAAGTACTGATAATGGAGTGTAAATGTAAGGAGTAGAAAGTACTGATAATGGAGTGTAAATGTAAGGAGTAGAAAGTACAGATAATGGAGTGTAAATGTAAGTAGTAGAAAGTACAGATAATGGAGTGTAAATATAAGGAGTAGAAAGTACTGATAATGGAGTGTAAATGTAAGTAGTAGAAAGTACAGATAATGGAGTGTAAATATAAGGAGTAGAAAGTACAGATAATGGAGTGTAAATGTAAGGAGTAGAAAGTACAGATAATGGAGTGTAAATGTAAGGAGTAGAAGTAAAAAGTCAGCTAAAAAATAATTACTCCAGTAAAGTATGAATAACCAACATTTCTACTTAAGAAAGAAGGTATTTGCATTTCATTACTTGACACCTCTGTTTAGCTGATGTTAGCTAACATTAGCTTCACTTGCTAAGTTCGGTGGCTCAATTTATGCTAAGCTAACGTAGTTGAATCATGAATATTTATAGAGTCGTATGAATGTAAGTTCCATTTTGATCATATTTACAACAATAACTGTACCTCTATATCTGAGTTTATCTAGTTACTAGGCTGTTGGTTATTTAGCTAGATACTGGGTGTGTCTTAAAATGGCACACTCAATAACTTGTTCTCTGTTCACTACATAGACTGCTCTATGTAGAACACAGGGGAGCTGTCAGGGATGCATTGTGGGGCATCAACCTGTAAGTAGTGTAAATTGGTTGTCCACTAACATTGTGGGTAACAATATAGTGAACTATATAGGGAATCTAACTGGCCACTGAGAATTCAGACAACACTACAAAATGACCGACACCCTGAAAACAACACTAAACGGTAGGCTTTATTTAAGATACAGCTGTGTCTGGCCTTGGTGGTCAGCGAGAGCAGCCGGACCCAATTGGGGTAGAAGATTAGAAAAGAGCCTCAACTCAGACGGTCGCCACCTGCAGCCTACGTGAACAACGACGGGTCTCACGGTGTTTTCTCTCTTTAAAGCTGATGAAGTAAATACAATAGAAAAATAGTAAAAAGAAAGAAAAGATTAGAAAGAGTACAAACCGGATTCCAAAAAAGTTGGGACACTAAACAAATTGTGAATAAAAACTGAATGCAATGATGTGGAGGTGCCAACATCTAATATTTTATTCAGAATAGAACACAAATCACAGATTAAAGTTTAAACTGAGAGAATGTATCATTTTAAGGGAAAAATATGGGACAAGTAGCAATAAGCGGCTGGAAAAAGTAAATTGAGCATATAACGAACAGCTGGAAGACCAATTAACACTAATTAGGTCAATTGACAACATGATTGGGTATAAAAAGAGCTTCTCAGAGTGTCAGTGTCTCTCTGAAGCCAAGATGGTAAGAGGATCACCAATTCCACCATTGTTGTGCAGAAAGATAGTGCAGCAATACCAGAACGGTGTTACCCAGCGTCAAATAGCAAAGACTTTCATGTTCTCATCATCAACCGTGCATAACATCAGCAAAAGATTCAGAGAATCTGGAGCAATCGCTGTGCGTAAGGGTCAAGGCCGTAAAACTCTACTGGATGCTCGTGATCTCCGGGCCCTTAAACGTCCCTGTACCTCAAACAGGAATGCCACGGTCAAGGAAATAACAGAAAGGGCTCAGGAATACGTCCAGAAAGCATCGTCAGTGAACACAATCCACTGTGCCATCCACCGCTGCCAGCTGAAACTCTACAGTGCAAAGAGGAAGCCATTTCTAAGCAAGCTCCACAAGCCCGGGCCAGGGTCTTTTAAAATGGAGTGTGGCAAAATGAAAGACTGTTCTGGGGTCAGATGAGTCACGATTTGAAGTTCTTTATGGAACACTGAGACGTCATGTCATCCGGACCAGAGAGGACAAGGATAACCCAAGTTGTTATCAACGCTCCGTTCAGAAGCCTGCATCACTGATGGCATGGGCAGCTTGCATGTCTGGAAAGGCACCATTAATACAGAGAACTATGTTCAGGTTCTAGAACAACATATGCTCCCATCTAGACGTCATCTCTTTCAGGGAAGACCTGCATTCTTCAACAAGATAATGGCAGACCACATTCTGCAGCACTCACATCATCATGGCTACGTAGGAGAAGGATCCGGGTACCGAAATGGCCAGCCTGCAGTCCAGTTCTTTCACCTACAGAGAACATTTGGTGCATCATGAAGAGGAAGGTGCGACAAAGAAGACCCAAGACGATTGAACAGTTAGAGGCCTGTATTAGACATGAATGGGAGAGCATTCCTATTTCTAAACTTGAGAAACTGGTCTCCTTTGTCCCCAGACGTCTGTTGAGTGTTGTAAGAAGAAGGGGGGATGCCACACAGTGGTAAAAATAGCCTTGTCCCAACTTTTTGTTGACGCCATGAAATTAGGAAACAACATATTTTTCCCTTAAAATGATACATTCTCTCAGTTTAAACTCCAATCTGTGATTTGTGGTCTATTCTGAATAAAATATTAGATGCTGGCACCTCCACATCATTGCATTCAGTTTTTATTCACAATTTGTTTAATATCCCAACTTTTTTGGAATCCGGTTTGTAGAAGGAAAAATATATCCAAACGCAGTAGTGATGTGGTGCTTTTAAAGACGCTCACAAATCATAGTAAAGTAAGTCAATAGAGTAAAAATCTACAGCACTTGAGCCTCTTCATGATCTGAAATACTAAATATGAATAAAGAAATATGTTGAATACTGCCTGAAAATGAACTGTAGTGCTAGGATACATGATAGTATTAGTCTTAGAGTAGAGTTTTAGAGGAGATATATATATTACAGTAAAAAGAGTTTAATGTCAGAGGTGTCCGCGGAGCTTCTAACCAATGAGGATTGAGCTCTGTTGTCATCAAGCCTTCTCTCGGCTTGTGTGAAGCCTGCAGCTCCTCACACTCGCGAGATGTTAACATAGTATGTCATCGTAAAGCGACGGTGGTGCCGACTCAAGTCTGACAAAAAAACTACCCGGCATGCACCGCACCGAGCCAGGCGGCAATTGGGCTGCACAGCGCCGTGTGAAGTCGAACACACCTGGTAACTAGGGTGCGATTTCAGACATACCCAGTGTTTACACTCAGGATGAGCTGCTGTTGTGGGTGTGGTTTGACTAAAAGTCTCAGGACTAAGTGATATGGTGGTCTATTTCTACATTACACCTCTTAAACTCAACTGTTGTCCACCAGTTTAGGAATTTCTGAAGCGAGCGCAGGTTTTTCCCACCAATGTTATTACAATCATCATTTTAAAGCAAATTAAGCAGCGAATTTCATTTTAAGCCTTGTTTATGTATGTTGAGTATCTAAAACGATGTGAAATCACGAGTGGTGTCCGTAAGTGCTGCTTAGCCTTTACAGTAATGGTTTAAGTGTTTACCGGGTGACTCACAGAAGCGCATGCACCCAATATTTGAGACTTGTTTTCCTTCGCCTGCCTCAGTAATGCTGAGTCACACACAGAAAAAAATCTTATTTAGTGATTTAAGGGATCGATAACGAATGCAGGGTGAATATCCTTTGAACAGCGTGCGCTCGGAACGGTATTCGTTCCCTGAAAAGAAGGAATGTGTGTCGTTATTCATTCACGTAATGAAGTTTACACTAAAATCACTGAGTGCCTTTTTTCTAAATATTCATGCCATTATATGCTCATTACTCACTAATGAACATGTGTAGGTAATTAAAGCTTCATGAAATTGTTGCGCGGTTGGAGCGGTGCTGCTGGGCTGCTTATGAAAGCTTCACGTTCCTTTAGGTTGCGTCAAGGGAGAGGCTTTGAAGCCGAGCGCCAGCATAGATCAAATGCCTGCCCTGCGCTCGCTAAACCTTTCATTACTCGCTTATGTAACTGCGAAGCAACAGCGAAAATCAATACCGTTTCAAAAGGGTGTCCCCAAACTTTTGACCGGCCGCCTCGGACGGGACGCCAGGAATTACGACGCCAGCGTGTCTCACCTCCGTATTAAATTTACGCTCTTGAAAGCCAGTTTTTACAGCGCTAAGCCGTCCGCGGTGGCCCGGTCACCTCCTAATGAAACGGCCACAGACTTCATCAGTCTGAGCGTCCCAGGCGTGAATCACGTCTTTGACATCCTGTGGGATCCTTAGTGGCGGGGTCATGTCGGGTAAGAGGAAAAAGTCTGAGTCTGTTTGTCCGTTTCCATCTATAAGGCGACACGTGGATGAAATGAGAGAATAAAGTTTATTGATACGTCGATGAATCTCTCTCCAGAGCCGTGACTCGGGTCCGCGATCAATACTAAAGTTGTTTGGGTTCTGTTTTCCCTTTAAAACGAGTTTAAATAGAGGATGCGCATCCCATTACGCCGCACTGCTCTCCGATTTTATCTTTTAAATGAGCTACAGATGCGAGCGTCAATGTTTTACACAGCTAAGCACAATTGGATCGGGCTCGGATCACCAATCAGGTTACAGGTAAAGGATTGGGGGGGCCAGATTTCTCATTTTAGCACCGTTGGATGAAGAGATGCACTGATATTACTTTTCACCTTCCAATCCCAATACCTGATCCTAAATTTAGGCCGATACTGAGTAGCTACACTGCTGTGCAGAAATCTTATAACTTTATCTGATCAGTAAGTGTGTTATTATCAGTTAGAACAGCAGATCTGATTAGAACAGATGTAAATAATCATACATACAATACAAAATAACACAAATATCTTATTGTGAAAGATGTAGATCATATCTTGAGCTCCAGTTTGAAGAACAGAGTGTAGTTCCAGATTTCTCCTGGACGCCCCAGACATTGTATGAATGTGTTCAGTTCCATCAGCAGCAATCTTGATTTAGCTTAATGAAGTACTGAGCAGTCAAAGCAGGTATTAGATGAGAACTGTAAATAATACTGGGTTGTTTATAGAAGAAGCTTGGAAAGGATTGAATAAACACACTGACGTATGTAAAAGTACTACCTACTATATTAATATTGTTTAAATGTTTCAATAATAAAATGTTTTGCTCAGAAAATAAAAGCTTACTGGAAGAAATAGCTTGTTTATATATAATAAATGTTTCCAAGTGCCTGAAACTCTTGTGCAGTAGTGTATATCTAACCTAACTCAGTTATAAGTCCTGATATTCATACATTCATACACATACATATTTAAAATGTGTTCTTCTGTTCTGTGTCACAAATAAAACACAGTCAGCTTCACTTGTGTTTACTGGCGGAGTAAATATATTAGATGATTTTAAAAAAACCTCTGTATATTCAGAGTAAAGAGAACCAACAGGCTGTTCTTTACATCAAAACTGGGCTCAAGAATGTGTTTGGGGGGTGGGGGGTGTAAATCGATGGGGGTTGGACTCTTCACTTAGTGGAGCTTTGATTCGACTGAGGGACTTTTGTTGTTGTTTGTTCGTTTTTTGTTCTGATTAAAACAAAATTCTACTTCCCCCAAAGGTCCATTACACTCCTGTCCAGAGCACTGTGAAACAAGACTGGACAGACAGAGAGAAGAGAGAAGAGAGAAAGAAAGAGATGGAGAGGGAGAGCAAAAGAGCACGAGAGAGAGAGTAAGCGAGAGAGAGAGAGAACAAGAATGAGAGAACAGAAAAAAGTGAGAAAGAGAATGAGAGAGAGAGAGAAAGAATGAAAGAAAGAGCAAGAGAACAAAAAAGAAAGAGAAAGAAAGAGCAAGAGAGCGAGAACAAAAGAGCAAGAAAGAGGAAAAGAGAGCGAGAGAGAGGGAAAGGACGAGAGAGAGAGAAAGGAAGAGGGAGAGCAAAAAAGTGAGAGCAAGAGAGAAAGAAAAAGAGAGTGAAAGAAAGAAAGAAAGAGGGAGAGCAAGAAAGAGTAAGAGAGTGTGAGAGAGAGAAGGTGAGAGAGAGCAAGAGAAAAGAAAGAGTGAGAGAGTGAGCGAGCAAGAGAAAAAGAGAGAGAGGGAGAGCAAGAAAGAGCTAGAGCAAGAGAGAAAGAAAGCAAGAGTGAGAGAAAGAATGAAAGAAAAAAGAAAGAAAGAAAGAAAAGAGAGAAATGAGGGAGTGAGAAAGAGCAAGAGAGAGAGAGAGAGAGCTAAACCCGTCTCAGGTCACAGGTGTGAAATAAATCAGATATAATTATATATAAATTATTCAGTCAATCAAAGCTCTGGAATTCTGGGGAGTGCAGTGGGTAGCGGCGTCACCTCGGATCATGTGTGTTTCTTCTGTGTGACCCGGTTTAGTCCCACAGAAAGCATTACAAGGTGAAAGTGCACTTGAAGGGAAAAAAGCAACCCAGCGTTCTTCTAGAAAGGAAATGGGAGAACTTGGGAACTTAGTTCAAGTCTGTGTGTGTGTGGCTGAGAGTGAATGTAAGTGTGTGTGTGTGTGTGTGTGTGTGGCTGAGAGTGAATGTAAATGTGTGTGTGTGTGGCTGAAAGTGAATGTAAATGTGTGTATGTGTGTGTGTGTGTGTGTGTGTGTGTGTGTGTGTGTGTCTGAGAGTGAATGTAAATGTGTGTATGTGTATGTATGTATGTATATGTGTGTGTGTGTGTGTGTGTGAGAGTGAATGTAAATGTGTGTATGTATGTATGTATGTATATGTGTGTGTGTGTGTGTGTGTGTGTGTGAGAGTGAATATAAATGTGTGTATGTGTGTGTGTGGGGGGGGGGGCTGAGAGTGAATGCAAGTGTGTGTGTGTGTGTGTGTGTGTGAGTGAATTTAAGTATGTGTATGTATGTGTGTGTGTATGTATGTATGTACGTATGTATGTGTGTGTGTATGCGTGTGTGTGTGTGTGTGTGTCAGAGTGAATGTAAATGTGTGTATGTATGTGTGTGTGGGGGGGGCTGAGAGTGAATGTAAATGTGTGTGTGTGTGTGTGTGTGTGTGTGTCAGAGTGAATTTAAATGTGTGTATGTGTGTGTATGTGTGTATGTGTATGTATGTATGTATGTAATGTGTGTGTCTCTGAGAGTGAATGTAAGGGTGTGTATGTGTATGTATGTCTGAGAGTGAATGTAAATGTGTGTGTGTGTGTGTGTGTGTCTGAGAGTGAATGTAAATGTGTGTATGTGTATGTATGTGTGTGTGTGTGTCTGAGTGTGAATGTAAATGTGTGTGTGTATGTATGTGTGTGTGTGTGTGGCTGAGAGTGAATGTTAATGTGTGTATGTATGTGTGTCTGAGAGTGAATGTAAATGTGTGTGTGTATGTATGTATGTGTGTGTGTGTGTGTGTGTGTGTGTGGCTGAGAGTGAATGTAAATGTGTGTGTGTGTGTATGTATGTATGTATGTATGTAGGTATGTATGTATGTGTGTGTGGCTGAAAGTGAATGTAAATGTGTGTGTGTGTGTGTGTCTGAGAGTGAATGTAAATGTGTGTGTGTATGTATGTATGTGTGTGTGTGTGTGTGTGTGTGTGTGGCTGAGAGTGAATGTAAATGTGTGTGTGTGTCTGAGAGTGAATGTAAATGTGTGTATGTGTATGTATGTGTGTGTGTGTGTGTGTGTGTGTGTGTGTCTGAGAGTGAATGTAAATGTGTGTGTGTGTGTGTGTGTGTGTGTATGTATGTATGTGTGTGTGTGTGTGGCTGAGAGTGAATGTAAATGTGTGTATGTGTATGTATGTATGTATGTATGTATGTATGTATGTATGTATGTATGTGTGTGTGTGTGTGTGTGTGTGTGTGACTGAAAGTGAATGTAAATGTGTGTGTGTGTGTCTGAGAGTGAATGTAAATGTGTGTATGTGTATGTATGTGTGTGTGTGTGTGTGTGTGTGTGTCTGAGAGTGAATGTAAATGTGTGTGTGTGTGTATGTATGTATGTGTGTGTGTGTGTGTGTGGCTGAGAGTGAATGTAAATGTGTGTATGTGTATTTATGTATGTATGTATGTATGTATGTATGTATGTGTGTGTGTGGGTGTGTGACTGAAAGTGAATGTAAATGTGTGTGTGTGTGTCTGAGAGTGAATGTAAATGTGTGTATGTGTATGTGTATGTATGTGTGTGTGTGTGTGTGTGTGTGTATCTGAGAGTGAATGTAAATGTGTGTATGTGTATGTATGTATGTATGTATGTATGTGTGTGTGTGTGTGTGTCTGAGAGTGAATGTAAATGTGTGTGTGTGTGTGTGTGTGTGTGTGTGTGTCTGAGAGTGAATGTAAATGTGTGCATGTGTGTGTGTGGGGGGGGCTGAGAGTGAATGTAAATGTGTGTGTGTGTGTGTGTGTGTGTGTGTGTGTGTGTCTGAGAGTGAATTTAAGTGTGTGTATGTGCATGTATGTGTGTGTGTATGTATGTATGTATGTATGTATGTGTGTGTGTGTGTGTGTGTGTGTGTGTGTGTATGTATGTGTGTGTCTGAGAGTGAAAGTAAGTGTGTGTGTGTGGCTGAGAGTGAATGTAAATGTGTGTGTCTGAGAGTGAATGTAAATGTGTGTATGTGTATGTATGTGTGTGTGTGTGTGTGTCTGAGAGTGAATGTAAATGTGTGTGTGTATGTGTGTGGCTGAGAGTGAATGTAAATGTGTTTATGTGTATGTATGTATGTATGTGTGTGTGTGTGTGTGTGTGTGTGTGTGTGTGTGGCTGAAAGTGAATGTAAATGTGTGTATGTGTATGTGTATGTATGTGTGTGTTTGTGTGTGTGTGTGTATCTGAGAGTGAATGTAAATGTGTGTATGTATGTATGTGTGTATGTGTGTGTGGCTGAAAGTGAATGTAAATGTGTGTGTGTGTATGTATGTGTGTGTGTGTGTGTGTGTGTGGCTGAGAGTGAATGTAAATGTGTGTATGTATGTATGTATGTATGTATGTATGTATGTATCTGAGAGTGAATGTAAATGTGTGTGTGTATGTATGTATGTATGTGTGTGTGTGTGTGGCTGAGAGTGAATGTAAATGTGTGTATGTATGTATGTATGTATGTATGTATGTATGTATCTGAGAGTGAATGTAAATGTGTGTGTGTATGTATGTATGTATGTGTGTGTGTGTGGCTGAGAGTGAATGTAAATGTGTGTATGTGTATGTATGTATGTATGTATGTATGTGTGTGTGTGTGGCTGAAAGTGAATGTAAGTGTGTGTGTGTGTGTCTGAGAGTGAATGTAAATGTGTGTATGTGTATGTATGTGTGTGTGTGTGTGTGTGTGTGTGAATGAGAGTGAATGTAAATGTGTGTATGTGTATGTATGTATGTGTGTGTGTGTGTGTGTGTCTGAGAGTGAATGTAAATGTGTGTATGTGTGTGTGTGTCTGAGAGTGAATGTAAATGTGTGCATGTGTGTGTGTGTGGGGGGGGACTGAGAGTGAATGTAAATGTGTGTGTGTGTGTGTCAGAGTGAATTTAAATGTGTGTATGTGCATGTATGTGTGTATGTATGTATGTATGTATGTGTGTGTGTGTGTGTGTGTGTGTGTATGTATGTATGTGTATGTGTGTGTCTGAGAGTGAATGTAAGTGTGTGTGTGTGTGTGTGTCTGAGAGTGAATGTAAGTGTGTGTGTGTGTGTGTGGCTGAGAGTGAATGTAAATGTGTGTATGTGTGTGTGTGTGTATGTATGTATGTATGTATGTATGTATGTATGTATGTGTGTGTGTGTGTGTGTGTGGGGCTGAGAGTGAATGTAAATGTGTGTGTATGTATGTGTGTGTGTGTGTGTGTGTGTCTGAGAGTGAAGTGTGTGTGTGTGTGTGTGTGTGTGTGTCTGAGAGTGAATGTAAATGTGTGTATGTATGTATGTATGTATGTATGTATGTATGTATGTGTGTGTGTGTGTCTGAGAGTGAATGTAAGTGTGTGTGTCTGAGAGTGAATGTAAGTGTGTGTGCGTGTGTGTGTGTGTCTGAGAGTGAATGTAAATGTGTGTGTGTGTGTCTGAGAGTGAATGTAAATGTGTGTGTGTGTCTGAGAGTGAATGTAAATGTGTGTGTGTGTCTGAGAGTGAATGTAAATGTGTGTATGTGTGTGTGTGGCTGAGAGTGAATGTAAATGTGTGTGTATATGTATGTGTGTGTGTGTGTGTGTGTCTGAGAGTGAATGTAAATGTGTGTATGTGAATGTATGTATGTATGTATGTATGTATGTATGTATGTATGTATGTATGTATGTGTGTGTCTGAGAGTGAATGTATGTATGTGTGTGTGTGTGTGTGTGTGTCTGAGAGTGAATGCAAGTGTGTGTGTGTGTGTCTGAGAGTGAATGTATGTATGTATGTGTGTGTGTGTGTGTGTGTGTGTCTGAGAGTGAATTTAAGTGTGTGTGTGTGTGTGTGTGTGTGTGTGTGTGACTGATTAGTCCTGCATGTTTAGGTGTGTTTGGCAGGCTGTGAAGTTCCGCAGAGTCTTCGTGGACGGCGTCTCACAAAACAAAAGGCCGACCTGCACCGCGGCTCCAACACGAACCCGTTATCTCCAGTAACCCCCCCACAGTCTAGACGCGTGCAAGGGCCCGTTTAACAGGCTTTAAAGGGCCACAGAGAAATCCAGAGGAAATCTGAACAGGCGCTCTGCTCAAGAGGGGGTGGGCTAATAGAGGGGGGGTGGACTCTTTTCACTTACTGGAGCTTTTGATTCGACCAAAGGACTTTTATTGTTGTTTGTTTTTTTGTTTTGATTAAGACAAAATTGTATTTTCCCGAAAAGTCCATTACACTCCTGTCCAGAACATGGAGAGAGAGAGAGAGAGAGAGAGAGAAAACGGGGGAGAGAGAGAGAGAAAGAAAAAAAAGGGGGGGAGAGAGAGAGAGAGAAAGAAAAGAGGAGAGAGAGAAGGAAAGACAGACATAGAGAGAGTGAAAAGAGGATGAGAGAGGGAGAGCAAGAGAGAGAAGGAAAGCGAAAGAGAAAGAAAGAAGAGAAAGATAGCAGAAAAGAGAGGAAGAGAAAGAGAAGAGGAGATAGAGGAAAGAGGCGAGAGCGGGAGAGAAAGAGAAGATGAAAGAGGTGAGAGAGAGGGAGAGAAGAAGAAAGAGAAGGCGAGAATAAGAGAAAGAGGGAGAGAAGGAGAAGGAAATGAAGGTAAGCGAGAGAGACAGAGAAGGATAGAGAAGGAAAGAGAGAGAGAAGGAGAGATACAGAGAGAGAGAGAAGGGGAGAGACAAAGAGAAAGAAGGAGAGAAAGACATGGAGAGAGAGACACAAATTGACAGACAGAGAGAGAGACAGAGAAAAGAGGAGAGAGAGGGAAAGTAAGGTAAGGAGAGAGAGACATGGAGCAAAAGAGAGAGAGAGAAGAAAGAACAGAGAGACACGGTGAGAGAGAAAGAGAGAGAGAGACACAGCGAGGTAGAGAGAGAGAGACACAGGGAGGGAGAGAGAGATACAAGGAGAGAGACAGAGAGAGAGACAGGGAGAGAGAGAGAGACAGAGAGAGACAGGGAGAGAGAGAGACACACAGGGGGAGAGAGAGAGAGAAAGAGAGAAAGAGACAGAGAGACACACACACACAGGGAGGGAGAGAGAGAGAGAGAGACAGGGAGAGAGCGAGACAGGGGGAGGGAGAGAGAGAGAAAGAGAGAGACAAACAGGAAGAGAGAGAGAATGAGAGAGTCACAGGGAGAGAGGGAGAGAGAGAGTGAGACACACAGGAAGAGAGAGAGAATGAGAGAGTCACAGGGAGAGAGGGAGAGAGAAAGAGAGAGAGAGAGAGACAGGGAGAGAGAGACACTCACAGGAAGAGAGAGAGATAGAGACACACACAGGAAGAGAAAGAGAGAGTCATAGGGAGAGAGAGAGAGAGAGACAGGGAGAGAGAGAGACAGGGGGAGGGAGAGAGAGAGAAAGAGAGAGAGAGAGAGAATGAGAGAGTCACAGGGAGAGAGGGAGAGAGAGAGAGAGACACACACACAGGAAGAGAAAGAGAGAGTCAGGGAGAGAGAGAGGGAGAGAGAGGCTGTGCTGTGTAGGTACATGAAAGAAGAGAGGAGCGATAGAGAGAGAAAAGGCCGCTCGGCGTCTGTAAAAGGGGGAAAATTGCTGGCTGGAAAGCCGTGTTAAACATTATTAAGTGCAATTTGGTGTCTTACTTCATGTATCATTACAATGCCATTTGCCATTCTCCAAGATAAAAGTGTTCCAAATCCTTTGAAGGGAGCCGCGGCGCGCGGGCAGGAGTTGCCACTGTTTGCAAAGCGCAAAAAGCCTTTTTATTAAAAAACCAAGCAGATGCTCTGTTTCTTCCGCTCAAAGCGCTCTCCCTCCATCACAGCGGCCAACATCAGCACAAGCACTATATGCACATTCTTTAATCCCCGGGCGCTCAATGGGGCGGCGCGCACGCATTGTTTAAAAATAAAAGTCGGCGCTGATGTCGGATTCATTCAGTGCTGTTTATTTTTATCGAACGCGGTTTGGGCCCTTTTGCAGGAGCACTGCATTGTGGGTAATGAATGAAGAGCTCCACTGACTTTCAATTGTTGTTTTGATGAAGGAAATCAACTTTGCACAAACACGATAACAAACGTCTGTTACTGTCAGTTAACAGTCCAGACTGACCACTCTATCAGACCCCCTGTTCCTCTACCGACTGGACATCTGATCAGGTCCAGTCTATTAGAAACCCCCCTCCTTGCAGCTGGTGTACAGTCAGAGACGGCCTGGGCTGGCTTCTACTCACTGAACACAAAGCCCCTGTGTCTCAACCAATGATCAGACAAGCCAGACACTGGGGAGGTGGTTTCTAATAAAGTGGCCAGTGAGTATATATACATACACTGAATATACACTGTCAAGTCACATTATTAATATCCAGAGTGACCGCTGTGTGCAGCATGGACAGCAGCTAGACGGGGTGGGAGACTCAATAAGGTCCTGGTAGGTGGACACCGGTATCTGGAGCCATGCTGACTGCAGTGCATCCCACAGCTGCTGGAGGGAGCGTGGGGAAGGATTCATAGAGCCAACATCACCATCCAGGTGGTCCCACAGATGCTCAATGGGGTTCTAGTCTGAATGTCTGGAAGTCTTGGTCAGCTCTTCCAATCAATGTGGGACATTTCTAGCCCCATCCAGAAGACAATCAGCGTGTACCCGCAAGGTACACAGTTAAGAGTGTCTTCCACATGGATCCAGTGCGGGTCCAGAGACAACCTGACCACCACCTACGACGTGGTTACAACGATCTCACAACATCCTGGCGACCACCTGGAATACAATAGCAGCCACCAAGCAAACACCTAACAAGCATGTTGTGCCTAAGCAACTGCCTAACAACACCTGTGCAGCCACCAGAAATGTCATAGTAACCACCTAGTAACATCCAAGCAACCACCTGGAGCACCACAACAGCCACCTAACGACCTCTTAACAACCAACTCAGTTCCCATAGCAACTGCTTAGCAACCATCTGGGATACAAAAGCAACTTCCAAACAAAACACAGGTAACCACCAGAAATGTCATAGCAACCACCTAGCAACAAATTCAAAACCACCCAAGGGGCCACAACAACCACCTAGCAGCACATAAGCAACCAGTGGCGATACTTGAGCAACAATTTCACAACACCCTAGCAGCTGTTGTGCCTTAGCAACTGCCTAGCAACACCTGTGCAGCCACCAGAAATGTCATAGCAACCACCTAGCAACATCCAAGCAACCACCTAGTAACATCCAAGCAACCACCTGGAGCACCACAGCAGCCACCTAGTGACCCCTTAACCATCAACTCAGTTCCCATAGCAACTGCTTAGCAACCATTTGGGATATAATAGCAACTTCCTAGAAAAACACAGGTAACCACCAGAATTGTCATAGCAACCACCTAGCAGCACCTTAGCAACCAGGCGATACTTGAGGAACAATTTCACAACATCCTAGCAGCTACCCAGGATGCAACAGCAACCTGGGGGGTACAGCTATCTGGGATACCACAGCAACTGCCTAGCAACACCTATGCAGCCACAGGGAATGTCATAGCAACCACCAAGCAACAACCTAGCAACTACTTGCAATATGGTTGCAAGAACCTAGCAACATCCTAGCAACCACTAAAATAACAGAGTAGCAACCTAGCAACCTAGCTGTTTTATGGTTTTAAAACAATATAATATAAACTATAATAGTTTTATCATTTAGAGTAAAACAAAGAGAAGTTCTGGTCACTGCTGTGTTCAGAAGATCCGGATTAAGCTTAATATTCAGCTTAAACCTGAGCGTTAGCAACTCCATTCAAGAGCTTCCCGCTGATAAGCTTAATGTTACACACGGATATGAAGGCTAGTGTCTCTCTGACAGGTGCTTTGAATGGATAGTTTCGATCCTCCTGGTCCGCAAAGTCATAACATCACACGTGAAAATCCTTATAAAGCGTCCAGCGAGTAGAAGGTCAACGTGGGAGCTTCCAGTGGACAGTGTCTTGGGGGCATATTTGGCAGAGCTCTGTTAAAGGAGGGCACGTGTGGCTGCTCAGAAAGTGAATGCTGATGCTATAGCTGCTGCAGCGGTAATCAGAGGCTGCACGCTGCCATGCTAATCATAACACTTCCTCTGGCATCATTCCTCCGCCGCACAGGCGGGGAGACGACAGCGCGTGAGAAAAATCATTCTTCCTCTTCCCTTTCCTCCCCGTATCCCACCAAAATAATATTTAATGTGTGCGTGTCTGGGCGCGTACGGGAGTCGCTCATGAATTTTTCAGCGATCCCTCAGCACAGGTCTCAGCAGCTTTTAATCAGTGTCATGCACACCTTGCGTCACATCTCTCCTGAGGTCTCAACACACACATCCACACCGCCGTGTATTCCTGCCTGTGTGGGGTGTTTCCACGTTCTGTGTATGACTAGGATGATGCTGCTATGCTACACCTCATGTAGGGCTGACCTCAGAACAGCAGTTCAGTTAAAAGATGCAGTGTACAGTCTTTTTCAGACCAAGTGGGCGTGTAGTACGACAGCAACTCAACTTCTTCTACATGTGTTAATGTGTTAAAACATTATCTGACAGTATATGTTTCTTCTTGGTATTTTCGGCCCCATAGTTTGAGATACCCTGCCCATTCCAATGTTCGGCCTCATGTTCGGTAGTGATTTGCTTGTATAGTTTTCTGATCCGAAATATGATTTTTGTTAAAGGTTCTTTATAATTATTTAATTATTTCCCATTAAGAATGAATGTGATGCAAAAGTACACACCCATCTATTGAACTTACCACTGACCAAGTCACCATTTCACATACACTCTCTCAAGGCAGACCCCTAAGCACATATTTAATGTTATTCTGACCTGCAGTCACCTTTTTGTCATTTTTCCCCATCCCTTGTTTCTCCCATAGAGTCCCATTCATTTGTGGCCCTACCTAATCCCTTTTGCTTCCTTTGCCATCAAACTGTGTGCACTCACTCAGGGCAGGACCCCAAGTTTAAATCAAACCCCAAATTTAACCCTCATTCTAACTATATTTATTCATCTCTTGTCCTCTTCATAGATTCCCATTCATTTTCCCCCAAGCCTCTTTCTCCCATAGAGTGCCATTCATTTTTGGCCCTGCCTAATCCCTATTGCTTCCTTTGCCATCACACTGCATGTACTTACTCAGGGCAGGACCCCAAGTTCCAATTTAACCCTCACTCCTATATTCATTCATCCCTCTCTATAGACTCCCATTCATTTTCCCCCCATACCTTGTTTCTCTAAGCCCTATTGTTTCCGTTGGCCAACTGTCCAAATTACATGGACTCATTTAAGGCAAAACCCCGACCTCAAACCCACAGTCATATTGACCCTTATTACTATATGTCTCATTTATTCATCCCTTGTTTCCTCCATAGACTCCCATTCATTGTTTTCCCATCCTTTGTTTCTTCCATAGAGTCCCATTCATTTTTCCCCGTCCTTTGTTTCTTCCATAGAGTCCCATTCATTTTGGTCCTATCTAATCCCTATTGTTTTCTATACCCAACTGCATTTATTAACTCTGGGCAGAACCCCAAGCTCAGTCCTCCATTTCTCATTTATTTATCCTTTGTTCGTCTCATAGACTCCCATTTATTTTCGCCACTCCACAAGCCTTGTTTTCTTTACTTGACAGCTGCAAAACTGCATGTACCCACTCTGGGCAGATCCCCAAACTCTAATCTACAAAACACAATCCAAACTTTTGTATCTTGCTAATTCATCCATCGTTCCCTCTATAGACTCCCATTCATTTTTTTAAACAACACCTAGCCAACCCCTAAAAACCACTCAGTAAATACCCCAGACACCACTGGCACTATACCACTACAAAGCACTGTACCACAGCAAACAAGCTTAAACTGCAGTCACTCTGCATTAACGTCACGAAAAACACTTTGCTAGTTGATCTTAATTTTGTCCTACAAGACTATTTAAAGTTAGACGTCTTATTAAAATGGATGTTAGTGACCCAGATTACAGTTAGCTGAGCTGTGAGGGCGGTCTTCCAATACACAGTAATAATAATAATAATAATAATAATAATAATAATAATAATAATAATAATAGTTTCCTTTCACTTATCAGAAGAAGCAGTGCTCAAAGAGGGTGGCCAAGCAGTGATTGTCTGAGTGCCGTAACAATCATTATTCCGCTAACGGTCAATTACGACCCAGACGATGGTTTTAATTTAGAACACAGGTTCTGAATTCATCTGGTAGGCCGGATAAGACCCATAACCAGGCCCCCTATCGTCTGTCTTTGGTGGACCCATGACTGTCTGTGGCCTGTGGTCTAAATAAGTCTATTCTATTAGTCAGCAGGGTTGCCAAATTGCCGAAAAGTGTTCCAAAGCCAACAAACGGCTTAAAAAGCTGCTCACAACAGTATTGAAAAAGTTAAAGGTCAGTATTTCAACCGTAATGCTAAATAATACAGCATTAAATCCAATAGTCCTAAATAATAGTCTGCTGAGTGAATAGCCATACCTACCACTGAGGTCACCGAGACTTTTCTGAGGTATATATATAAAAAAAACTTAAATAACTCTACTTTGGTGCTTTACCTCTGCTTTGCTTTACTTTTGGTAGACTGAATGATTCCTTGTCTGGTTTGTTGACATAATCAAGGAACCTGATCAAGTAGCTTAATGTATCAAAACATGATACACGCAAGTACAATTTTACTAGCAGATTGATTGAATGCCATTCTGTCCACTAGGGATGGGCGATATGGCCCTACAATAATATCATGATATTTCATGGTATTTTTGTGATAACGATACTCTTAGTGATATGACAAAACATTAAATTAAAAAAATATATCAAGAATACACTACTGCAACAAAATGAAAATTAAATTTTATTATTGCATACGATATGATACGGCACACCCCTAACTGAGATATTAAAAAATACAAGAATTTTAGATTTTTAGATCAGATTGTAACAGAAGTCAATGATCCAGAATGTCATGATACTAAATAATGCACTCCAAATATCTCCATATATCCAGAACTGAAGTAAAATGAGTGATACTGGACAGATAAAATCTGCCTCTAGTAGATATATAATGGGAAATGAGAAAAGTGTGAATTTTTCTTTTGCTAAAAACAGTAAAAAGTAGTACCTGATGTGATAATTAGTGATGGGTGATACGGCACCATATTTCAGGCTATAATATCGTTCACGATATTAAAAAATGTTGGTGATATTGTGTATGATATGATATGGCACACCCCTACTGTCCACCTTAACTGTACGACTAAAATGATATGTTAGCTTAGGGTTATGTAAGCTACCCTCCAAACAGCCAGTCAGTCCACACCCAGTGTTTCCCCCACTACTGTACTCATCAAGCATGGAACACAATAAAACTACACTCCACCATGTCTGTAGAGACAACTATGACGACTCACAATGAGAGCTTGTGTCACCTCAGTCATTTGACCACCTCAGCTCAGTATTTTGACCTCAGTATTCGTAAAACCTTGAGCACAGCTACGTCTGGGGGTGATAACCATGGAGTTCTCGAAGCATTTGTTACTGCATGCCAATAGATCACTATTGAGAAGATCACTAGCTTTTCCAACTGCAAAACCATATGCAGTCAGCATTGGTTGTCTCATGTCTTGTCTTTGAGATTGTGAACGATGTCAATGGATGCAGCAGCAACATCCTCTCCACATTTATCCTCCAACCAACCACACCTTTTTCCACCAACCCAAAGAAAACTGGTAACACCTGTGGAGAAGAAGGCTGAGCTGTAGTCCAAAAAGATGTGGTGCTGGCATAATACAATGCAAGGGGATCTACAGCAGTTAGCCAGTGGGAGATGACAACTGAGTAAACAGGAGAGAAAGATGGTGGTTTATCATTAACATTACCACTTCATTGCCTCATCTTCAGCTTTTGGGTTTTGGCCAGCCAAATAACCCAACAACAAGGCGAGTCACTCACACATTCAGCATTTAAACAAGTGAAGCCTTCATTTCAGTGATGTATAGAGGGTGGAGCTTCTCTCCATTGACAATCAGCTATACAAACCACCTGCTATCATCCAATCAGCTGTATGTTGGGAAATTTGGAGCGAGTAATGAGCTGCACTCATCTATGTTATTTTTCTCCATCCCTTGTTTCTCCCATAGAGTCCCATTCATTTTTGGCCCTACCTAATGCCTATATATACACAAGTTGAGCGAGAGATCAGAGCGAATTGTGAGACCAGTGCTGGACGGTTGGCAGCCCTGGATGTTAATTGCTGGTAGGTTTACATTATGTGTGAGGTGAATAGCTCCAGTGCAAAACTGAATTAAACCCAATGCTACTGTTAAGGTCATTACATTTTTCTAATAAAAGCTGTCAAAAAGAAAACATTTTCTCCCTGAGCACAAGTCCAATGTCCTCACAAGTTAAAAAAACTGTAATCTTAATGTTATTCCGAGAACATCTCTGAGGACATGTGAGCTAAAAGCATGTACAGACTCACGAGGCCCAGACTGCTCTTTCTTCATGCTGCAGCTAGTTCACAAGGGGCTGTTAGCAGGCTCTTCTCGTAAGCAGCCATACACTCATTCTATACCGTAGCGCTATTGATTTAGCACCACATGGCCCAAGGAAGCTATGGAGACCTGGAGAGAGGCATACAACTGAGAGGACAGAGCAAAGCCCAGAAACGAGGCCAGAGACGCGCTGCTGTGTTTAATATTGAATACAGAACAAAGTCACGCTCATGTTGCTGTTACTGTAATATTGATATTTAGAAGGATACGTGGACACGCGGTGCCGTATACAGCTGTGAGGGGGAGCGATTCATGTGAGCGAGGGCTATTTTAACGAGGAAGGATGTCGGGACTGTTTATATGGGTGTGTGAGTTTCTTGGATATATATATATATATATATATATATATATATATATATATATATATATATATATATATATATACACACACACACACACTCGATTAGACACTCCTACCTTGTTGGTCCACGTTGTAGATGCAAAGTCAGAGACCATAGCTCATCTGCTACTGCACAGTTTCCTCTAATTCCTTCATCGGTGGTCACAGGATGCTGCCCACAGGAGCCTGTTTGGCCGGATATTTCTGGTTGCTGACCTATTCGCGGTCCCGCAGTGAGGCTGAGGTCAAAATATGGGACATATCATTATTACATATAGACTCCTACACATATATATATATATATATATATAAAATAAATATTAGATGCATGTGTGGCCATTCTATAAAAACAAGTATGTGTTAGGGTGTGTAGGAGGTCTACGCTGAGCCTGCTCGTGGGGGGCTGATACAATATTCTATTTGTGGATGAATCCTGTGATCAACACACTGGCTACCCCCACTCTGCAAGGAAGGTCACCAGCAGAGCATTCTATCAGCTAAGCAAGACCTCCCACACACACACACATACACACACATTCAGTAATTGGATGCTGCAACTGGATGTAGGTGAGGTTATTCTGCTTTATGCCGTGGTCATAGACCATCACGGCCACTGAACTGAGAACAATACATATCCCTATAACCTGCACTGAACTGTAACCAATCTGCACTGGCTTTATACGAAATAATACCCTGAGCAGAAAGAACTGTAATATAATACATCTCTACAGTCCTCTATAAGACCTCTATAATAATACTTTAATTATATTCTTTCATAATAGTGTAATATTCATGTTGTTCGATTTTATAGCAGTCTATCATCACTGCCATATCAGTGGCTCATTTCAAGTATGGAACCTTCAGGGCTCTTTAGAGAAGGCCTAATAAAATCTAGGCATTAAAAACAAGTTTATAATGTTATTCTGATTATTTAATGGAATAATAATTGAAAATTACATGTATGCTTTATTTAAACTCTGCAAGAGCTGGAAACAGATAGATTTAAGTCTTAAAACATCTAATTCAGATTTTTTTGCTTAGTTGGATACAGCCACGCCCCACTCCCACTGCTAAGTCTTCAGGTGTGAGTCAGAAGGCCTTTGGCATTAAAATTGTAGTAACATGCCAGTAATGGCAACCAGTCAGCACTGGTTACCAATCGGCACCCAGTATCAGCACTTAGTGTTGATTGGTTAGCATTACTGCTACTAAGTAGCAGTAATTCCAACTATGAACAATCAGTACCAGTAATGCTAACTGATCAAATATCAGTAGCAGTAATGTTAACCAATCAGCAATAAGCAGCAGTAATACTATCAATAACCAGTAGCAGTGATGCTAACTAATAAACAATCAGTGACAATAACGTTAACCAATCAACACTAAGTAGCAGTAATGCTAACCAATCTACTATCAGTAGCAGTAAAGAAAACAAATCACCACAGTGTAGAAATAATGCTAACCAATCAACACCAAGTAGCAGTAACGCTAACCAATCAACACCAAGTAGTAGTAACCCTAACCAATCAACACTAAGTAGCAGTAACGCTAACCAATCAACACTAAGTAGCAGTAATGCTAACCAATCAACACTAAGTAGCAGTAATGCTAACCAATCAACACTAAGTAGCAGTAACGCTAACCAATCAACTATCAGTAGCAGTAAAGAAAACAAATCAGCACAGGGTAGGAGTAATGCCAACTAATCAACACTAAGTAATAGTAACGCTAACCAATCAGCACTAAGTAGCAGTAATGCTAACCAATTAACTATCAGTAGCAATTAAGAACACAAATCAGCACATTGTAGGAGTAATGCTAACTGATCAACATTGTACTGACACTCACTGTGTAGGGTCTAATAATAAGCTATAGAAATTGTTAGTTTGCTATAAGATTCGTACAAGAATCCCACATGTTCCTGTATTATGACTAGCTCTTTATTAGTGCAGCTGATCTTGTTTCTCGTGGAATAAAGTCCAGTTAAAAAGCAAAGCTATGCAGCCTGACCTCAGACTCATATTTATATTCAGAGTGAATATGAATGCGGTAGACATTCACTTCTCTAGCTGCTAGTGTCTTCATTAGCGGCGACACTTCAGTGGCGCAAAGCGTGTAGGACAGTTTTCTAACCCAAGATGAAAGAGCAGGCAGAACACTGATCATGCGCTATAGGAGAGATCAAAGGCTGAAAATAACTCCACACTCACAAAGGCCGCACACGGTTCTAACACGACGGGGAAACGGCTACAGCGAGAGAAAGGCGGCGAAACAAAGCTTGTTTGCATTTGGGGTACAACGTGAGCAACTAACACATGCTGTCTCGCTCGCTCGCTTCCTCTCTTTCGGCAGACCCTTACTTTCTTACACGTACCCTCGCCTTCATGATATTAACTGTTTCTTCATCGAAACCATCACAAGTCAACTCTTGGTGAAAGTTAAGGTACACAGCATTACTGGTCACTTTATTAGAAACTCTTCTTTTGTAACTCCACACTATTCCTCTATCTATGCTACTGTCTGCTGGCACCCCTATGGGGTGTATAGTAGTATGTTAGCACTAGTGTACTATGAGTGAATGGAGCCAGTCCTGGAAAACCTGCTATAGCTTAAAATAATGTTTGTGCATGAGACCTTCACAACTGTGGGTCCTCAGTTAGCTATAAGAAGGTAGCTTGGTAATCCCAGCATGGACATCAGAAGACGATGTTGAAGAAAAAGAGAGAGTGACCGAGCAAGAAAACAACTGAATCTCAGACTGGCTTTTTCTTGTTGGCGAGAGCTAAACGATATAAAAGGATGTGGGACAGTCTCATAGCTAACGGGAATACAACCAAAATCTGACAGCAGAGTGTTCATCCCTGTTGATGTTCTATATAAAGGACAGTAATCTTATCTGTGTCGTCTCTGTGTTTATCTGTGTTTTGTAGTTTTTCTGGATGCCACAAGTTATTTAACCTCAGTCGCATTTCAGGTTAACATGCAAACAAATAAATTCATTTCATGCCAGGAAGTCTGGTCAGTCTTTGTCCATCTCACAACAAATAAACCCTGAACGTTTGAACCTCATGTAATAAAGTATGTAATATTAAAATATGTAATATTATTGTAACATTGCTTTGTAAGTTCCGATGCTGTGCCAAATTTGGACTCCCTGGCAGAATCCGACTCAGTACTCAACCAATTAGCACCCAGAACCAATGAACACCCAGTAGCAGCAATGCTAACCAATCAGCCCTCAGAACCAATCATTCAGTAGCAGTAATGCTAACCAATCATCACTCAGAACCAATCAGTGTTCAGTAGCAGTAATGCTAACCAATAGGCACCCAAACCAATCAACACTCAGTAGCAGTAATGCTAACCAAACAGCACCCAGAACCAATCAACATTCAGTAGCAGTAATGCTAACCAATCAGCACCAAGAAGCAATCAACACTCAGTAGCAGTAATGCTAACCAATTAGCACCCAGAACCAATCAACACTAAGTAGCAGTTATGATGAACCATTAGCACTCAGAAGCAACCAACACCCAGTAGCAGTAACGCTAACCAATCAGCACTCAGAATCAATTAACACTAAGTATCAGTAATCCTGATTAATCAGGAATAAAGAGCTGTAATGCTTACCAATTAACAATAAGTAGCAGTAATGCTAACCAATCAGCACTCAGAACCAATCAGCACCCAGTAGCAGTAATGCTAACCCATCAGCACTCAGAACCAATCAGCACTCAGTAGCAGTAATGCTAACCAATAAGCACTTAGAACCAATCACTCAGTACCCGTAATGCTAACCAATCAGCACTCAAAACCAATCAACCCTCAATAGCTGTAATGCCAATTAATCAACACTAAGTATCAGTAATCCTGATTAATCAGCAATAAGGAGCTGTAATGCTTACCAATTGACAATAAGTAACAGTAATGCTAACCAATCAGCACTGAGACACAATCAACACGAAATAGCAGTAATGCTAGTCAATTAACACTAAGCAGCAGTAATGTCAACTAACCAGCACTTAGTATCAGTAACCCTAACCAATCAGCAATAAGTAGCAGTAATGCTAACCAATCAACACTCAGTAGAGCACTGACACTGCGGAGTGCTTCACAGTGAGCTATAGAAATTGTTAGTTTGCTATAAAGTTTAAGCAAGAATCCTACATGTTTCTGTATTATGACTAGCTCTATTATTAGCATAGCTGATCTTGTTTCTTGTGTATGCAGGTATATGGACGCTACAGATTAAACTCTTAATTTCTGTTATTTACACTTAGAATCAACTAAAAATACAAGTGTAATATAAGCATTTAGAATTTCCAGGATTTCTGTATAACTTACTAGTAAAATGTGTTCTAATCACTATCCAAGTCTCAATTATATCCAAGGTCATCAACTGTCCTTACATTTTCCTGTAAAACGTTTTGACTGACCTTTGAATCCATTGTTTCCTCAACGATCGCAAGGTTTCCAGGCTGCAAAGCTGCCCCAAACCATGATGTCTAACCCTTGGTGTCTTGGTTTGCCCAAGACCACCTGGATGTTCCATTACACTTCTAGGAAAATGTCCTACGTCCAGATGAGAAGAATAAACGCACAACGTTTGGAAGAAAAAGACACTCAGCCCAGCAGTGAAGCATGGTGGTGGTAGTATCATAGCTTGTGGCTACTTTGCTGCCTCGTGATCACTGAGGAAACAATGAATTCAAAGGGGCATCAAAACATAAAAATTATGATTTTCAGCTGGAAAGGCCACATAGGGTGCTATACTAAGGAATTGAGCTGAGATGTTGAGGTTGATTGAAACTGGCTCAGCTGGAAATGTCAATCAACTGTTTGCATTACGATAATATTAGCTCAATTACTCCACTACACCCGATCTATGCTAACAGAGTGACCTTCTCTCAGTGTTCTGTCAAGCTTGTCTAACATCTCAACAATGGCTAGACTAGCATGGATAGTTCAATTTGTGTTAGTCAACCTTTAACCCCTTTATCAGTAGTCACTTTCTGTCCAGAGAGCTGCTCTTGGCTGGGTATGTTTGGGGCGGGGGGGGCGCTCTCAGTCTGATCCTTAAAGCAGGTGTAGTGGTCGTATGAGGGTATACAGTGTTTGTTGTTGAACTTGGTTGATGTTTGATAGATGAGCAGGTGCTTTAGTAGGTTACAGAGAGAAACAGTGTCCAGCTCAGTTTAGCAGATAAAGTCATAGCGGTTTGATAAAGCAGCATGTGGTGGTCTGTAGTGCCGGTATGTATTGAAAGGAGGTCTATAGCAATGCGCTCCTGAATGGCTGGGGCTGGGCTTGAAGGATTGTAGATGACAGAACAACAGAGGGGTTGACAGGGGTCCCATGTTTGAGCTATTACCCATGCTTAAGCCGTTCTTGTACCGAGCGGTCCTGTCCATGTGGGAATAGAGAGAGGGAAAGGTCGAGAGAGGTAGAGAGAGAGGGAGAGCGAGAGGGAGGGAGGCATGAGTCTAGAGGGCAGGCTGGGGAGATAAAGGCCAGGACGCTTTCATTATTGCTTTGACCCGCAGGGTCAGGCAGCTGGAGAAGCGGCCATTAGCCACCTCTCCATCACCGCACACCTCCACCTCCGGCTGTCCGCACATGATTTATTCCCTCACTCTCACCGAGCTGAAAAATGATCCTCCACCACTGAATCAATCCCACTGCTTACAGTACACATACTCTCTCTCTCTCTCCTCTCTCTCTCCTCTTCCTCTCTCTCTCTCTCCTCTCTCTCTCTCTCCCTCTCTCTCTCCCTCTCTTCCTCTTCCCCTCTCTCTCTCTCCTTTCCTTTCCTCTCCTCTCTCTCTCTCTCTTCCTCTACCTTTCTCTCTCTCTCGCTCTCTCTCTTCCTCTTCCCCTCTCTCTCTCTCTCCTTTCCTTTCCTCTCTCTCTCTCTCTTCCTCTACCTTTCTCTCTCTCTCTCTTCCTCTCTCTCTCTCCCTTCCTCTCTCTCTCTCTCTTCCTCTTCCTCCCCCTCTCTCTCTCTCTCCCTTCCTCTTCCTCCCTTCCTCTATCTCTCTCTCTCTCTCTCTTCCTCTCTCTCTCTCTTCCTCTTTCTCTCCCGCTTTCCCTCTCCCTTCCTCTCCCTCTTTCGCTTTCTCTTACTCTTTCCCTCTCTTCCTCTCCCTCTTTCTCTCTCTCTCCCCCTTTCTCTTCCCCTCTCTCTCTTCCTCTCCCTCTTTCCCTCTCCCTTCCTTCCTCTCTCTCTCTCTCTCTCTCCTTTCCTTTCCTCTCCTCTCTCTCTCTTCCTCTCTCTCTCTCCCTTCCTCTCTCTCTCTCTTCCTCTTCCTCCCCCTCTCTCTCTCTCTCTCCCTTCCTCTATCTCTCTCTCTCTCTCTCTCTCTTCCTCTCTCTCTCTCTTCCTCTTTCTCTCCCCGCTTTCCCTCTCCCTTCCTCTCCCTCTTTCGCTTTCTCTTACTCTTTCCCTCTCTTCCTCTCCCTCTTTCTCTCCCTCTCCCCCTTTCTCTTCCCCTCTCTCTCTTCCTCTCCCTCTTTCCCTCTCCCTTCCTTCCTCTCCCTCTTTCCCTCTTCCCCTCTCTCTCTCTCTCTCTCCTTTCCTTTCCTCTCCTCTCTCTCTCTTCCTCTCTATCTCGCTTCCTCTCTCTTCCTCTCTCTCCCTTCCTCTCTCTCTTCCTCTTCCTCCCTCTCTCTCTCCCTTCCTCTTCCTCCCTCTCTCTCCCTTCCTCTTCCTCCCTCTCTCTCTCTCTCTTCCTCTTCCTCTTTCCCTCTCCCTTCCTCTCCCTCTTTCTCTCTCCCTTCCTCTTCCCCTCTCTCTCCTCCTCTCCCTCTTTCCCTCTCCCTTCCTTCCTCTCCCTCTTTCCCTCCCTCTTACTCTTTCCCTCTCCCTCTTTCCCTCTCTCTCTACCTCTCCCCCTTTTTCTCTCTCCCTCTACCTCTCCCCCTCTCTCTCCCTTCCTCTCCCTCTTTCCCTCTCTCTCCCCCTTCCTCTCCCTCTTTCCCTCTCTCTCTCCCTTCCTCTCCCTCTCTCTCCCTTCCTCTCCCTCTTTCCCTTTCTCTCTTTCCCTCTCTCTCACTCACTCATTCTCTCTCTATTACTCTCCTTACTCTTCTCCTCTCCCTTTTTCCTTCCTCACTTGTCCCCTCCTCGCTCTCCCTTCCCTTCCTCTCCTTCATTCTCCTTTACTTTTCCCCTCTCCCTTTTTCCTTCTTCACTCCCCTCTTGTCTGTCTCTCTCATCTCACACGCTTCCCTTTCTCTCCTCTTTCTTACTCTCCCTCAATCTCTCTCTCTTCCCTTTCCCCCTCTTATTCTTACTCTCTCTCACTTTTACGCTCCTCACTCTTTTCCTCTCTTCTACTCTTGTGCATTCTCTACCTCTTATTCAGTCTTCTCATCCTCCCCATCACCCTTACTCTTTCTGCCCCCTCTGTCTCTCATCCCCCCTTTTCATTCTTTCCCTATCAAGTGCATCTCTTTCTTACCTCCCTGTCTGTGTCTTCTCTTTTTCATCTACTCTCTCTCTCCCCGTTCCACTCCACTGTCTTCCCATGTCTCTCATCCTGAGACCCCTCACCTTGTCTCTTTCTTTCCAATCAACCCTTTTTATTTCTCTTACTCACCCACACTTCTCTTTCGCTTCTTCCTCTCCTCCTCTCTCACCTCAATCATCCTTTTCATTTCTAGCACTTCTTTCTCTGTTGTACTAAACCCTCCCCATTTCCTGCTCTCTATGTCTCTGTCTCATTATCCTCTCCTTTTTTTCTCAATAGGTTATTACTGTTAATATTTCTACATCATAACTAATTATAAACAGTGACATTACAGTAGAAAGCAAGCAGGTTTTTAATTATGAATGTAAGTTAATGTAAGGAGATGTTATTCCAGGTGGTCTTTGAGCTTTTTCTGTTTGTCTATTCAGCATGAACTCATACCGAGCAGCTGCTGTGCTCAAATTGAATATTACGCTTTCAGGTCATGGGTGATGCTAGAGTCTATCCCACCACTCACTGGGCAGGAAACACCCTGGACAGGCTGCCAGTCCATCACAGGGCAGATACAGACCTTCACACACACACAGGGCAATGTAGTATCGCCCTCTCGCCTAACTGCATGTGTTTGGACTTTGGGGGGAAGCCAGAGCACCTGGAAACCCACGCAGACACAAGCCGAACACACAGAATTGAACCCTGGCCTATCTTGCTGTAAGGCAACAGCGCCATAAACACAGACCAGCCATAACAATAAATTCTCCTCCTTGTCCATTTATTCAGCTCCACTGACCGTATAGGAACACATGGAGCTCTACAAATACAGACTGGAGTTCAATGACCACCATCCCATTAGATTCTAATGACCACCATCCCATTAGATTCTAATGACCACCATCCCATTAGATCCCAGGCTACTAGCAGTGCTGTGTTGGCTACACTGAAAGACTGCAGTGATATCAGAGGAGCAGTAAAGTTCAGCAATCCACCTTAAAACATGTACAAATGTGGAATATTGTCAGACACAAACAAGCAAGAACAGTGTAACTTTAGTAAACCATCTACTGAGACATTAGACCACTACTGGTATTTTGTTTGTTTGTTTATTTATTACAAAGAAATTAACAATTAGCACAGAGTAGCAACATTAGACCAGTATAATATTAATATTATGGTTATTGTAACTTGTTCACATAGAAAATACTTACATTTGTGTATTTCATTGGTCACTTGTCCAAGACATTTTGGAAAATATCTCCATTTGCAATGCGCCTCTGATGAACCTTCGTTTTGAGGTTCCATGTAGCTCTAACACTTCTCCCTACAGCTCTATTCTAAGAAGAATCAGGACACCGAATGAACAGGCAGAACTGAGTGGCACAGCTAAACGGTGGGGCAGGGGGTGAAATAGGACTTCCTAAACACTGTCCTAGTTTTAGGACCACCTCTACAGCCACCTAACTTCTGCTTTCCGCATCTGTTTCTATGGGCTTAGTTCACTACATGTAGACAGCCATATAATGCCAGACGCTGCTTGCGGGTAAAATAAAGCCGGGAAGCTTTAATACAAGAAAGTGGATTCCAGAGACGGTGTTCGTATAACAGGCCAGAGAAAAGCAAGAAAACACCAGAAATGATGTGAAACAGGATTACTGGAAATGTAGCAAAGCCAAAAACCAAAGGTAGCAACCAGGCAAACGAAGTTAGAAGGACCAATTTCAAATAAGCAAAGTCAAAAAATGGGCAACACACAAGAACAAAAGGAGCAAAGAAACCAGAGGCAACACTTCCCAAATCTTCAAACTGAACCAGGACTTACGCTGAATCTTAATGAGAGACAGGTGAGACTAGTTAACACACCAGCTTACCAGGAGCTCTGAGGGAGCTCAGTGATTGGCAGACCCAGGGGAAGTAGGAGCCGCATGATCTCCCAGAGGATTCTGGGAGTTGGAGTCCAGGAGTGTTCAGGGAGTTACTGAGTGCAGAGCTAGAGGAAGGCGTGGCTACAACCAACATGATTGGCGTGTTCGACTTAGATATTTTCCAAAATGTCCTGGGCAAGTGACCAAGGAAACACACAAGTGTAAGTATTTTTTATGTGAACAAGTTACAATAGCCATAATGGTATACTGGTCTTATGTTGCTACACTGTGCTAATTGTTATTTTATTTGCAATAAACAAACAAACAAAAAAATACTAGTAGTGGTCCGATGTCTCAGTTAGCTGGTTTACTAAAGTTACACTGTTCTTGCTTGTTATCACAATGTCACCACTTCTCAGTTACAGTTGCCATTTCCCAAACGTTATATAACATCTGGCTCTTTACGGTGCATACTACATTAAAATCTCGTGAGTGCAAGGCGGCTGCAGACTTCACACTCCGTCACTGCAGTTGCTTTCCACTAACTGTGGAGCCGAGAGACGGCTTGATGACAAAAAAACGTAATCCTCATTGGTCAGAAGCTCCGCGGACACCTCTGACGTTTGACTCTTTTCACTGTAAAATATATATCTACTCTAAAACTCTTTAAAAACCTCATATTGACACTAATACTATCATATCTAGTAGCATGACAGTTCATTTTTCCTGCAGTGTTCAACATATTTCTTTTTTTATATAATTAGCAGATCAAATCATGAAGAGGCTCAAGTGCCATAGTTTTATACTCTGGTCTTCTAAAGCGTTCTGAACTGCTCTTATGATTTGTAACTGTCTTTAAGGGCGTTTACACCTGTAGTTGGTTTCACTGGTCCGGATCAGTTAATGAGGTTGTTTATTGGAGCATTTCCTCCTCGGTTGAGTTTGTTTTCACAGGCAAAAACCCAAACGCACGAAAATGCGCCCCAACAAACCACGTGAGCACGTTGTCTCCTCTGATTGGTCAGAGCTGTCTGGCGTGCGAGCAAGAAAGTAAACACAGGGAGAAGATCCGGTTTTCCTAAACTACTGCACATTTCTTGTAGAGCGTATCACGGAGCAGCGGCAGAGACAGCATCTGTTCATATCTGTAATAATAATCTGATAATATACCAAACTACAGTCCACCTGCAGACCACCCAGCTCACTCCAAACATCAAGTAGACAACGTCCCTCACTCCAAGAGAGTGTCCAAGAGAGTCCAAGAGAGACCTCGCTTCATTGTCCTCGCCCTGTTAGCTGCTACAGTTCTCCAGTTCTCTGTCCATCTGCCGCATCCCATAATGCAAAGCACACCTGGCTGCAGGAGATGTTTAGATCAAACTTGAGGAGTACACCTAATACTGTGGCCCCAAAGCCTATTTTGAGACCAAAGACCAACAAAAACGTTTTGTTAGATAACTTGGACATTGATGCTGTTGTCATTGTTTTGTAAGCACAGCTAACGTTGGCTTGAGATGCATTACCTGACAATAAGGCCCTGGTGGTCCGCCAGTGACCAGTGTTTGAGCTATTTGGAAATTGATGGAAGGATGAGCTATGATCTCATTCCCATCTTTAATGAGATGTAGAGTCTGGACCACAATAATACAGCATACTAGTCTCCCAGTTCTCAACTCGCTTCACTCCTTCATTTAAGCGATTAAGCAATTCACCCAGGGACTTTTCAAAGTGGTGACCACCAAGACATAAGCCTGTGGGGTTAACACTCCAACAACGCTCCCAGTGTTTGGCTGGTATTGCCTGATGCGGCGTCCCTGCTGGAGATGCCCTGCATTTTTCACTCGCTAGCGCTGCTTCACTTTGCAGCGCCCCGACTGTAAGAGCGACTTATCAAAGCGAATGTATGAATATGAGCAGCTCTTTGAAGGATAAAACCCGGAATCATGGGAAATCCCTTTAAAGCCTACTGAGATTAAACAGCCAAAATGCCAAGGCGACGAACGACTTCTGTGTTTAACACACATCGACCTCCGAATGTACACGTGTTTTATATGTTTGGAGTTCTGCAGTGAATCAGTGAATTAGAGATTTTGAGATGTCAGTCAGGATACGTTAGGAAGCGTGAACATCAGAAACAGTCACGTACTGAATGGCTTTGATTCGGCTGCGTAGTGGAGCTCAGCGCACAGATTAAACTGGAACATCCATTTGGTCACCTGCTCACTGTCACACAGCAACATCATCTGTACTACGTATTATATTTTCAATATAATATCAGTCAAATGTTTGCACACACCCACCCAGGTGTTTCTTATTTGTACTATTTCAATTAGAGATGGACTGATCAGCGTTTTTGAGGCCGATTCCAATTGCTGATCACCTGTAAGCGCGATCGGCTGATAGCCGATACCGATTGAGGGCGGGGCTATATGCCACGGCAGGGCTACATGTAGTTATAAGTGCAAACAAGTTATGAAATATGGTCTAAACTGGTTTATTACCATTTTAACAAGCTCATGTGAAACAGCATACTAACAAAATTTACAGTAAATAAACAAACTAATATCCCCAATACTGCAATCATTACATTTAGACCCTTAATTCAAACCTAAAAAAGTTAATTAAATAAATGCAGTAAAAACTGCAGACATTAAACGCAGACTCTGTTATTTTAAACTAAATCTGTAATTATTAAGTGTAGAATATTGAATTGTTAAATGTAGATCTTGAATTGTTGCTGCTGTTCTGTTTGTACCGGTCAGATCTGGTCTGTATGGTGTTCTGGGTAGTTTGTTTTGTGTTAGCTGTGTGTTCTAGCTCTGCTGTTTACGGATACTCACTGTATTCAGCCGCGTGCAGTGCTGTATCAGATTAGTAGAGTTGAACGTCTTTGGTTCCCATGAAACGCTGATTTTACACATTTTAAAAACATCCTGGATGAGTCTGAGTTACATACGGTAAACACTGCCAGACGGATGACATGTTTTCTCTCAGCACATGTTTTTATCGTGAAGCCACTGCTTTAGTCTAGGTGGAAAATGAAAGGGTGTGTATTTCCACCTAGTGGTTTAGAGAGGAATTACAGGGAGCTGGCCGGAGGGGGTTCTCCTCTTCCTGGATGAAACGCTAGCTGGAAATACAGAAATTAGGCTCATTTGTTCAACACAATCACTCGGCTCTCGGGATCAAATAGAAATAGCGGAGAAATATCGGCCGATCACATATTAAGATAAAAAATCGTCCGATACTGATACATAGCCAAGCGATCCTTCCATCTCCAATTTTAATAGTAATAATACCATACTAACCACTACACCACCGTACTAACCACTACACCACCGTGCTAACCACTACACCACCGTACTAACCACTACACCACCGTACTAACCACAGAACCACCATACTAACCACTACTCCACCATACTAACCACTACACCACCGTACTAACCACTACACCACCATGCTAACCATTACACCACCGAGCTAACCAATACACCACCGTACTAACCACTACACCACCGTGCTACCCATTACACCACCATACTAACCATTACACCACCGTACTAACCACTACACCACCTTACTAACCACTACACCACCGTACTAACCACTACACCACCGTACTAACCCCTACACCACTATACTAACCACTACACCACCGTGCTACCCATTACACCACCGTACTAACCACTACACCACCGTACTAACCATTACACCACCGCACTAACCACTGCACCACCTTACTAACCACTAGACCACCGTACTAACCACTAGACCACCGTACTAACAACTACACCACCGTACTAACCACTACACCACCATACTAACCACTACACCACCATACTAACCACTACAGCACCCTACTGACCACTACACCACCATACTAACTACTACACCACCGTACTAACCACTACACCACCATACTAACCACTACACCACCGTACTAACCACTACACCACCATACTAACCACTACACCACCATACTAACCACTACACCACCGTGCTACCCATTACACCACCATACTAACCACTACACCACCATACTAACCATTACACCACCGCACTAACCACTGCACCACCTTACTAACCACTAGACCACCGTACTAACCACTAGACCACCGTACTAACCACTACACCACCGTACTAACCACTACACCACCGTACTAACCACTACAGCACCATACTAACCACTACACCACCATACTGACCACTACACCACCATACTAACTACTACACCACCATGCTGCCTTAAATACTGAAAATATGATATTATATTTTGTCATTCAGGTTTGAATGACCTGACTTTTCATACTAATTTCAGATTAAACAGGCATCGACTTAGATACCCAGAAAAACTTCTGTTAATGAACTTTGATTCATACTTTCTTTTATTTTCAAAAACATGAACATTATTGAAATAAGTTTACATGATTTTCCTATGGAGGTCACACCACCTGACATGGTAAACATAACCATTTTAACTTAAGTGGCTGCTGACCTTGGCGTTGCACCCTGAAGGTCCCCTGGGGACTTCTTTATGATGCAATACCCTGGCCCCTCTATTATAAAAGCATTTCAAAATAAAAGTCCCTGTTTTTGTTGCACCACCTGACATTTGAGAAAGCAGGCTTCTTTTTTTGGGTGAAGTGAGAGCTTTTATAGGTTCTTTATTTTACAACCTGGTTTTGATTGAACATTTTTCCAACATAACATCACGTTAACTCCTTTATTTATTAGAATTGCTTTTTTTTTCACAGTTTACTTTATCATAAAAGAGCCATTGTTAAATAACTTGATGCAGGTCATGTACTTATTGGACACAATATAACATTAACGGCCCACATGAGCTTTCTGCATTTTATTCCTGGCACAGAAAAATGAACTTCCTCCAGTGGTCTGCGATATTTGCACTGTTTACACAAACAAGGAAACAGTTTTGTCTAAGTTTTTCTTATATTTGACCAAACAGTACACATGCAATGCGCGTATTATGATTTATTATTGATAAAAAAAGAGGTAAAGGTTCAAAACAAATACATTTGATGCATCCTACAGGGAGACTGCTGAGATTGTTCTTGCACACACACAAACACGCACACACACCCCCCACACACAGATCTGATGTATTGATCGACATGCTGAGGTAAATACCTGGTCAATAATCTCTGGTCTCAAAAGAGCCCAGCGCCGCCCCAAAATAACACAATAAATGCAGCCCAGCTGCAACAGATGCCTCGCAGTTGCAAAACATGCTTTCAGATGTTCTCTCACAAAAGCTACCGACGCTGAGTGGACACACTCTACAGACTACACTGCAGCCTTCAGGTACCGGAACGATCACAATTACCAGTTCACAGGCTTCTTTAAGCTAAGGCTGCACAATATCCATCCATCATCTACACCGCTTATCCTCCTGGGTCGCATTGGGCGGAAAGCTGGAGACACCATGGACAGGTCACCAGTCCATCACAGGGCAGACACACAGACATACACATTCAATTCAGCATCTCCAGCTTCAGTCTTGGACTGGGGGAGGAAACCAGAGCACCTGGAGGAAACACATACACACAGACACACAGACACACACACAGACACAGACACAGGGAGAACATGCCAGTTCCACATAGACAGGAGCCTGTCTGGCCTTTACAATACTGCGATGAATCAACGGACCAGTCACAGTGTTGCTTTACTGAGACCAAGAGACCGCTCCAGATAGATGTAGGTGATCTGATGAATTGAGATGTTCATATTAACCAACAAAGTCAATTAATTTGGGTCAAAACTACATGGTGGTGTAGTGGTTAGTACGGTGGTGTAGTGGTTAGTATGGTGGTGTAGTGGTTAGTATGGTGGTGTAGTGGTCAGTATGGTGGTGTAGGGGTTAGTATGGTGGTGTAATGGTTAGTACGGTGGTGTAGTGGTTGGTACGGTGGTGTAGTGGTTAGTATGGTGGTGTAGTGGTTAGTACGGTGGTGTAGTGGTTAGTACAGTGGTGTAGTGGTTAGAACGGTGGTGTAGAGCTCGGTGCACGGTGGTGTAGTGGTTAGTACGGTGGTGTAGTGGTTAGTATGGTGGTGTAGTGGTTAGTACGGTGGTGTAGTGGTTATTAGGGTGGTGTAGTGGTTAGTACGGTGGTGTAGTGGTTAGAACGGTGGTGTAAAGCTCGGTGCACGGTGGTGTAGTGGTTAGTATGGTGGTGTAGTGGTTAGTACGGTGGTGTAATGGTTAGTATAGTGGTGTAGTGGTTAGTATGGTGGTGTATGGGTTAGTACAATGGTGTAGTGGTTAGAACGGTGGCGTAGTGGTTAGTACGGTGGTGTAGTGGTTAGAACGGTGGTGTAAAGCTTGGTGCACGGTGGTGTAGTGGTTAGTATGGTGGTGTAGTGGTTAGTACGGTGGTGTAATGGTTAGTATAGTGGTGTAGTGGTTAGTATGGTGGTGTATGGGTTAGTACAATGGTGTAGTGGTTAGAACGGTGGCGTAGTGGTTAGTACGGTGGTGTAGTGGTTAGTATGGTGGTGTAGTGGTTAGTATGGTGGTGTAGTGGTTAGTACGGTGGTGTAGTGGTTAGAACGGTGGTGTAGAGCTCGGTGCACGATGGTGTAGTGGTTAGTACGGCGGTGTAGTGGTTAGTATGACGGTGTAGTGGTTAGTACAGGGGTGTAGTGGTTAGTACGGTGGTGTAGTGGTTAGAACGGTGGTGTAGAGCTCGGTGCACGGTGGTGTAGTGGTTAGTACGGTGGTGTAGTGGTTAGTATGGTGGTGTAGTGGTTAGTACGGTGGTGTAGTGGTTATTACGGTGGTGTAGTGGTTAGTACGGTGGTGTAGTGGTTAGAACGGTGGTGTAAAGCTCGGTGCACGGTGGTGTAGTGTTTAGTATGGTGGTGTAGTGTTTAGTATGGTGGTGTAGTGGTTAGTATGGTGGTGTAGTGGTTAGTACGGTGGTGTAATGGTTAGTATAGTGGTGTAGTGGTTAGTATGGTGGTGTATTGGTTAGTACAATGGTGTAGTGGTTAGAACGGTGGCGTAGTGGTTAGTACGGTGGTGTAGTGGTTAGTATGGTGGTGTAGTGGTTAGTATGGTGGTGTAGTGGTTAGTACGGTGGTGTAGTGGTTAGAACGGTGGTGTAGAGCTCGGTGCACGATGGTGTAGTGGTTAGTACGGCGGTGTAGTGGTTAGAATGGCGGTGTAGTGGTTAGTACGGTGGTGTAGTGGTTAGTACGGTGGTGTAGTGGTTAGAACGGTGGTGTAGAGCTCGGTGCACGGTGGTGTAGTGGTTAGTACGGTGGTGTAGTGGTTAGTATGGTGGTGTAGTGGTTAGTACGGTGGTGTAGTGGTTATTACGGTGGTGTAGTGGTTAGTACGGTGGTGTAGTGGTTAGAACGGTGGTGTAAAGCTCGGTGCACGGTGGTGTAGTGGTTAGTATGGTGGTGTAGTGGTTAGTATGGTGGTGTAGTGGTTAGTATGGTGGTGTATTGGTTAGTACAATGGTGTAGTGGTTAGAACGGTGGTGTAGTGGTTAGTATGGTGGTGTAGTGGTTAGTACGGTGGTGTAGTGGTTAGAACGGTGGTGTAGAGCTCGGTGCACGGTAGTGCAGTGGTTAGTACGGTGGTGTCGTGGTTAGTATGGTGGTGTAGTGGGTAGTACGGTGGTGTAGTGGTTATAACGGTGGTGTAGTGGTTAGTACGGTGGTGTAGTGGTTAGAACGGTGGTGTAGAGCTCGGTGCACGGTGGTGTAGTGTTTAGTATAGTGGTGTAGTGTTTAGTATGGTGGTGTAGTGGTTAGTATAGTGGTGTAGGGGTTAGTATGGTGGTGTATTGGTTAGTACAATGGTGTAGTGGTTAGTACGGTGGTGTAGTGGTTAGTATGGTGGTGTAGTGGTTAGTATGGTGGTGTAGTGGTTAGTATGGTGGTGTAGTGGTTAGCACTGTGGTGTAGTGGTTAGTATGGAGGTGTAGTGGTGAGCTCGTTGGTTTAGTGGTTAGTATGGTGGTGTAGTGGTTAGTCTTGTGGTGTAGTGGTTAGTATGGAGGTGTAGTGGTTAGTATGGTGGTGTAGTGGTTAGTATGGTGGTGTAGTGGTTAGTACGGTGGTGTAGTGGTTAGTACGGTGGTGTAGTGGTTAGTATGGTGGTGTAGTGGTTAGTACGGTGGTGTAGTGGTTAGTATGGTGGTGTAGTAGTTAGTATGGTGGTGTAGTGGTTAGTATGGTGGTGTAGTGGTTAGTATGGTGGTGTAGTGGTTAGTATGGTGGTGTAGTGGTTAGTATGGAGGTGTAGTGGTTAGTATGGTGGTGTAGTAGTTAGTATGGTGGTGTAGTGGTCAGTATGGTGGTGTAGTGGTTAGTATGGTGGTGTAGTGGTTAGTATGGCGGTGTAGTGGTTAGTACGGTGGTGTAGTGGTTAGTACGGTGGTGTAGTGGTTAGAACGGTGGTGTAGAGCTCGGTGCACGGTGGTGTAGTGGTTAGTACGGTGGTGTAGTGGTTAGTACGGTGGTGTAGTGGTTAGTACGGTGGTGTAGTGGTTATTACGGTGGTGTAGTGGTTAGTACGGTGGTGTAGTGGTTAGAACGGTGGTGTAAAGCTCGGTGCACGGTGGTGTAGTGTTTAGTATGGTGGTGTAGTGGTTAGTATGGTGGTGTAGTGGTTAGTATGGTGGTGTAGTAGTTAGTAAGGTGGTGTAGTGGTTAGTATTGTGGTGTAGTGGTTAGTACGGTGGTGTAATGGTTAGTATAGTGGTGTAGTGGTTAGTATGGTGGTGTATTGGTTAGTACAATGGTGTAGTGGTTAGAACGGTGGCGTAGTGGTTAGTACGGTGGTGTAGTGGTTAGTATGGTGGTGTAGTGGTTAGTACGGTGGTGTAGTGGCTAGTATGGTGGTGTAGTGGTTAGTACGGTGGTGTAGTGGTTAGAACGGTGGTGTAGAGCTCGGTGTATGATGGTGTAGTGGTTAGTACAGCGGTGTAGTGGTTAGTATGGCGGTGTAGTGGTTAGTACGGTGGTGTAGTGGTTAGTATGGTGGTGTAGTGGTTAGTATGGTGGTGTAGTGGTTAGTATGGTGGTGTAGTGGTTAGTATGGAGGTGTAGTGGTGAGCTCGTTGGTTTAGTGGTTAGTATGGTGGTGTAGTGGTTAGTCTTGTGGTGTAGTGGTTAGTATGGAGGTGTAGTGGTTAGTATGGTGGTGTAGTGGTTAGTATGGTGGTGTAGTGGTTAGTACGGTGGTGTAGTGGTTAGTACGGTGGTGTAGTGGTTAGCACTGTGGTGTAGTGGTTAGTATGGTGGTGTAGTGGTTAGTACGGTGGTGTAGTGGTTAGTACGGTGGTGTAGTGGTTAGTATGGTGGTGTAGTAGTTAGTATGGTGGTGTAGTGGTCAGTATGGTGGTGTAGTGGTTAGTATGGTGGTGTAGTGGTTAGTATGGCGGTGTAGTGGTTAGTACGGTGGTGTAGTGGTTAGTACGGTGGTGTAGTGGTTAGAACGGTGGTGTAGAGCTCGGTGCACGGTGGTGTAGTGGTTAGTACGGTGGTGTAGTGGTTAGTACGGTGGTGTAGTGGTTAGTACGGTGGTGTAGTGGTTATTACGGTGGTGTAGTGGTTAGTACGGTGGTGTAGTGGTTAGAACGGTGGTGTAAAGCTCGGTGCACGGTGGTGTAGTGTTTAGTATGGTGGTGTAGTGGTTAGTATGGTGGTGTAGTGGTTAATATGGTGGTGTAGTAGTTAGTAAGGTGGTGTAGTGGTTAGTATTGTGGTGTAGTGGTTAGTACGGTGGTGTAATGGTTAGTATAGTGGTGTAGTGGTTAGTATGGTGGTGTATTGGTTAGTACAATGGTGTAGTGGTTAGAACGGTGGCGTAGTGGTTAGTACGGTGGCGTAGTGGTTAGTACGGTGGTGTAGTGGTTAGTACGGTGGTGTAGTGGTTAGTATGGTGGTGTAGTGGTTAGTACGGTGGTGTAGTGGTTAGAACGGTGGTGTAGAGCTCGGTGTATGATGGTGTAGTGGTTAGTACAGCGGTGTAGTGGTTAGTATGGCGGTGTAGTGGTTAGTACGGTGGTGTAGTGGTTAGTACGGTGGTGTAGTGGTTAGAACGGTGGTGTAGAGCTCGGTGCACGGTGGTGTAGTGGTTAGTACGGTGGTGTTGTGGTTAGTATGGTGGTGTAGTGGTTAGTACGGTGGTGTAGTGGTTATTACGGTGGTGTAGTGGTTAGTACGGTGGTGTAGTGGTTAGAACGGTGGTGTAGAGCTCGGTGCACGGTGGTGTAGTGTTTAGTATGGTGGTGTAGTGTTTAGTATGGTGGTGTAGTGGTTAGTATAGTGGTGTAGTGGTTAGTATGGTGGTGTATTGGTTAGTACAATGGTGTAGTGGTTAGTACGGTGGTGTAGTGGTTAGTATGGTGGTGTAGTGGTTAGTATGGTGGTGTAGTGGTTAGTATGGTGGTGTAGTGGTTAGTATGGTGGTGTAGTGGTTAGTAAGGTGGTGTAGTGGTTAGTACGGTGGTGTAGTGGTTAGCACTGTGGTGTAGTGGTTAGTATGGAGGTGTAGTGGTGAGCTCATTGGTGTAGTGAGTGGGTTTCCTCCGACAGTCCAAACACATGTATGTTAGCATGATCTCTCACTCTAAATTGCCTGTAGGTGTGAGTGTGTGTGCGTGAGAGTGAGTGTGTGTTGTCCATATAATGGACTGACAACCTGTCCATGGTGTACCCCACCTTCACCAGATAATGCTGGGATTGGCTCCAGCCCTCCCGTGACCGCGACTAGCAGAACAGAGCAGAAGATAATGGGTGGATGGATGGATGAATAATGCAAGTCAGTTTCATTCATTAAATTTACTTGCGCTTTATTCAACAATGCTCATCCCTGTCTCTTTCTATTTCTACAGTGTAGATTTATGTGTATTATTCATTTTTTTTTATCTCAGAATATAATAACTGTCCTGTTTATGTTTATTTAATATTTTTATTATCTTATTCTGGTTGCGAAACTATACTGTTTTTCATGTTTTGCTTTCTGCATGGTATTTGCCTTGTAACTCGTCCAGCAGTTTAAAAAATATTGACTCCATCTCCAGATTATCGGGTCTGATTGTGTGATTTGGGCTTGTATACAGCTTTTTGATCGGATGCACGGATTCCGGAAAACCACAGATTTGTTCCAGATTTTTTTCCCATAGAGAGTGAATAGGATGGAGACGTGCACGTCAATCTACTGAATTTCTGCTAAACCGACAGACACCGCTTCGCATACACTGACTCAGGGAAGACCCCCGACCACAAATTCATTATTGGTTTGCAGTCACCTATTTGTTGTGTATTTCTCCCTCGTTCCTCCCATAGGATCCCATTCATTTTTGTTATGGTTTCGCTCAACCTACAGCTACCAAACTACCTGTACTCACTCAGATCCCCAACCTCTAATCCACAGACATACTGACCCGCACTCCTCTATGTGTCTCTTATGTGCAACCATCCATTTCTAGTTGCCGCATGTGAGAAGTTGGCAAGCTGTCAAAGCATTTCACTGCTAGTTTTTCCGTGTATGACTGTGTGACAAATAAGATTTGAATTTGACTTTGAATAATGCAAGTCAATCACTTATTGCTTTAGAGGGCATGCTGTAGGTACCAGGTCATAATGAGGAACGCTACGATGAGATGATGTGAAACCAGTGGTTTTATTTAACATTGATATCAGAACAGGATTGATGTTATTGGGATAAAGGCTGAGATGGATGGCTAGATGGTAGATGGTTTAAAAGCACTACAACAAATGAGACAACCAATGTCACAAGCATATCCATCATCTAAAGTGCATTACCAAGACATAACAAAGAAGCACTTACATAACGCATCCCCTCTTGGAATATGGAACACAAGGTGCGTCAGAAATCGCCTACTAGTCAGTAGGTACTAGATTAGAGTCAGTACGTGCTGCTCGAGCGGCAGACTAGTAGGTAATTTCAGTAGGTGAGTTTTAGTACCACACAATCTCAGACGTACTACGTCCACCATATTGCTAGCGTCCTGTGACGCAAGACGTCAGACCATCACCATAAAAGTTCTGCTATTCATTTAAAAGCTCGTTTACTGACAGATTTAGATCTTTTAGTGACTCTGATCTGAGTTTTTATCTGATTATGTATCAGACAGTGTTGAGCTGTAGCTCAGAGAAGATGAAACGGGAGGAATGTAACCATTGTTTATCTCAGCAGTAACGCTAGCTTCTGTAGCGGCAGTTCACTAGCCGTAGCTACGTACACACAGCCGACGTTCAGCTTTACACTGTTTATTTACTCCACTTTAAATTCATCCACGGCTCCAGGAGAATCATGGGATACACAGTGTGCTGTGTTCGCCTACATAAAAATAGCTGCCCATTTAGTAGGTCATCCGGGTACCGTTCACCTACTACTTGATACCTACTGAGTATTCAGACATACAAGCCACGCTCGCCTACTGATTTACTACTGAGTATTCAGACATAATAGCCACACTCACCTACTGATTTCACTACTGAGTATTCAGACATACTAGCTGCGCTCGCCTACTGATTTCACTACTGAGTATTCAGACATACAAGCCACGCTCGCCTACTGATTTCACTACTGAGTATTCAGACATACTAGCTGCGCTCGCCTACTGATTTCACTACTGAGTATTCAGACATACTAGCCACGTTCGCCTACTGATTTCACTACTGAGTATTCAGACATACTAGCCACGCTCGCCTACTGATGTCACTACTGAGTATTCAGACATACTAGCTGCGCTCGCCTACTGATTTCACTACTGAGTATTCAGACATACTAGCCGCGCTCGCCTTCTGATTTCACTACTGAGTATTCAGACATACTAGCCACGCTCACCTACTGATTTCACTACTGAGTATTCAGACATACTAGCCACGCTCACCTACTGATTTCACTACTGAGTATTCAGACATACTAGCTGCGCTCGCCTTCTGATTTCACTACTGAGTATTCAGACATACTAGCTGCGCTCGCCTACTGATTTCACTACTGAGTATTCAGACATACTAGCCGCACTCGCCTTCTGATTTCACTACTAAGTATTCAGACATACTAGCTGCGCTCGCCTACTGATTTCACTACTGAGTATTCAGACATACTAGCTGCGCTCGCCTTCTGATTTCACTACTGAGTATTCAGACATACTAGCTGCGCTCGCCTACTGATTTCACTACTGAGTATTCAGACATACTAGCCACGTTCGCCTACTGATTTCACTACTGAGTATTCAGACATACTAGCCACGCTCGCCTACTGATGTCACTACTGAGTATTCAGACATACTAGCTGCGCTCGCCTACTGATTTCACTACTGAGTATTCAGACATACTAGCCGCGCTCGCCTTCTGATTTCACTACTGAGTATTCAGACATACTAGCCACGCTCACCTACTGATTTCACTACTGAGTATTCAGACATACTAGCCACGCTCACCTACTGATTTCACTACTGAGTATTCAGACATACTAGCTGCGCTCGCCTTCTGATTTCACTACTGAGTATTCAGACATACTAGCTGCGCTCGCCTACTGATTTCACTACTGAGTATTCAGACATACTAGCCGCGCTAGCCTACTGATTTCACTACTGAGTATTCAGACATACTAGCTGCGCTCGCCTTCTGATTTCACTACTGAGTATTCAGACATACTAGCCGCGCTAGCCTACTGATTTCACTACTGAGTATTCAGACATACTAGCTGCGCTCGCCTTCTGATTTCACTACTGAGTATTCAGACATACTAGCTGCGCTCGCCTACTGATTTCACTACTGAGTATTCAGACATACTAGCCGCGCTCGCCTACTGATTTCACTACTGAGTATTCAGACATACTAGCTGCGCTCGCCTACTGATTTCACTACTGAGTATTCAGACATACTAGCCGCACTCGCCTTCTGATTTCACTACTAAGTATTCAGACATACTAGCTGCGCTCGCCTACTGATTTCACTACTGAGTATTCAGACATACTAGCTGCGCTCGCCTTCTGATTTCACTACTGAGTATTCAGACATACTAGCTGCGCTCGCCTACTGATTTCACTACTGAGTATTCAGACATACTAGCCACGTTCGCCTACTGATTTCACTACTGAGTATTCAGACATACTAGCCACGCTCGCCTACTGATGTCACTACTGAGTATTCAGACATACTAGCCACGTTCGCCTACTGATTTCACTACTGAGTATTCAGACATACTAGCCACGCTCGCCTACTGATGTCACTACTGAGTATTCAGACATACTAGCTGCGCTCGCCTACTGATTTCACTACTGAGTATTCAGACATACTAGCCGCGCTCGCCTACTGATTTACTACTGAGTATACAGACATACTAGCTGCGCTCGCCTACTGATTTCACTACTGAGTATTCAGACATACTAGCCACGCTCACCTACTGATTTCACTACTGAGTATTCAGACATACTAGCCACGCTCACCTACTGATTTCACTACTGAGTATTCAGACATACTAGCCACGCTCACCTACTGATTTCACTACTGAGTATTCAGACATACTAGCCACGCTCACCTACTGATTTCACTACTGAGTATTCAGACATACTAGCCACGCTCACCTACTGATTTCACTACTGAGTATTCAGACATACTAGCCACGCTCACCTACTGATTTCACTACTGAGTATTCAGACATACTAGCCACGCTCACCTACTGATTTCACTACTGAGTATTCAGACATACTAGCTGCGCTCGCCTACTGATTTCACTACTGAGTATTCAGACATACTAGCCGCGCTAGCCTACTGATTTCACTACTGAGTATTCAGACATACTAGCTGCGCTCGCCTTCTGATTTCACTACTAAGTATTCAGACATACTAGCTGCGCTCGCCTACTGATTTCACTACTGAGTATTCAGACATACTAGCTGCGCTCGCCTACTGATTTCACTACTGAGTAGTAGGTAAGTAGGCGATTTTGGACGCACCTTCAGTCTCATGTAGCTCTGGCAGAATTTCAATCAATAACTTCCTGTTTCCAATCCCTCATAAACTTTAAGTCCCGCCTACCTCATGCCAGCAGGACTATGGGAGGTGGAGTTATTTTGCTCTGAACTCGGAATTTTAACACTGAACTTTAATGATGTCACAGCACATCACTAACATGCACCAACAGTTAAGCCACAAATCAGTTGTTAAAGATTCAGAGTGCTTTGGTGTGATATGCTTAGTTCTGGAGAAACTCTTGAGTCAAAACTGTTTACAGTGACTGTGACTGGAACCAGGTGTCCGCCTCTAAAAGCTCCCTCCTACAGAGTTATTAGATAAAATAGTTATGACTGCGCTCCCTGATGTCTGAGACACTGTTTTATAGTATTCTGTAAAACAATGTATTTTAATCAGTTTACTGGCAAAACAGTCCCCTGTAGAAAACCTGACTGCATCCAAAAGCTTACCTCTCCAGTCCTCCTGCTCCTCTCCCAGGCTGGAGAAACACAGAGGACTCGAGGAGAAGAGCTGGAGTAGAGGCAGTGAGCAGAAACTGGGGAAACAAACAGGATGCTTGATTCTTTTCAATGTCAATCACAACGTTCGCTGAAAAGCTGCTGCACAGAGCCCACCTGTTCACATCGGAGTGGCCTTTTACTCCAATTACAAAACACAAACACGCAGTGCAGACAATTATACAAACCCAAACACAACACAGAACTAGTTGGACTGCTCTGTGTTTGTTCGTCCACACCGCAGGCACAAAAACTCAAGTGGAGTGAAGGAGGTGACGAGTTCTGAAAACATGACCTGCTTTAGGAGAGCTTGAAGGCAGAATTTCCACAGACATGCAGATCCAGGTATTCAAACTCGTTCTGTGATGGTTACAGGGCGCGTGGAAACTGCACTTAGGCCTATCCTTAGTGGTTATTTCAGAGTGCACCTTTCTTCTCCGTACGTCTGTCTCGCTATCAGACGAAAGGACGTGCGAGCCCTTACTGCTTTAACTGATTTCTTTAGGAGGGAGAGGAAAACTGTGCTGGGCTCCCTTCACCTCACATTCAGCCTCTAGCTTTAAGCCACACTCAGCCTCATGATACCAAACGAAGCGGTTTCAGTTAAAACTATCACTGACTAACACTCAAATATTCATCAAATTCAGTAAAAACCAGGCACGTCCAAATATTTTAACCCCAACATGTTCTGCCTAGTTAGTCGAAGCTACAACTAATCTTATCAAACACAGTGAATATCAATATATATCAATATTATGTTATTTTTTTTTATTTTAATTTTCTTTTACCATTCTATTATCTTGATTTTTATTACTGTTATTATTATTGTTTTATCATTACTTTTATTATTTTTATATTATTATTTCTTTTACTATTTTATGTTTTACTACTATATTTATATCTATTTTTATTGACTTATTTTTTACTTTTGTCTTATTCCTGATTTTAGTTTCTTATTTAGTTTTACAATTTATTTATTTGTTTTATGATTTATCTTACTTAATTTTGTCTCTGTTTTTACTGTTTTAAGTACTCATTAAAATTCATTTTAATTTATTTTCAGTAATTTTTGGTTTAATAATTGTAATTTTCAGCGACATTGTAAATGAGGGTCTCCCTCAATGTACTCCCCAGTGAAAATAGGAAAAGGTTGATATATATACCAATTCTGAACAAAGCAGGAGGCTGTAGTTCATTGATGAAGTTATGTCCCATGTTGGAGTGTTTCTATTCGTTTTTTGCTGTTCCAACTCCAGATTGTATGGTCTGACTGTGTGATTCAGGAAAACAACAGATTTGTTCCGGAATTCTTTCCCATAGAAAATGAATAGGAGCAAAAGGTACACGCCAATCTACTGAACTTCTGCTTGACTGACAGACACGATTTCACATACACTGACTCAAGGTGGACCCTCAATGATGACTGTAGTGTTGGTTTGACACACACTTGTCTGTTTGTCATTTTTTTCCTATTTATTTTTGGTCACACCGAAACCTCATGGTTTCAATTAATCTACAGCCCCTAAACTGCATGTAGTCTTTTAGGGCTGATCCCCAAACACTAATCCACAGACATACTGACCCACACTCATCTAGTTGTCGTTTATTCATCCCTAGTTCTTCCCCTAGGTTCCCATTCATTTTCTGCCAAACCCACACATTAAGGTTTCGTTCAACCTACAGCCACTAAACTGCCTGTACTCACTCAGAGCAGATCCCCCAACTCTAATCCACGGACATGCTAACCCACACTACTCAATTTGTCTCTAATGCGCAGCCATCCTGCGTTTCCTTCAGGAATCACACATTTCTAGTTATAAATACAGCTCCTTTCTAAATGACCTCTGACATCATCAAATTTCATCTGCTTAAACCCCACTGGAGCTAATAAAGCTCAGTTTTAATATCATCAGTGTCCAAATGTAACGTTTGCGGAGACTGAAGAGGCGGATACAAGGCAGATGAGGATTCTGAGCTTTAATAGAGTCCATACTGACGGTCACAGATAACAGGCAACAAAAACGAACAGATCAAACAGCAAAACACAGCGACGTACAACACAAACATTCACAACAAAGTGCAACAAACTGTTGGACGACGGCAGACTGCAAACACAGGGTATATATAACAGAGGGTAAGAGAACAAGGACTATCTTAACTTTCAATGTAAGTTAATGTAAAAAAGTTTCATTACAAGTAATTTTGGGGCATTTCTATTGGTCCAATTATTATAAATCTTTCACAGGATATACGCACAGATAACATAACGCTGCCTGAGCACGGCGAGAAGCATCATCAAGGACCCTTCTCAGGAATTTTTACCCTCCTTCCATCCAGCAGGCGTTACAGGAGCCTTCGCTCCCGCACCAACAGACTCAGGAAGAACTTCTTCCCTGAGGCTGTGACCCTGCTGAACTCTACACCCTCACTTTAGCCTCATTATTGCACTCACTCACTCACTGCACTGTCCTATTACTTTTACTTTTGCACTACTCATTTTTGCACATCTATCTTTGTAATTTCATACCTGCACAGTTCTGTTTATATTCACAATTCTGTTCATATTGCACTATTTATATCTGTAGTTATTGCTTACACTTACAACTTGTTTAACATATGTTGCTCTGTGTAATCTTTGCATTTCACTCCTTACTGTATATATGTATAGTCATTTATATTCTATTTTATATACCACCCCCTTATCTCACATTCTGTGAACACCTACATTCTATATATTTATTTATATACCACCACATGTACAATAATCTCAAATTGTTAGTCATTTCTGTTTTGCACTTTATGTAAATAATAATGTATTTTGCACTTCTGGTTGGATGCTAACTGCATTTCATTGGCTTTGTACCTGTACTCTGTTGAATCTAATCTAATCTAATCTAATCTAATCTAATCTAATTACATAACATAACATAACATTAAAACATTAAGAAATCTCATTGTATTTACATACATTATCCATTATATCAGCTTCACTGATCATATAGGAGCTCCACTTACAGACTGTAGTTCATCTGATTCTCTGTAAACCTTATTACTCTGTTCTTTAATGATCAGGCCCTCCACAGGACCACCATAGAGCAGATAGTATTTGGGTGGTTGGTCATTCTTAGCACTGCAGTGACACTGATGTGGAGACACAGCAGTGCTGCTGCTGGAGTTTTTCTTAACACTGTGTCCACTCACTGTCCTCTCTATTAAACACTCCTACTACTTGCTGGTCCACCTTGTAGATGTAAAGTCAGAGATGGTAGCTCATCTGCTGCTACACAGATTGTGTTCCTCTAGTTCTTCATCAGCACCCACAGGACACTGCTGTCTGGATAGTTTTGGTTGGTGGACGATTCTCAGTCCAGCAGTGACACTGAGGTGTGTTGATTATTAAGGAACAGGGTGAAAAGGGATAAACAATGCATATAGAGAATCAGATGAACCACAGTCTGTTAGTGTAGCTCCTATATGGTCAGTGGAGCTGATATAATGGACAGTGTGTGTAGATATAAGGAGATGGTTTTAATGTTATGGCTGATCATACATTTCCCACATAAAAGAAAGTGTAGCTGCTTGTCTTGGATGTCAACACGGATTTGCTAGTTTTAACCCTTTTGCACTCACCGTTGGAGCTACTGAGGAATAAATCTGAATATGTGAATATGAAACTAGTTTTGCTGACAGTGGAAAACAGGCTGCGATGCGTCAATGCATCCGCTATATTGGCCCAGTCAAGTCTGGCCTGTAAACGAGGGAGCTGTGGTTACATTATGGAATATGACTATGGAATGTGATATCGGAGCAGAGCTGGCGGGATTTCATGCACGAGCGAGTGACAAGCTTCATATTCTAAGAACACTGTTGGAATTAAGCTGCATTTTATTGTATGTATTTTCTGTTTATTGCTTTATGTTTGTATTCTTGACAAATGTATTAGCAGCAGCATTTATTATATCGTCCTAAGACCCAGAAAAATTTAAATATGAGAATTTCAGTAATTTCAACATAAAATAAGTCTACTACATGAAAAAAAAAACATGTCATGGTGTTTTTTTTAATATTTTAAATTATTTTTTATGGAATGTCCTTTATAGTGGACATCAGGACATTGTTTATGACATATTTCTTGTTTTCTGTTCTGCATCAGACCAAAAATCCTTCTACAACATCAGCACCAAATCAATCCTAGAAAATAATGTAAATGAAAACTGATTAAACAAACATTGTTTACCTTTTTTATACCGTTTCCACTTTTGGCAGTATAAGAAATATTCCAAATGTACTGTATATGAACATAAACAGGAACAAACAATAACCCATTCCAAAGGTTACCGTTACTTTGATTAAAATAAAAAAAATATCCAGGTTTAAACAGTTTTTAGGTGCAATAGCTAAACCTGTGTTAATCACTCCAAACCTTGAGCCAAAGTTTCATTATTTCCACAGGTGGTACCCAACTCTTTTAATTTAATTCTCTTTTTCTTTTTATATTTTTATTTGAATGTTCTATTTTTAAATGTACAATTATGAAATATTTTCTAAAAAAATAAGTAAATTAGTATTCAATTAAAAATAAATTAGTAATGAATTTACATGTTTACACGATTAATTTCATATAAAACCAGATTTAGTAAGTTCTAGTGTTCACTATGAAGAACATCAAAAAAAAGTATCCTGTTAGGGAGTTAAACATTTGTGCGTATCAATAAAAAGTGCTTTGAGAACTAGCTACAACCGTTTTATACCTAAAATATATCAATACTAGGCTTTAGAAACAAATAAATAAAATAAATACATATTATTTGATATCTTATCTCTCTTGCTCCCATAAAATGTGAATACTGAGAGGCAGCCATGTTTAAAAAGGCAGAGCTTCTGTTGTGAATGACACACCCCAACACATGTTACATCATTGATACATCATTGGAAAGGCCAGGATGTTCTCTACATGGCACATTTATTTAGTTTTTGAAATATCTTTTAGAGACTCATGTCCCCTCCAGAGGACAAAAATTAATTACCAGGTCTTAAGAGGATTTTATGACCAAATAAATATTCTGAAAATCAATTTTTGAGGGTGGGTTATACGGCTTAGCTATAAAATAAACACTGGCTGGGTTGAAACCCCACTCGGTCCCCGTCTGGAGCTGTCATTGGTCAGGATGTTGCCAGCACAGTGTTAAAAAAACCCTCTGGTGAATGATTTGAAGATCTATTTGCATATTGCAATATCACAATAGTGACTAACCAACAATGCGAGGCCATGATATTCAACAGCCCCTCCATTTCATCAGCTCAGAGTGTCGCACCTCAATCTCGAACGGCGACTCTCGGACCCTCCTCAGTTTTTCAGAACCTCTGGAGAGCTGGAGCGCACGTTGTATAGGACAAGCCTGTCAAGGTCCGTTTACGGCATCAAATAAAAGAAGCATCAAGTTCTCAATAATAGGGGCGGGTGTTGAAATTCATAGTGTCAAGCGCCTTTAGCTTAATTACATGGATAGCGCACATCTACCCACGCTGACAGGCTTCAAATAGCGGCGCTCCACAAACTCCCGCCATACCTGTCACTCAGCATTAGAACGGACTCGGATGAGCATGTACTCCCAGGCCAGGCGGAGGCACTGCTGATGCACATCAAATCTATTAAATCGCTCCGGCTCGGCACGGCGGAAAGGGCCCCGCGTCAGGTTCCGAGCAGGGAAGTTGAATTCTATTTTTACGAATCCAATAAAAGTGCCATAAAACAATAGCAGGGATGAAAGTGGAGGTGCATTAGAACCCCGTGTGCTGGTCTGGAGATAAATCTCGCTTTCATTTGTACTGACAGACGGAAACACATGGCGTTTCCCCCACAGGAACGCTTCCAGAACGTTCTGAAACCTACTAGACGTGACCGAAATCTTATTGAGAGATATACTGGAGCTTAATAAAGCAATGAGCCACTTGAGGTTGTGAGTTACTGCAGGTTTATCTGCAGAAGAAGAGTGTAGTTAAGCACAGAGTAAAAACCAATTTCCTATCATCCTGGTGTAGTGGTTAGTATGGTGGTGTAGTGGTTAGTATGGTGGTGTAGTGGTTAGTATGGTGGTGTAGTGGTTAGTATGGTGGTGTAGTGGTCAGTATGGTGGTGTAGTGGTTAGTATGGTGGAGTAGTGGTTAGTATGGTGGTGTAGTGGTTAGTATGGTGGTGTAGTGGTCAGTATGGTGGTGTAGTGGTTAGTATGGTGGTGTAGTGGTCAGTATGGTGGTGTAGTGGTTAGTACAGTAGTGTAGTGGTTAGTACGGTAGTGTAGTGGTTAGTATGGTGGTGTAGTGGTTAGTAAGGTGGTGTAGTGGTTAGTATGGTGGTGTAGTGGTTAGTATGGTGGTGTAGTGGTTAGTACAGTAGTGTAGTGGTTAGTACGGTAGTGTAGTGGTTAGTATGGTGGTGTAGTGGTCAGTATGGTGGTGTAGTGGTTAGTATGGTGGTGTAGTGGTTAGTACGGTAGTGTAGTGGTTAGTACGGTGGTGTAGTGGTTAGTATGGTGGTGTAGTGGTTAGTATGGTGGTGTAGTGGTTAGTATGGTGGTGTAGTGGTCAGTATGGTGGTGTAGTGGTTAGTACGGTGGTGTAGTGGTCAGTATGGTGGTGTAGTGGTTAGTACAGTAGTGTAGTGGTTAGTACGGTAGTGTAGTGGTTAGTATGGTGGTGTAGTGGTTAGTACGGTAGTGTAGTGGTTAGTATGGTGGTGTAGTGGTCAGTATGGTGGTGTAGTGGTTAGTATGGTGGTGTAGTGGTTAGTATGGTGGTGTAGTGGTTAGTACGGTAGTGTAGTGGTTAGTACGGTGGTGTAGTGTTTAGTATGGTGGTGTAGTTGTTAGTATGATGGTGTAGTGGTTAGTAAGGTGGTGTAGTGGTTAGTACGGTGGTGTAGTGTTTAGTACGGTGGTGTAGTGGTTAGTACGGTAGTGTAGTGGTCAGCACGGTGGTGTAGTGGTTAGTATGGTGGTGTAGTGGTTAGTATGGTGGTGTAGTGGTTAGTATGGTGGTGTAGTGGTTAGCATGGTGTTGTAGTGGTTAGCACGGCGGTGTAGTGGTTAGCCTGGTGGTGTAGTGGTTAGCACAGTGGTGTAGTGGTTAGCACAGTGGTGTAGTGGTTAGTACGGTGGTGTAGTGGTCAATATGGTGGTGTAGTGGTCAGTATGGTGGTGTAGTGGTCAGTACGGTGGTGTAGTGGTCAGCATGGTGGTGTAGTGGTCAGTACGGTGGTGTAGTGGTTAGTACGGTAGTGTAGTGGTCAGCACGGTGGTGTAGTGGTTAGTATGGGGGTGTAGTGGTTAGTATGGTGGTGTAGTGGTTAGCACGGTGGTGTAGTGGTTAGTATGGGGGTGTAGTGGTTAGTATGGTGGTGTAGTGGTTAGTAGGGTGGTGTAGTGGTTAGTATAGTGGTGTAGAGGTTAGTATGGTGGTGTAGTGGTTAGTATAGTGGTGTAGTGGTTAGTACGGTGGTGTAGTGGTTAGTATGGTGGTGTAGTGGTTAGTACGGTGGTGTAGTGGTTTAGCGATGGAGTCAAGGATGGAGCAAATGGCACTAATGGAGAGGAGAGCTGGTTGGTGCCAGGTGACGAGGGGGCCCCGGTGGTTAGTACTTTACATTATTCGGTGGGACAGGTGGACGGTTATTACCTTGGAAAGAGAAAGGAGACAGAGTTTGTTCTGGTTTGGGTTAGTACAGAGGATGAGAAGCGTTTTAGAGTATAGCTGGCGACTCTGGAAGATCTAGAACCACCACTATTGCCACATATCGGCTTTCGAAACCACCGAGAAAAGTGAATTGAAAATGTCCAATTGCCATTCACACTGACACACACATACACACTTCTGTCACAGATGAAGGAAAAGAACTTGGGCCACTTTTACCTGCAATGTGAATGTAGCCTTCGAGTATGCACATGACCTCAACCTGACAAAACACCTTCGGTATAAATTAGAGGGGAGACTGCGAGCCAGGCCTTCTGGTCCAACATCAGTCTGACCCTACCAATGGTCTTCTGGAGGAATGGTCAAACATTCCCATAAACACACTCCTAAACAGTGTGGAGAGCTTTCTCAGAAGAGCTGAACTTGTTATAGCTGCAAAGGTTGGGTCATATTAAACCCTATGGATTAAGAATGGGAAGTTCATATGCGGGTGAAGCCGGACGAGAGAACACCTTTGGCCGTATAGTGTAACTTGCAGTTGTGACGGTTGTGAAAGAGTGAGAGAGCTCCGTGTGGATAACATACTAAAGAGCTTTCTGTGAGTTAAAACTACATTTGCTGATTCGTTTATTAGCCTAGATTATATATAATAGCATAAAAGCTGCTTTTCTTTACTGTTTCTGTCTGAAAGGATGCCGCACAGCAGATGAAAGCCTTGCTCGCGTTCACATGAAAGCATCTGACGACGCAGCTGATCTACCAGCTGTCCGAGCAGCAGCAGCCAAGAAAAAAATAAGTTTTACACTCTCCGTTTGTAAGAAATCATGGGTGTGGAGAGAGTTTAAGAGAAAATAACAGACCAACAGATGAGAGTTTATTCCGCTGACCCCAGTTTCAGATTGCACTGGGCCAATTTTGATGTATCAAATGATTCTTTTGATCAAGTAATTTGTTCAGTTGAATGAAACTAGTTCAATTGGTTGTTATCATATGACGTTTTTTAAGGGTGAAGCAACAAAACACTTTTTACAGAGTTTTTTTTAGACTTTGTAAATGACATCAGTAATCAGTGTAGGATCGCACTGTGATGAGAACTGATATTTCTGCCAGGAAGGCTCAACAAGTAAAGGGATGGAAAACAAGATTTAATCGTCAAGAAGGTGTACAATTTAAAGGTTAGTATTTAGTATTTGTAGATTGTAAGACATAAAGAAAGAGTCTTTGGCATAGGCCCAGTCCTAGGCCCAGGTCTTGAAGCATGCAGACCCTCGAAGACCCTACTGGATATGAGACAGCAGGACTGGGACCAAACTGGTGGTGGTGGGGAGAAGGAGGGATTAATGAATGAAATAGTGATATAGCATTGGAGTCTTCGCTAATTCACCAATAAATAAAGATTAAATGATTAAAGGTATTTCAAAACAGCCCGCCCCTAAAAATCCCTCACAGAAAGTTTCAGACCAGAAACTTCCACTGTGGGATCTCCATAGGAAGCGGGTTGGCATATTTACCAAAGGTCCATAGACTTTTCATGTTCTAGGCTTTTGGACATTTATATCACTGCCAGTCACAATGAACACTGCAGTTTACAGGCAGCACTTCATATATATATATATATATATATATATATATATATATATATATGATTTTTGTATTGCAGTTGTTTTGTTTTTTTAAAACCCATTGCATTTGTATTATATGTGATATTTAATGAATTTTAGGTGGTTTTGAATTGTGAAAGTATTTTGTGATCTAAATTGTAGTGTCGTCACATGGCCATGCGCTGCAGGGGTCAGAAGACCATCTGGCGATGGGCACTACGAACTCTGCAGGGGTCCCTGAAATCACGAGAGTATCGCATGCTGAGCAGTGGTCAAAATGTGATTCTGATAAAGCGGGCCACGGATTGCATAGACGTTGGGGGATCCATATAAGGGGGAAACCGTCATTGAGTAAACGAGAGTGAGCTGGTATGCATTTGTAGCTCTCTAAAATGACTTTCTTCATTCCTAAGGCATTTGGTTTGGTGATTTATTCAGTACTAAATACTAAATACTAATATTCAAAATACTTCAGCGACATACTTACTTCATGAAAAACATTCTTAACTTCAACATACAAGTGGCATGACCAAACTGGCACTCTGTGGACACACTTGATATCGGCTATGGGGCTTTACAGGGTGTTACATGCTATTTATCAGGCATGTCAGTCAGACAAGGGCTGAAGACGACAGAAGGCAGAAGTAGCTACATAAGGCTAGCTTAGCTGGGCAGCACATAAAAACAGCAAATGACCAGAACATGAAGATGTGGGTTCAGGGTTCATAGCAAGAAACACCCTATAAAACCCATAGACTGTATCGACAGTGTCCACAAAGGGCTGGTTTGGCTTTTGCCAGTGGGTGACCTTAGAGTGCAGTGGTCCTAAACTAAGAATTAAAGAACTGCAACCCATCTGATCAACTGCGGTCTTTTCCTCTTCTCTTTCTGATCACAAGGAAAGCACTAGAACGATAACTGAGCGGTTATCGCAGAGCAGTTGCACAGTTTGATGATAATGTACACACAGAAATATGTCCCAAACTGATGAAATGGCATCAGTTATATTAGTTCTCTTGTAAAATACTCAACCTTTAGGGTACAAGGTGTTCCCAAACCTCAGAAATCTCTCTCTCTCTCTCTCTGTCAATCCTTGATTGACCTCTAAGTGACATGGAGGAGCGAGTTTGGTGTGGAAGAACTTGACTGACCTGCACAGAGCCCTGACCTCAACCTGGTAAAACACCTTTGGGATGAATTAGAGCGGAGACTGTGAGACAGGCCTTCTACTCCAACATCAGTCTGACCCTACCAATGGTCTTCTGGAGGACGGTCAAACATTCCCATAAACACATTCCTAAACCATATGGAGAGCCTTCCCAGACGAGTTGAAGCTGTTATAGCTGCAAAGGTTGGGCTGACATCGTATTAAACCCTATGGATAAGGATGGGTCGACACTCAAGTTCATATGCGTGTGAAGGTAGACGAGCGAATACTTTTGGCTATATGGTGCATACACAGATTAATAATATGAACCTGACTAGCCGTTGTGACGGTTGCGGTAGCTCCATGTAGATAACCTACTAAAGAGATTTCTTTCACCTCGTCAGATTTGTTTATTAGCCTAGATTATATATAATATAAAAGCTACATTTCTATTTTTGCTATTTTTGTTATCAGTTCGTTTTAGAAGGAATCAAGCATTGACTTGGTGGATCGAAGCAATCGTGACAGAAGCCTTCAAGCTTCAGGTTTAAGTTCTGGCACCAGCAGATTTAGAAAGTGGTCCACTGTTAATAAAAGCCTGTGACGTCACTCAAACAAAGGCTTCTCGTTTGTCCCGATCATTTATTTCATGTAACATCAGGGAATTCAGTCATCCAGGTCACTGAACTGTTTAGTGCTACATGCTTCTCCATCAGTAGGCACTGAGCTCATTGCTGATCTGGGGTCAGTGCCGCTGGTCGTGAGATCAAATTGGAGCAGCTGATCAAGAGTGATGGATGATCAGAGGGAAAACAAGGTGAGGTCGTTTAACTCAGGACATCCTAACAGCAGCAGTCAGCGAGCTCTGAAAAAAGAATTCAAATAAAACTCAAGGAGAAAATAATACTGAATGAATATAAAGACCTAAGCCAACTGCAGTAATACCAGCCGGTCAACGGCACTGACTGAGAAGTACATTGTGTTCCATATTTGTGCCCACTCATCCAAATCAATCCCACCATTTTCTCCATTCTCTTCAGCAAACAAAGCCTGTTCAGAGAGAGAGATCTTATTTTGAGATAATCTCATTTTTTTATTTTTAGTTAAAAGAACAGTTTGTTGAGAAATCAAATGTACACATACCTTCTATGTAGTCAATCAGCCAAAACAGGTTTAGGGGGGCAACTTCTAGCCTTATTCAATTTTTTCACAACAGCTGTTCTTTACATCCTGTGAACGTTTCATGACGTTAATATATTATATCAACTTACATTGGACCAACAGAAATTCTACAAAATCACTTGGAATAAAATTCTGGTTCCATCGACTTACAGTAAAAGACCATGCCTGTTTCTGTCCCGTCCAGTAAGGCTGAAATTTTGGAGAAACTTGTTTTTCTTTGGACAGCGATGATATACAGTTGCTTCAAACTATGTCAATGATCAAGGTGTGATATACAGAGGGTCCCCGGGTGTCCTGAATGCTTTGAAAGTTCCATGAGGCTTTGATGATCACTTGGAATAAGACCTCTTTACATTAACTTACATTGTGTGACGGTTTCATGATAAATGGACCAACAGAAATTCTACAAAATCACTTGAAATAAAATTCTGGGTCCATTGACTTACAGTAAAAGACTACTCCTGTTTTTGTCCCCTCCAGAGAGGCAGCCAGCAACGATATGTATGTTTGCTTTAAACTATGTCAGTAATCAAAGTGTGATGATCAAAATGTTTCCTAAATGCCTTAAAATCTCAATTCAGAGATGTCCCTTAAAATATACTGATTAGCACTATATATAATATAATATTCCATATTGTCCAATGAAAAACAATCTTCTCCAAAATTACAACTTTACAGAAGAGGCCAAAAACTGTGTTCACTTTCAATGTAAGTCGATGGAACCAGAATTTTTTCCAATCTATTTTGGAGCACTTCTTTTGGTCCATTCAATATAAAATTTTCACACAATGCAAACAAACATTGGTGTGTTCAAATAATGTAGAAAACTCAAAATCGACAAAAAAGGAGATACGTTTTTAATTGGACAGCGACAATATACTGATCAATAAAAAACACTTTTCTCCATTTTTTTTTTAGAGATGATCATTTTTCTATAGCATTTGAACACAACAGCTGCTCTTTACATCCTGTGAAAGTTTCTTGGTGAATGCACCAATAAAAAAGTCTCCAAAATCACTAAAACCTATTTCCATTGACTTACAGTGACAGTAAATAATGGTTTTGGTCTCTACTGTAAAGTTACTATTTTAAAGATACTTGTTTTTCTTTGGACAGCGACAATATATTTGCTTCAAACTATGTCGATAAGCAAGGTGTGATATACAGAAGCTCTCAGGGTGTCCTGAAAGCCTTAAAATCTGAATTCAGGGAGGTCCCTTAAATATACTCATTAACATACTATATCAAATAGGATATCAAATATATCATTCCACATACTGATCAATGAAATACACATATCTTCATTTTTAGAGATTTTCATTTTTTCTATGTCATTTGAACACGGCAGACCAATAGAAATGCTCCAAAATCACTAAAACCTATTTACATTGACTTACATTGAAAGTAATGTTTTTAATGTTTTTGCTCTCAACTGTAAAGTTACTATTTTGGAGATACTTCATTTTCGTTGAACAGCGATGATATTCGGGTATAAATATATGCGGTTGGGGCGCATGGTTCTCTAGTTTGTAATCAGACTGTGTACTGATTGGCTGAGGTCCAAAATGTTCAATTTTAACCTTTAAAAGCCATCAACTCTCAAACCTCCCCAATTCACATGATCAGTGCTGGTGTACATCAGCCTCGCTGCTTCATCTCCGTGTTGGCAGGAGCCAACCTCAAACAAAATCTGTGTGTGTGTGTGTCTGTGTGTGTGTGTGTGTGTCTATACCCACATCTCTGTTATTTTCACGTAAAGGTGTGAATTAAAGCAGAAAGGTGTCCTGAGTGTGTATTACGGCACATCTGGCTCATAACTTGGCTGCTTTTAACGACTTTCTGACACAAATCGTTATTTTCGGCTCGTGCCCTGAAATGCGGCGGGTGGATTACTGTCAGTCTCACACTCATTGCCTCGATTTCACTTCATAAAACATTCAAGTGTATTTCACTCCAGACCTCCATTCCCAGCTCACACATACACACACCCACTTGTTTTTATACAGTGCTGGGACATGGGGTCATGAGTGTGTCATGTACACAGATCAGCCATAACATTAAAACCATCTTCCTGTATCTACACACACTGTCCACTGTATCAGCTCCACTGACCATATAGGACCTCCAATCACTGTCCACTGTATCAGCTCCACTGACCGTAGAGGAGCTACACTTACAGACTGTAGTTCATCTGATTCTCTGTATACCTCATCACTCTGTTCTTTAATGATCAGGACCCCCACAGGACCACTACAGAGCAGGTACTATTAGTGAGGTGGGTCATTCTCAGCACAGCAGTAACACTCACATGTTGGTGGTGTGTTAGTGTGTGTTGTGCGGGAGTGAGTGGATCAGTGGATCAGTGCTGCTGGAGTGTTTAAACACTGTGTCCACTCACTGTCCACTCTATTAGACACTCCTACTACTTGCTGGTCCACCTTGTAGATGTAAAGTCAGAGACAGTAGCTCATCTGCTGCTGCACAGTTTGTGTTCTCTATCCTCATCAGTGGACACAGGACGCCGCCCACAGGACACTGCTGTCTGGATAGTTTTGGTTGGTGGACGATTCTCAGTCCAGCAGTGACTGTGAGTGTCATTCCTGAAGCTTTAGCTTGCATGTCTAGTACTTCATGGTGGACTCTGAGGTATGTTCTAGATCTCCCTCTGGTTGTAAAAGTGAGTCTGTTTTCAGTCTCTGTGTCTTGATTACATCACATTTGCTTCCAGATTTTGCTGAAATCTGCACACGTAATGTTTCTCCTGCCACTGACGGCCACACAAACCCAAGATACCGTTGACCAAGCATTACGCTCAACAGTTGGCAAAGTGTTCTTCTCATCAGATGCTGCTCCTTTTAGTTTTAGGCACTTGGGGACATTATTATACATACAAAGCTATTTTCACAGACAGGAATCTTTTATTTACTCAGCAAAACACTTTATTATTTAAATATTCAAACAGTATTTATACAGTAAGTAGAGCTTTTCCATACGTCAGTGTGTTTATTTAACCCTTTCCAAGCTTCTCCTTCTATAAACAACCCAGTATTATTTACAGTTCTCATCTAATACCTGCTTTAACTGCTCAGTACTTCATTAAGATAAATCAAGATTACTGCTGAAGGAACTAAATACATTCATACAATGTCTGGGGCGTCCAGGAGAAATCTGGAACTACATTTTGTTCTTCACTGGAGCTCAAGATACGATCTACTTCTCTCACAATAACATATTCATGTTACTTTGTATTGTATGTAGGATTATTTACATCATTTCTAATGATATCTGCTGTTCTTACTGGTGTAAATACACTTATTTATCAGATAAACTATCAGCTTAGGTGACTCAGACTTTTGTACAGCAGTAAATATTAGTGTTTTCTGGTATTTTGAATTTATAGTTTCGCAGCAGTCGTCTCCAAAATGGAATCCGGCTTATCTGGAAGTTGTTTGGGAAATTTAAGACGTTCGGGTTGCAGGTTTCTTTTTCATGACTTTTCCCCACAGATCATGTTTGTGCAAGCAGCGCTGCACAGTAGTCCGGTGTACCACCACTCCAGGGTCAGCTAAACCTGTTCTCTTGGGCCAGCCTACAAACAGTTCTCTGTGAGTTCTTGGTCTCGCCGCTATCCGCCATCTCCTAAAGACGTTTCAGACCGTGGAAATTTCTAGTGTGTTGATATCTTCGCAGACGTCAGTTACACTTGATTTTCAGGTCCTCGTCCATCTGTCAGGACATTTAGTTTGCAAATCTAAAAAACAAAACCACACACACACACAGGCACCCAATCATCTCATCATATACTGAGCAGAACACGTGAAGGATAAAGCATTTCTGACAGCCACAGATGTGCTCTCACACAGGAGAGCTTTGCTGGTGGCTGTTAGACTCCTCACATTATGTAGAATGCCAGAAGAACCCCCACTCCCGCCACCCCACACCCACCTGCTCCATACTCCCACCCCACTCATTCTCACTTTCAGTGAGAGCAGTCACTTAAGCGTGTACACACAAACAGAGCAGCCTAAACAAGGAGATGTCTCTGAATCCGCCCACTCATCACTCACACAGCTACGAGCCAAACGCACCCGCACCCTACATCAAGGTCATAAACATACAAATCAAACCAAAAACACGTTTCTGTTACTAAGCTTCCGTATGCAAAAGTGATACTGTATATAACTTCAACATACATGGCTTTAGCTTCATTTTTTGGCATGTTTCCAACACAAATGAACCTGTTTTCATAGTCAGTTTGCAACAGCTTACCCTATTTAACATCAATCTGTTTATGTTTAGCTCATTTTATTGGCCAAAACCACAAAACTGTACAAACAGCTGGCGAGAAGTTGTCCTATATGTAGTATTAAAGCCGTAACCCATGCACTATATAGACCTGTACCTGTCATGGTATCAGCACTCGCTGACACTCGGTGTTTAAACCACGCTGAGGCGAATAGAATTTCAGTATGTGCTTTTAATTTGTTCAGTCACTTCATTAAAACTGCTCTTAATTCCAAGGAAGACACTTTAATGACCATGAAGCTGAGTGATGGAGCTAAATATACCCAAATGAATAGCACATCATTAGCACAGTTTCTGTAGTGCTAACAAGGCTGTTGTACTTTTGCTTGCACAACTAAGAAACAGAAACGGAAAGCAAACAACTTTAAAAGGGCCAAGATACTTATATATATATATATATATATATATATATATATATATATATATATATATATATATATATATATTCAAGGGGTTGACCAAAAATAACCCTTGAAATGTTTAGGAACTGCAACCATATTTCTACAGAGCCTCCTCGTTTTAGGGGCTCAAAAGTATTAACATTAACATTACTGTAAATAAAATGCTCATTTTAATACCATGTTGAAAACATTTGCAGGCAATGACTGCCTGATATCTGGAACCCATGGACATCACCAAATACTGGGTTTCCTTCTTTGTGATGCTTTGCCAGGCCTATATATATATATATATATATATATATATATATATATATATATATATATATATATATATATATATATATATATATATATATGGATTGAAACTTGAGAATATGGATTTAACCTTGAGAATATGAAATGAAACTTGAGAATATAGAATAAAACTTGAGAATATGGATTTAACCTTGAGAATATGAAATGAAACTTGAGAATATAGAATGAAACTTGAGAATATGGATTTAACCTTGAGAATATGGAATGAAACTTGAGAATATAGAATGAAAATTGAGAATATGGAATAAAACTTCAGAATATGAATTGAAACTTGAGAATATGGCTTGAAACTTGAGAATATGAATTGAAACTTGAGAATATAGAATGAAACCTGACATCATCACAGCACTTGCGCCAATTGCGTTTTCAATGTCTGGTATTATTCCATACAGATGGAAGCAGTGCGTGACTATGAATGAGTCAACACAAAATCTAGTAGCAGCAATCCTAAATAATTATATATATCATCACTCTCAGAACAAAACCTTGTTTAGTAATCAGGATACAAATTTCAAGCCTCCTTGTATCTATTTTTATCAGCTCCACTGTGTAGTTCCACACGTACAGACTGTAGTTTATCTGATTCTCTATATACTTTGTTACCCTGTTCTTCAATAATCAGGACCCCCATAAGACCAAAAAACTTCAGCAGTACTGCTGTATCACTGCAGTGATGATAATTATCCACCACCCAAATAATATCTGCTCTGTGGGGGTCCTGACCATGGTAACAAAATATACAGTGAATCAGATGAACTACAGTCTGTAAGTGTAGCTCCTATATGGTCAGTGGAGCTGATACACTGGACAGTGAGTGTAGGTGAGGAGGCGTTCCCATGTCCAGAGTTATTAGAGACACTTTCTAAAGTGGGACCAAAAGATCGAACATTTCAGAATTGATTCCGGTGAACTGCCACCCTCAGATCCGAGCATTACCATCCCCTGCTGCGGCTTTCTGCACGCCTGACATTCAGTTATGTTATAAGACTAATGCATAATATCACTAACATCTATTCTCCACGAGGCGGCTTGCTGCGATTCATTTCGGGGGCACCGTTGTTTACTCCGTGTTTACCTGTAAACATCAGAGTAGCCGCTCAGTGAGGGGTGAGGGAGCGCTTTCTTAAAGCAGCCTTCTTCTACCGTGACTCATCTCAGCCACCCGCCGGCAGACAATAGCATCGACACCCACCGCCGTATCGATCTGTCTGCAAGCCTGCAGTCGCGAGCCTCGATTAAGCACCTATCATTCCGCAGTCAATGCAGCGCGGCCGCAATCAAAAGCTGCTAATGCACACCTCGATGACTTTGATCACTCCAAATCCTCTGACAGCACTTCCCCGAAAAAAGAACAGAGCCAGACGGGAATCCTAAATGAGATGAAGGAGCACAGGTGAGAGAGGAGAGGGATGTTGATAAGAGCCGAGTTATGTTAGCACTAATGCGAAGGGCCGCAGACGTGTGATTATAGTTCTCGCTCTGGATGTTGACACCTAATTCGGGATGGTGGTCTGATATGGCTTTGCTGACACTAAACAAAACAACAAACAACCCAAAAAATAAAAACTTCTGAAGATCCAGAACACATTAACCTCATACACTGATCAGCCATAACGTTAAAACCACCTCCCTGTATCTACACACACTGTCCATGTTATCAGTTCCACTGACCATATAGTAGCTACACTTACAGACTGTAGTTCATCTGATTCTCTGTATACCTTATTACCCTGTTCTTTAATGAGCAGGACCCCCACAGGACCACTGGAGAGCAAGTATTATTTGGGTGGTGGGTCATTCTCAGCATTGCAGTGACACTGACGTGGCGCTGGTATGAATAAATCAGACATAGCAGTGCTGCTGCTGGAGTGTTTAAACACGGTGTCCACTCACTGTCCACTCTATTAGACACTCCTACTACTTGCTGGTCCACCTTGTAGATGTAAAGTCAGAGACAGTAGCTCATCTGCTGCTGCACAGTTTGTGTTCCTCTAGTTCTTCATCAGTGGACACAGGACGCCGCCCACAGGACACTGCTGTCTGGATAGTTTTGGTTGGTGGACAATTCTCAGTCCAGCAGTGACACTGAGATGTTTAAACACTCCACCAGCAGCACTGCTGTGTCTGATCCACTCACACCAGCACAACACGCACTAACACACCACCACCATGTCAGTGTCACCGCAGTGCTGAGAATGATCCACCTCCCTGATAGTACCTGCTCCATGGTGGTCCTGTGGGGGTCCTGATTATTGAAAACAGGGTAAAAGGGGATACAACTATGTATTCAGCAAATATATACATGGAGATGGTTTTAATGGTATGTCTGATCAGTGCAACTACATGGGGGCAATCGTGGGATGGAAGTTAGGGAACCTGTTTTGTGATCAGAAGGTTGCCGGTTTAATCCCCTGGACCAACAGGGCACAACTAAAGTGCCCTTGAGCAAGACACCTAACCCCAGGGTCGCCCACCACTCTGGGCATGTGTGCTCACTAGTGTGTGTGTATGTGGTTGTTATACTACATGGACACAAAGATCAAATTCTGCTGTATGCAAACACAAGTGGTAAACAGCTTTAGGTCCTAAAAATAACTAATGAGCGGGAATCTGAAGTTTGGTTTAGCTTTACAGGGTGAAACTGGTTTATACTGGGTCTGGAGGTTGGTCTGGTGCTGGCTTAGCTGATCACCCAGAAGGGTAATGTTGGCTGACCAGCAAGTCAGCATTGAAAACACAACAAAAACTGTTTTCTATATCAGAGGGAAACATAAAAACAGTTGTTTTGTCCTGGATGTCGATGCACAATTGATTGTATTTCTCCAATATGCCTTGATAACCCCAGACAAACATCAAAATAAACAACCCTACAACTGTTCCAATGCTCATCTATTTTACTAATCTTGTAACTCCAGGGCAAAATCAAAGTAAAACATGAAATGTGTCATGGCTGATTAATTACATTTTAGATAAGCAGAAGCCTAAACATGACAGAAGACCAGAGGCGAGAGAGAATGATGTATTGATAAGGCCGTTGGCGGGAGTGGGTTACATTAGCACTAATATGAATGTCCACTAGAGCATAATTATAGTTACTTTGCTCTAGATGTCAAAGCCTAATCTGGGATGCCTCTGCAGTTCGTCTCACCTACCCTAAACAAACAAACAAACAAACAAACAAACAAGCAAATAAAGAAAGCTGAATGTTAAGTTTTGCCCATTAGCTGTAGGAGACGTAGGAGTGTTGGCTGATTGGTGGCTCCAGTGTAAAACCAAAGTAGCACACCTTGGATACCAAAAGGGAACCAGCCTTGTGACTGGAAGGTTACCAGTTCAATCCCCTGGACCAACAGGACACGACTTGAGCAACACACCTAACTACCAACTGCTCCCCAGGCTCGGTGGATAGGGCTGCCTATCACTTCGGGCAAGTGTGCTCACTGCCCCCTAGTGTGTGTGTTCAAGAGATGTCAAAGCCTAATCTGTGATGCCCCTGCACTTCGCCTCATTTACACCAAACAAATAAACAAACAAACAAACTAGCAAGCAAATAAAAAAAGCTGAACATTATGTTTTACCCATTAGCCGTACTAGCCTCATACCAAAAAATAAGACGTACATTTTGAACATCCAGTGTGTTTTGGCTGATCAACTGCATACAAATACTTGAGTTCACACCCACAGCTGCGTTGCTTGCACACACAAGAATTACATCCAACATGTGGGTCAACTTCACAATTGCTTATGTGACGTTTCTGTGTTGCAGGATCGGTAAAGGTAGCTTTGTAACAAAGAACAGCGTTTTTAGTTCACAACAGTCTTTTTATCCGCCATCATGAAGGGCAGTAATGTGATAAATAGAGGCAATCACATTGTGAAATACCCTACATGCTGTGCCATATTACTGATTTCAGGAGGACCAGAGTCTGGACGTCTCCTGAACTTGACAACAGCTTTTATACTTGAGCAAATATACTGAAGTAGCAAAGCAAGCGGTTCTTGGTCTGGAAAAAAAGCTCTACAGTAAAAATGGCCTAACATAAGCTGAAGGGTGGTGAAGCACAGGTGAGAGAGAACTAGATCCTGATAGGAGTGTTGGCTGATTGGTGTGGCTCCAGTGCAAAACTAATTGATGTGCGCATGACTCTAACTACTTGGGGGCGATCAGATTCTGATGGATGAACATGTGAGAGGAAATATGATATGGAGTTTAGCTGGTTAAGCTTTAGAGCTAATATTAAGGGCACATTAGCAACACATTCCTTACAGGGCGAAACTGGTTTATGCTGGGTCTGGGGCTGGTCTGGTGCTGGTTTAGCTAATCACCCAGAACAGTAATGTTGGCTGACCAGCAGGTCATCATTGAAAATACAACATATACTGTTTTCTTTAGCGGAAAGGAATGTAAAAATCTTTGTCTTGTCCTGGAATGTCGATGCACAATTGGGGGTATTTCTCCAGTATGCCTTGATGACCCCAGACAAACAACCATCCAACAGTTCCAATGCTGGGAGATTAGGGAACCAGTCTTGTGACTGGAAGGTTACCAGTTCGATTCCCTGGACTAACAGGACACGACTTGAGCAAGACACCTAACCTCCAACTGCTCCCCAGGCACTGTGGATAGGGCTGCCTATCACTTCGGGCAAGTGTGCTCACTGCCCCCTAGAGTGTGTGTTCAGGAGATTCAAGAGTTTTATTGTCATATGCACAGCAGAAACAGACAGTTACACTGTACAATGAAATTCTTACTTTGCTGTTCCTCCATTAACCAATAGATAAAGGTAATAAAAAGAAATAAAAAATATATAAAGTATAAAAATATATTGTTAATTGAAGTAAATAAAATTCAAGTTAAATTAAAAAAATAATAATAATTTCACTGCACGGATGTGGAGGTCAAATTCGGCTGTGTGAAAACAGAAAGTGGAAAATAGTTCTACGTTCTGAAAATAACTAATAAGCTGAATTCTGAAAATGGTTTATGGAGTATGATTTAGCTTTAGAGCTCATTTTAAGGGTTTATGCTGGGGCTGGGGCTGGTCTGGTGCTAGTTAGCTGGTTTACCAGAAGGGTAATGAGGTTGGACCCCTCCTGGGCGGTTCTTGGTCTGGAAAAGATCTCTTCTGTAAAAAATGGCGTAACGTAAGCTGAAGGACGAAGAAGCACAGGTGAGAGAGAACTAGATCCTGATAGGAGCGGTGGTCCGAGTGGGTTAGCATTAGAGCTGCAATATTTCACCATATAATGAGGTAGATGTGAGCGAGTTAGTGTTATCATAAGTTACCTCACTGTAGCCCCGGATGGAGCTGCATCACAAGAAGGCCAGTATAACACAGAGGACAGTGCAGCCCCACCCAACTTTTATTAATTCTACTTCAAACATGGGAATATTTTTCAGTGCGCAATAAAAGAACCTACAAGAACGTTCCAAAACGGGGTCACGGCACTTTTCCCATTGATCTACTTGGCAAATGTTGTGGAGAAGTTTGTGCCCTAAGCATTCTGACATGTGCAAATGGTGCGGTGGAATGTGGCCCTGCGACACGAGCGTGAAAGATTCAGATTCCAGCGCTCTACATATTTGATGCGGCGCTGTGTACTCCCGCTCCTTTCCACTTCATTTATTCATAGCTCTTAGCCGCACAGCCCAACCTCTGCCACTGAACCGCCTTCACCCTTTTCCACGCAGCGGTGACAAGATAACTGCCAGTTCCACCCACTTCCAAACGCACCGTCACTTTTTAGCCATGTGCAGCGCATTTCAGGCACTAGCGTTTTGCTGGGGCTGCTTCCAAAAGGTCAAGCAGAGGTCACGGACCCGGCGGTCAGAGTGGAGGCATTTGTATTTCCACGTTAACTTTTGACATGCAGATGTTGCGAGAGCTCGAGAGTGCTGCTGGAGGGGCGAAGCGAGGTGAACAGCCCGAGAAGATGAAGACTTGTGCTCCAGCATGTATTGCTAAGGTTGTGACACTGTGGTTGCTCTCATGAACTGTGATGCTAACAGCACTGCTCAGCCTGCATGACTGTTTAAGAGCAGTTAAATGTACACTGGTGTTGACTTTTTAAGATGTACCCCCAACCCCAGCTAGCTTCTGCCCCCTATTTCAGGGATGCTCCAGTCAGGGGGCTATAATGGCCGTGTTAAAAGTGGCCTATGATGCATTCTAACAAACCCTTTGGAACCTTGTCCTGTAGCAACCAGACTTTTTTTCAAACTCTGTGTTTTGATTGTCACATTTGCTTCTAGTTTGCTGATATTTCGAGGATCCCATTCTTCTGCCCATCTACATGCGATGGCTACCATGACTTATAGGCAGATAGGCTTGACAGTTGGCACTGTGTTCTTTTCATCAAATACTGCTACTTTTTCCGAAATTAACCAAAAAGCACCATTTTTACCACATAAGTCTAAAACGCTGCAGGCTATTCTATGGTGTGCTAGCGTTGCTAATGCTATTGTGGGGTAGCATGGCCGAGCGGTCTATGGTGCTGGATTAAGGCTCCAGTCTCTTCGGGGGCGTGGGTTTGATTGTGGCCAGTCATGGGCTGAGGGTTAGGGATCTGGCCTTGTGACCTAAAGATCACCAGTTTGATCGCCTGGACCAACAGGCCATGACTGAAGTGCCCTTGAGCAAGGCACCTAACCCCCAACTGCTCCCTGGGCACCATGGATAGGGCTGCCCACTGCTCTGGGCATATGTGCTCACTAGTGTGTGTAAATGGATGAGTAAATGCAGAGGTCAAATTCCTCTGTGTGTAAACACAAGTGGCTAATTCTAATCTATTCTAGATGCTGTTTGCATACTTCATACTTTTGTAATGAGATCACAGATGAACCCTTTGGGTGTCTATGGGTGTTTTCTTATATGACATGATACACATGTTTCTTAACGACATTTTGGCCAATAAAAATTGCTTACGTTTATTTTCAGATTGTCAGTCAGCTGCTTAGTTGAAGGTCTGAAGAGTCAGAGATTTAATTCAAATATATTCAGCACAAAATTTTTAATTTGGCCAGTAATTTGGCAATGATACCGAATAGCATAATAGTCAGTTTGAGATTACGTAACAACACAAAACAATGATTTAGTTGATGATAATGCTAATTGAGTAACATAATTCTGAAAATATATCTATATTTGCAATTTTGCAAAACTTTGTCAGGTGGTTTTATCCAGAGCGACCTACAATTTGATCATTTCCTACACAGGTTAGAGGGTAGTGTTTGGTATCTTGCCTAAGGAGGTAGAGGTGTTACCTGCTACACTATACCAACCATGACCACCATTTGAGTACATGATATATATATATATATATATATATATATATATATATATATCATCACTGTTGTTGAAGAATGAAGAATGTACCAATAGAAATGCTTCAAAACCACTCGGAAAAAATGTGGTTCCATTGTCTTACTTTAAAAGTAAAGACAGCGACAATATGTTTGCTGGATGTTGGGTTTCCACCATGCAACAAACTCTACACAGAAAGGTCCCGGCCAGGTAATCAAACCCCGACATTTCTCGCTGTGAAGCAACAACACTACCCACTGCGCCACTGCGCCGCCCTCACCTCATTTAATGTAATGAAATATTGATTATCCAAACCAGGAGCTGGATGATAACTATAAATAATGCTAAGCTTCCTTGAGGTGACATCCAAACAATGACACTGACATACTAAAACCTCTGCTTATTCAGAACTGCCCTTCACTTCCCTTTATCCTTTAAGCCTGTAAAGGCAAATTTGGCTTTCATTCAACCAGTACAACCAGTAAAAACTATAAACCCAGTAAAGCTCACTCATCAAATTTAAAGATGGTACACTTTAGACACAAAACTATTCTTTATATATGACTTGGATGCCATTCCGCTTGCAAGTTTCTGATCCTCGCTGGCAAGATGTGGGGTGTTGAGGGGGCTTCAGCAGCCCAGGATGTCAGAAGTGCGGCTTCTAATAATAAACAATAATTATAAAACATAGATAATAGCACTTTTTAAATCATTTGAGCATCGCAAAGACTCCCGTGTGCTAGAAGCTAATATTTTTGTGCTAATATTAATGTATTTTAAATATCTGCAATAGTGTGCACTGGTAATATCTTTGCTCTGATTTCATAACAGCAAGTCGATTCACCTTGTTTGACAGCAGCTGGCCACGTAGTTACTAAACCTGAAGGTTGAAAGCAGTATAACACTGTTTTTAACCTTAATTTAATTCAATAATGACGTTATATATCTCACACAAGTTCATCCAGAGCAGGAGAGCTGGATGAACATCAGTGATATGACATGCCAGTTGTATGTACACAGATCTGCCATAACATTAACCTTGACACATGTTGTCCGTCTCTCACTTCACATCTACAAGGTGGACCAGCAAGGTGGGAGTGTCTAATAGTGTGTCTGATGCACTTGAACCAGCACAACAAGTTTCCTAGTATCAGCATCTTATACTATCAGCTACTGAAACACAAACTTATTACAAATACCGTTCAGTATATTTCAGTATATTTACTGTTTAAATGCTGAACTGAAACCAGAGCTATATTTAAAAAACAGAATGCTTTTGATAAAAAAAGTGCATTTTAAAGTGTTTATTTATAGAGAAAGTAAATAAAATGTGTGTCTTCTTGTTAACTCAGCTTCACAGATGAACATGTTGGTTGTACAGAGCGGTGTTCTCCAGAACTAGACGAGCAGGTCCATTCCAGAACCGTTCCTGTTAAACACTCAGTTCTCTCTGTTCACTTTTCTGAATTTAGAGCTCCTTATTTTTTCTGACTCGCTTTAGTCTCCGGCTGCTGTTCCTCGCTTCCTACCTCACCTGTGTTCGCGCCGCACGCCCCAATGTACACAGATCTGATTGGCTGAGGAGCCTTCGGTGATCTTACAGTGCATGTGATTGGTCTCAGAGTTCCCGGCGCCGTAAAGCCCGTATACCGTAAAGACAAGAAAAGCTCCACCTCTTAAAATAAACACAGTGTAAATTAAATAATTCTCAATAGATTATCGGTTTGGGTCCACACTGGATAACATCTGGGTCCAGATCCGGAACGCGATCCACCTATTAGTGATCTGATGGATGGATAATGTGTGTAGATATAAGAAGGTGGTTAAAAATGTTATGTCTTATCACACACATATATATATATATATATATATATATATATATATATATATATATATATATATATATATATATATCATCGCTGTCCAATGACAAACACTTCAAAATGGCAACTTTACAGGAAAGGACAAAAACTGTCTTTACTTTTAATGTAAGTCAATGGAACCAAAATTTTGAAGTGATTTTGGAGCATTTCTATTGGTCCATTAATTATTATATTGTAATAATTACATTGTGTATGTAATAATTACATACACAATGTAAGTGGCAGTTGCTACATTCCGATGATTCAGAAAAATAAAAATAATCAAAAATGAAGATACATGTTTTTCATTGGACAGCGATGATATGTTGATGCGATGGTATGTCAAAATTTTAGCCCCCCCAACTTAAAAACACCTTCTCTGCTCACTGGTGCATAATGGAGGAGGATCTGGGCTCGAGGCTCAGTTGAGAATTATGTGTCTGCCTTGTTGGATCTCCAAAGCAGCTTAAATCAGTTCCTACATGCTCCAGGGATCCGTCCACACGGTGCTCGCATTTACTTGGACGAATGAGCGAAACACAGCGACTTAAAATCCCCCCGATTCAGGCCGCAGGTGGAGGTGAGGGAGAAACGTCGCTTGGAAAATGCCGGCAATCTCCCCACCAATCTATTCGCGAGCATCCAATTCCTGGAGGCTGTCACATCAGCGGAGGCCGAGGGCTTGATGGTTGCTAAGGGAGCCCGGCGAGGTGCGCGGGTTTGGAAATAATCTCCAGATAATTCATCTTCCACGCCTGGCGAGCCAACAACAAAAGAGCCCAGAAGAGGGATGCCATCGATCCGAGCTTGAGCAAACCAGGCTTGCCTTATGCAAAGACAGAGGAAGAAATCCTTAATTAAGGAATATTACTGGAAAGCACACGCTCCGGTATTGTTCAGCCTGACCTCCATCAGCCATTTGTCTATTATACACAGCCGATTACCACAGATAATAACTCTGATGTATTTCTATACTTACAAAGAACTAAACTCATTGACTCGTACTTATAATAGAAGTCAGTGGACAGTTGCTTTTATTATAAGTGTCTTTTCTTAAAAAAGAGTGAATTCTTAGAAACACTTGCGTCACATTATTTTAACTACCAGCTAATATCCAGAGTAACCATCCAGGTGGTCCCACAGATGCTCAGTTGGGTTTAAGTCTGGGGAATTAGGGGTCCAGGGTAGAACTTGGAAGTCTTGGTCACTTGTAGCTGTTATTGATTACCAAAAAAAAAGTTTTAATGAGGACAAAAATAACAGAAATAAACAACACTAATGTTTCAATCCCCACTAACACTACAATCACCACCAACACTTCAATCACCATTAACACTACAATCACCACTAACACATAAATCATCCCCAACACTTCAATCACCACTAACACTACAATCACCACCAACACTTCAATCACCATTAACACTACAATCACCACTAACACTTCAATCAACACCAACACTACAATCCCCACTAACACTACAATCACCACCAACACCTAAATCATCCCCAACACTTCAATCAACACCAACACTTCAATCCCCACTAACACTTCAATCACCACCAACACTTCAATCACCACCAACACTTAAATCAACATCAACACTACAATCACCACTTACACTTAAATCAACACCAACACTACAATCAACACCAACACTACAATCACCACTAACACTTCAATCACCACCAACACCGAAATCATCCCCAACACTTCAATCACCATTAACACTACAATAACCACTAACACTTAAATCATCACCAACACTTTAATACCAACACTTAAATCAACACCAACACTGAAATCAACACCAACACTGAAATCATAACCAACAATGAAATCAACACCAATAATGAAATCAACACCAACACTTAAATCAACACCACCGCTTACAGCATCCCCAACACTTAAATAACCACTAACACTTCGATCACCACCAACACTACAATTAACACCAACACTTAAATCAACACCAACACTGAAATCAACACCAACACCGAAATCAACACCAGCACTTAAATCAACACCAACGCTTAAATCATCCCCAACACTTAAATAACCACTAACACTTAAATCAACACCAATACTTAAACCAACACCAACGCTTACATCATCCCCAACACCTAAATAACCACTAACACTTCAATCACCACCAACACTACAATTAACACCAACACTGAAAACAACACCAACACTTAAATCATCACCAACACTTAAATTAATACCAACACTGAAAACAACACCAACACTTAAATCATCACCAACACTTAAATTAATACCAACACTGAAAACAACACCAACACCTAAATTATCACCAACACTTAAATCATCACCAACACTTAAATAACCACTAACACTTCAATCACCACCAACACTACACTCACCACCAACACTTAAATCATTCACAACACTTAAATAACCACTAACACTTCAATCACCAACACTACACTCACCACCAACACTACAATCACCACTAACACTTCAATCAACACCAACACTTAAATAACCATTAACACTTCAATCAACACCAACACTTAAATAACCACTAACACTTCAATCAACACCAACACTAGGATCACTAATAACACTTAAACCACCGTTAGTACTTAAACTAGCACTGAAATCACTACCAACACTTAAATCAACATCAACACTGAAATTACCACTTACACTTAAACTATCACTTAAATCACCACCAACACTCACAATCATGACTAACACTATCACAGTCACTGCTAACACTACAATCACCACAAACACCTACATAACCACTAACACTTAAGTCACCACTAACGCTTAAATCACTAATAACACTTAAAACATCACTAACACCATATTCACCACTAACCCTTACATAACTATTAACACTTACTTCCCTAGTAACCCATTAAAATCACAACTAAACCACCACTCGTCCTTCCTGCCATTCACTTCCTGCCCTCCATCTGGAGTTCAACCCCTCATCAGCATCACTTGTGTAATCATCAGTAAGTAATAATCCTACTTCCTCAACACTAAGTGGTGCAAAATTCACAACTGGTTTGCACGGTCCTTCCTAGAAAGCTCTTAAGGCTTGACCCCTCCACTGGGGTCTACTGTTGCCAACCTGAGCGCAAACGCAGTTGCGCAAACACAGTCGTGCAATCAGAGAAGGAGTAGCAGGAGTAGTGCTCTGAGTGAAAGGCTCTCAGTTAACTTATGCAGATGTAAAGGAATAATAACGAACGCATTAACGAAGAAACGAGTTCAATTACGTGTAAATCTGTACCTTTGATGTTAACCGGTTCCCTTGCAGGAACGTGAAGGGGATCTTCAGGAAAACATGGCAGCGTTGCTCCAGAAGGCTTCGGAGCTCAGGGACTAACCCCCGAAGCGCTTTCCCCTTTGACATAAACCCGCACGACGGAACGTGAAATGGCAACACCATATATAATTCATGAGCCGCTCTGATTATTCCCATATTCCGCATGTTACTGCGCATGTTGTTATGCATTCAAAGAGCCTCCAGCCGAGGAGCGTTCAGGAGCGGCGGGGTGTCTGGATGCAAACGCTGCCATAATGAGATGCTGAACAGAAGGTTCTAACCGAAGCCCAATGCCGGGTTCAGAAGCAGTAGTGTCCACATGATAGCTTCTGATTTCTATGCAAAGCTTAAAGGAACACCGTGTCTCTGGAATGAGCCTATAGTGTAGTGGGTTAGCTTCAGGCTAGGGATGTGCATCCCTGCTTATGGATTTAGAGCTCATATATGTGGCCAGATCTAATCTTCTTCGTCAACTCCCTGCCCTGTAAGTGTACAACAACACAGTCACGGGGTATTAGGATGTGACACGCGTGCCGGGGTGTTAGTTCTCAGCGCCGTTAGTCACAGGTTCTTGGGAAGTGAAATATAAAGGCAAAGATCAACTGGCTGCGGTTCACCTGCTTCTCAGCATGCTCACCAACGGAGCTCCATGAGACGTGACCTTTCAACCCTGCTATTACTGAATGTATGCTAAGAAATCATAATACAGGATCATGCATTTCTCTGGCCTAGTAGGTTCGGCCCTGCTGAGAATTATGGGTAGTGTAGTGCATAGCAGTGGCTCAACTCTTTTTTCGGCTCTTTTCACTCTTTTCTTCGTTTCAAAAATAGGAGCTAAACATTCCCAGGTTTTAGATATACACTGACTAAAGCTGCCAGGCAATCAGAAACACCTATCTTGTGCTCGCTGGTCATTATACTGGAAACAGCTACACTTTGAAAAAACATATATATATATATATATATATATATATATATATATATATATATATATATATATGCTGATTTTAATTTTTCAACATCATTTGAACATGACAGCTGCCATTAGTTCCATTGTTGGGACATTTCATGATGAATGGACCAATAAAAATAGGTCAAAATAACTTTAATAATAAATTTCCTTTGATTTACATTAAAAGTGAAGCAGGTTTTTTGCCTCTCCTGTAGATGGATGGATGGATGGATGGATGGATGGATGGATGGATGGATGGATGGATGGATGGATGGATGGATGGATGGATGGATGGATGGATGGATGGATGGATGGATGGATGGATGGATGGATGGATGGATGGATGGATGGATGGATGGATGGATGGATGGATGGATGGATGGATGGATAATTATAGATGTTATCTATATTATAGATAGATATTAATCCCAGAGGGAAAGTCAGGTATTACAGCAGCACAGAAGTAGTGAAGAGCAAGCAGTAGCAAAATAACCTCCCACACATATACAGATACATAAATAAAATAAATATATAATAAGAATATAGCAAAGCAACTACAGTGTAACTCAAGATAAGTAGGGCACATAAATATTATGATGATGTGGCGTAATGTTATATGACAGTACAGTAAGTAAGTAAATAGCATATATACTGAATGGTATATGGATGTGCAATATGGGGCGCATGTATAAAGTGGCAGTGTATATAGATCTGAGTACAGAGCTGGGGCTCTGAGATGCTGTTCAGCTGGTGCTCAGAGAGCCGTCCTCATACGTCTCTGTATTTAATAACGGCCCGGCGCAGTACTGAGGTGTTGTACAGTGTCTGACCAGTCGGACATGGACGGTGTGTGATATGTTGTCCACTATAGCAGTGAGTTTACTAAGAGACCTCCTCCTTTGCACCACCACCTCAAAACCTTCCAGTGAGCATCCCAAACCTGAACCAGCCTTCTTGATTAGTTTGTTGAGCCTGTTTGTGTCTTCACCTCTGCAGCCGCCTCCCCAACTGCTGCGAAGAAGATGGCACTTGCAACAACAGACTGGTAGAAGATCTTCAACATCCTACTGCACACAGTGAAGGAGCTGAGCCTCCTCAGAAAGTAGAGTCTGCTCATCCCCTTCTTGTACACAGTCTCTGTGTTGGCCCTTCAGTCCAGTTTGTCGTCGAACAACACACCCAGGTGTTTTTAGATTTCCACCTGCTCCGTGATGACCCATGATGGTGACGGGTAAAGCTGCTGTGTTTTTCTTTGGGCAGTGAGAATATTTAGCATCAGTGAAACATTGTGTCCAGCAGTTTATTGTGAAATCGCCTTAAGTTAAGATAAAAAATGGAACACTTTTGTGTTTTTATTCTAATGACTCAAGTTTTTTTGGGGGGAGCAGGCATTGTTTTCTTTTTGTACTAGTACTTTGTTGTTTACTAAAATGTGCTGGTTGCCAGATATATGGTTTTGGTCAATTTTGTGCAAATTATAATCAAAGTTAATTATAAAATATAGAATATAATATATATAAAGTAAATTATATATACAATGAAAAACATGGTGAACATTTTTTAATTAGCATATATAGAAATTTACCTCATTTGTAATGTTACAGTAAGTTACTGCACTACAGTCACAGCTGTACTGTTCAAATACAGAAGTAACGGCGAGGGAAACAGGAGAGGCGGATACATGACTTTTCACAGCTCACAGTTAACATAGCACAATACCTGACATGAAGCAAACAGGGGGTTTAAGAAGGTAACAGCAAACTAGGAACACCTGGGAACAGGAGGAGACACCAAGCAGGTAAGGGGCATAACTCGAGGGCAGAGACAAGGAGGAGCACACAGCCAAAACAAACATAAGCACATGGAACATGACAGGAGAGTGTAAACAAAGACATAGACAGACAGGAGAAAGGCTGATTGTGAAACAGAAGATTGCTGTAGTTGTTTCCACTGCTTATAATACCCATGCATGGCCCTGTATATATATATATATATATATATATGCCTAACAATAGGTCATCATTTCTTGGTTTAGAAATTTTACTGAAAATACTTCATTAACTTTAGTTTTCAAATATTAACACACATTCAGTGGACTCAGCTTGACCACAGCTACTAGGGTGAAGTATGAACAGTCCTAATGGATTCCTGCTGGAAAAAGTCTATTATAGCAGCCACATCAGTGAAATCAAGCCTTATTGAGAAAAAGGCCACAATGTATAGTTACACACTGATTGGTCCCTCAGATGCCGTGATTAGGTGCTGTGGCTCTGAGGAGCTCCAGGGCCTCTAACTACAACTATACATGCATCAAAATAAGGAAATCAATACAGAAGACCAGCACGGTCCATACACACCTACACTGCAGTCAGGAGCATGTCATGGAGGCGGTGTGTTATACTACAGCTCTGTTCAGAGGCTGCTTAAAGCTTAGAATCACTGTTCATAAGCTTTAAATCGTACATTTTTTTAACAATTATGATAAGATCATTATTGATATGTCAGTTCTAACTACTATCATATTGAAATTTTATTTAAAAAATTTATATCACAAATGAATAAAAAATTCTATGTATAATGTAAATTATTATAGTAAAAAGGTTTTAAACAGCTTTATCTGGAATTAAAATTACTTGAATTTGTTTAGAGAATTAAAGAATGTATATAATAGATATTAATATGAATATCACTACAATTAATATCTAAAATAAAACAAATATATAATAAGCTGTATTAAAAATATACATATCAGGAATCCGATTATAACAAAATTCTAAAATCTAGAGAATTAATCTATTTATATCCAGAACCAAATTAATAAATTAATCTCAAAGATTTTAATTTAATTAATCTCTGAATGTATTTAAAATGTACAAATTTGAATAATATATAAAATTATAATAAACATAATATTAGTTCAATAAGGTAATAAGGTAAATGACTACACGTTGTGTAGAGAAATACTCTATCTATAATATCTAAAATGTAAAGATAATAAATTCATATCTAACATAAACATATTATAAAATTAGAAATATGCTAATACCAATAATTTTATAGATATTTAGAGATTAAATTATAACAGATATTAGATATATTTATATTTATATTTTCTTATTGTCAAATGAATGTCTAAGATAAAATTACAATGCAGTTATAATTTAATTAATATCAGAAATAAGCTAATATAAAATAATAATATACATAACAAAATACTAATAATACTCTAAAGAATCAACTTAATATCCATTTATAAAAACATATATGAAATGGAGGTGAAATAAGTTTCTTTCTGAATTGAAATTATAATAAAGATCAACCAATGGTTATAAAGCAACCAGAATGCTTTATATATCACAAAAATTCTAAAACTTGATAAAATCTTATGTATATGACAGAGATAGATGACATACAGTGTATTATCATTCACCTCCCAAAATCAAAAAGATTTTTAAAAATATTATAGACATTATAAAAACATTCTGTGTCACTTGATCCAACCGTGTGCATACTTCCCACATAAATAAAATATATTAAATCTGAAAGACAAAGTTGAGTTAATAGATTTCAGCTTTTACGTTATCAGTATTATGTCACTGTGAGTCAGGTGTTAGGACAGCTATGATCTAATGAATATTCAACTACAGCATGGTTTGGTTATCACTGGCCATCACTCTGGCCTCACGGGGGAAACCAGTCTTTGTGCATCGTTCGTTCTGTATTCTGATTGGCTGGTTGGAGGTGGGCTGCTTCTGCATTATCAGCACTCTTCAGAAATCGAAGCCAAGAGTCGCACTTATTGACAGAAAGCTACTCGTCAAATGGTGCTTGGGCCCCTGATCTGCATACGAGGCAGAAGCTATCAACTAGGCCACACAGGCACCCCACCACACCCACACACCCCCCCCCCCCCCCCCACACACACACACATATGCTATGACTTGTCCTCCCATTTAGTATTCCACCATCTGAAGGAATGAGTGACATCTAATCATGTGAAGGAAGAGCGTTTATTTATTCATGAGTTTATGAGCTCTTAGGGGAGATTAAACCGTGCTCTCCATCCTCTCCCTGACCTTTCTGTTCCTCTCAGTCTGTTTCGATCTTCTCTACCTACTATTCCTCCATCCATGTCCTTTCAGCCTGTTATCTCTCCGTCTTTCTTCTCTCTGACTCTGTCATTACTCTGAGCTTCCCAGTCTGTAATAATAATAATCACAAATAAAAATAAAAATCACAAAAACACAAATAAACAATAATAAATACATAAGCTGATGTTTTAGAACAATGGACTGACCACCCCTGAGTCCTCCACATCACTGAATATATTTTGGGGTATTTGGATGGTCTGAAAACTGACGTTTGGAGGTATGGAAAAGTAAATGGTGGAGGCATTAGACAGACAGACAGACAGACAGACAGACAGACAGACAGACAGACAGACAGACAGACAGACAGACAGACAGACAGACAGACAGACAGACAGACAGACAGACAGACAGACAGACAGACAGACAGACAGACAGACAGACAGACAGACAGACAGACAGACAGACAGACAGACAGACAGACAGATAGATAGACTACTACAGTAATAGTAATCCCATTACAACAGTCTACCCCCTTATTTACCTTATTAGCCGGTCCAGACTAAACCAAAAGGGATGTATGCACAGCACAGGGTAGATCTTAAACTAAAGCTTATAACAGAAACAGCCACATGTACATGTATATTATAATTTGATATTTGATAGCATGCTTTTTTTCTCTGATGCTACAGGTAGGTACAGTACATTATTTACTTAATAAAATGCCAAAATAAATGTTTTTACTTTACCCAGCTACACTGGATGCCCCCTGCACCAGCGATTTTCCCAAGTCCAGTGAAGATTAAAATTTTTCTCAGTTGATTTGGTACATTTCTCACAACATGATTTACACTGGCATCACAACAAGTGCATTTCTCAAAACAGTGCAAACAGCAAAACTTAATAAAATACCTGCAAAAGCAGGATTTATGTCAATTAACTTGTTAGTGCCATCAGAATGTCTAGTCTGTGTGTGACTGCCTATGAACAAGCTGGTCAAAATACTTGTCATGTTGTCAGTGCAACAGTGTACATTGTAAGTATACTCCGATAGAAACTAGCTTTAGATTATAAGAACACTGCACATTCTGTGGCATATCAATTAAAACGGTATGTGTTACACACAAAATACAAACTTACACAGAACACAAACTTACATATGACTGTATGTGGGAGACTGACAGCAGGAAATTTAACTTGAATCAAATTTATATAGTAATATTCTTTTACTGTATTGTTTACACTGTTGTTGACAAACAAAATCAGATAGAGATTCAGGAAAGACAGACGACTGTTTGGTAGCACTCAATAACACAAATTAAAAACTACACAATTTGAACCAAACATTGAGTGCTTTCTTTTCTATACATCCCGCCTTACTCCTGTTCTTGGCTGTTCACCCTTGTCTTTCCATTGCGAGACTTTGTGACACTGCATTAATTGAAGGTTCATGTGATGCACCTTTGTTTGACCATTGGTTGATCTAAACCTTCACACATTCCCCTTCTTAACTGAAAGCCAAGATTCACCAACAATTTAATCAATTTAGGATAAACTCTCAAAATGTACCAAAAAAGTTTTTATAGAAATGTACAAATGATGCCTGAGAGATTATGACAGCATGTTCAGCACTTTTACATGTAATGACCTAGACAATGACATAAAGCCTAAATGTTTTGGAAGGTAAGACAATTCAACAAATAAACAGTAGAACAGATTTTGATAAACGTGTCACAAAGCAACTGATAATGCAAAAAACAGCAGACAATTATACATGACCATTTGCATGAATGTACAAAAGCATTTGCAAAACGTGGAACATAATAAAAAATGCTGTTATGATGTGCACAAGTGACGAGGAGATGTGGAGAGTGAATGAACAGTTTTGAATTCAAATTCAGTCCTGATCTGAGAAATTAATCAAATCGACTGAGAAAAACTGTATAAAAGCTGGGTGGCCCGCGCGCTTCCAATCCCTATGGATACAGTTAAGTAGTAGTTTCACACTCATCATGGGTCTTTTTCATATTTTTTTCAAAGAAAGTGTGTTTCAGTCCACCTGCTTGTAGACTCTGTTTAATGTCTTGGATCCAAAACACATACATATACAACTACTAAGCAAGTAAGTGAGCGAGACTGATCCAAGTTTTGTGTTACACTGTAAAATCTGATTACCCAAGCACATGCATATCAAAGTCTAGCTGACAGACCTGAAAAACAACAACAGCTCGCTAAAAATCAATGTACTACATTCTATATAATATTAAATACAGCCCAGAAACATGTGCAGTAAAGGTCTGCAAAAGTAAACAACAGACTCCCTCCTATAAGAACACCATCATTAAAACAACTAGCATAATAACAACATTATGCTTCACAACCAAGCTGCCACACTCAAAAAGCCAGATGAGAAATTAAAATGAAATAGTGTTTCTACCTTTTTGAAGTTTTGCTTAACCTCGACTTTTATCTCGAGGATATCAGGCGTCCTTTTGAGTTCATGACCCTCAACACTGCCAATATCATCTTCAGAGGCTGAGGAACCGCTTACCTTGGATACTTGCTAATGGTATCCGAGTCTTCCGGGCTTGTTCAACAGTCACTGCAGGGGTTGATTCCGCCTAGCTTGTCTTTACAAGTCTGGAAGATCATGCATATGTAGCTGGCTGCTAGATTCTGTCATGACGTTAATGCTATGACTAACGTTAGCGCGCTCGGTGCTAGTGCTGCTGTCAGCAGAAACACTGCTTTTCATAAGCCTGAGAAACGTTTAGCTCATTTCTGTGCCACGTATTTGCTTTCTGACCCACATGATGAGCCAAATCTAATACGGCTATCACAATTTAGTCACCACAAGTGTTAAATATGTATAACCTATAGCCAGTGAATATAATAACCTATAGGCAGTGACATTAACACCAACCATTATCATGACATTGTGAGTGGACACAGTGGATGCACTGTTCTCAAGCACGTTATTCAATATAAAAGAATCCAAACACGTGATCTGCTGTTGCCACAATTTCATTTTTAAAATGTAACAAAAACGTAAAGACTTAGATTATGGCTCCTGGCAACAGAAGCCGCAAAGACCAAACTATCTTGTTGTTGAATTCTAGATAAACCTATATATACAATACAGAAAACATAGAGTGTTGCTGCCTTTCTCCACCTTAAACAAACAATCTACACTGACAAACATCCACTTTCACCAGGAGCATGCTGTCAGCATGCAAACATTTGTGTGGCTACACCCTGCCCTTAGCCCTGTTCCACTATGAGGTACGGAATTACATTGTTTTCAACAAAAACATGTGAACGCAGCATAACAGCCCAGCCCCGCCCTCGATCATCAGTGGTTATTGGCCGAGTACACCGAAAGGCAAGCGTCGATCAGCATCGGTCCCAAAAACACAGATGACTCCATCTCTAAGCAGTAACTGTCGGGGCTTCTGTGTAATTTTCTGTTCAGGTATTGTTCTGCTTTTCTTGCCATCTCAAGCTTGTTCTATTGATCTGTAATCCCGTCTTCTTACTGACTGCTGGAAAAGACTCCTATGAAAACTTTTTTGAAAAGTTACTTTTGGAACTTTTTGGCCTGTTGTGTATATATTTGATAATAAGGGCAGCAAATCTAACGATACGTCTAATCACAACTGAGGCAATTCCCCGGAGTTAAATGAACTGGTCTCAAACAAACACTGCAGGTGTTCATTTCCACATGTCTGAGTCTCTTGAGTACGCGCCTATCCTTGTTCTGAAAATAAGCCACTGTATTTGTCCTACAAAAGCCTCACACCGCTAATGATGTTCAACCACGCCACGCCAACGTCGCATTAATATCTATTATTATCTACATTACAGGTTATTTAATACAGGCCTTCCAGTCCAACCTTATCTATTGTCATTACACGACTGTTGCTGATTTATAATGAGCTTAAATTTGGTCAGTGGCGTAATGTTCATAATGTAGGACAGAATTTGCATACAAATAATGACTCTGATGAACAAATTACATGCACACCACTTACTTGTTTATTCATTTTGTTCATTCCTTGTTCGTTGCTCTGCGTGTTTTTCCTTGTGTTTACATGCCCACAAATAAATGGGAATGTTTTGTTGTTACTCTCTTCTCTGCTATATGTCTTGCACTGTGTTTCTATGAACATATGGGGCCAGAGCTACTCAAGGACTGTGAACCCTGACTACATGCTAGTATATAGTAATTGTCCAAAGAAAACATGCATCTCCATTTTTATTTTTTCTACATGATTTGAATAAATTTCATGATAAATGGACCAATAGAAATGCTCCAAAATAGTTTGGAAAAATTCCTGGTTCCATTGACTTACATTAAAAGTAGACAGTTTCTGTCCTCTCCTGCAATGTTGCCATTTTGGAGATACTTTGGACAGAGATACATTGACCATTTTGCAGTTTTATTCTCAAGCCATTAGCATTTATGCTAGCAGATTTTTAAGCCTCGGGCTATTGTTGTGGATGCCGGCTGGTAGCTTAGCAACCAGGTAAACCACAGGTGGCGTGCTGCAACAAGCCGTGACGCAGTCTCTCTCTAACTAGAGCGTCTCAGTAATCTGTTTTATGAGGAGAGATGAGGAGAGAACGCTGATACTTACACAGCTGCTACCTAGACAGCCTACTTACACACTCACTAGGTTTTGAGACACACCCAAAATACAAAAGTTGGGAATCCAGTCTGAAAAAACATGCTATGTTGCAGTAGTGAATTGTGACCCTTAAGCCTCGCCCCCCCAAACCACCGCCTTTCCTAATAAACTGCAAGTCAAATAACAAAAAATGAGACGACAGAAATGCAATAAACAATAACATCTGTACAACATAGACAACTTCTTAAGCTAAATAAGGTTCCTCCTTATAAATAACCGGACATCACACAGCTCCGTCTGCGCCTCAGAGGAATACGTAGACGACGCGCCTGAGAAAAAAACGTGAGGTGAAGATATAAAGCTACACATTTTAACATTTCACGCACGTAAATGTTTCCCTCGCGAGCACAGAACGAGGAACCGCACACACAATTTTCATAAACACGCTCAAACTGTCTTTTTTCCTCCTTTAATGCTTTTTTTTCTCTCGCTATTTGCTATTTTTCCTCGCGTGTGAAGTGCAATAGCATCGGCTGCTCTCTGCGCGCGATACAAATATTTGTGCTCGAGTTTTCAGAGGGGGTGGTTTTGACAGTTTCGGGGGGACATGGGCTTCCATAGTGACTCAGAAGACTAGCTAGCAGTGGTAGCCTAGCGCTAGTTAGCTGTTTCTCCAGCTAGCGTCGCCACAGCAGGCGGAAATGATCATACAGTTAAGCCCCGCCTACTTGGAGGGAAGATATGATTGGTCAGTTTTACTGTCATTAGAAATTGGTATCACACTGAATTATAACTGCCAGGCCCCCTCTGTACATGAACAGCGGGACCACCAATCACCAACATTCTGTGGAGTCATCACAGTCCTTATAGGGGGGGACACAGACTCACAGGCTTCCACTTAACCTCTCACACTCCAACACAGATTGAATAATTTATTTGTCTATATTTTTGTAATTGTTTAGATGTTGACTGTCAAACGGTACGTAGATATTATTATATAATTATATAATTATAATTATATCAATTAATATAATTATATAAATATATATCTGTGTGTCTGTGTTAAGAATATTTTAGGGCGTAGAGGGCCATGACGGTTCCTCACTGCTATGTTGGTTTTCTACAGAGGACACACTTAAATGTGACTTTTTTATACAAATGTAAGTTATTCTAAACCCCATGAACTATAAAACATGGCAAAATATTTACACAGGACACAATTTCTGCTTATATATTAGAAAGATACATAGAGTATGATTTTTTCTAATGTATATGTGTGTTTTATGTTGAAGGACCCCAGGAAGAATAGCTGCTATCTTTAAAGGAGCTAATGGGGATCCAAATAAAATAAATAAACAATCTCATCACTATTTAGTTATTTTCTCTTATTTATGGCCCTAAACTGACCCCCGCCCCATCCCACTTTTTTTAAAATGGGACGCAGGTCTGATTTATAGTAAACAATGAAATGTACTGTTTATACTGTTTGTGATGAGAACCACTGCTTTCCTTTTCTACATGCATTTGTCAACTGTTTCTGATTTGAGGTTGTAGTTATACCACAGAGTACCTCCGAAATGTGTCCTTCACCCTTCAAAACAAGAGGCAAACCTCTCCATCTTGTATAACCAGAAAGATTGTATGAAAACTGAAATCCAGCGTGATAGCAGGAAGCCTGCGCTCCAGCCGGAGACTTCAAAAGTGACCCCGTGTTTCACTGAGTACAGAAAGGCATTTGTGGAAAGTGCAGTAGTGAAGAGGAGAGATGACTTCTAAAGAAGGACTACACTTATAATCAGAGAGGAGAGGAGAGGAAAGGAGAGGAGAGGAGAGGAGAGGAATCGCTCAGAATGCAGAGGGAAGAGCCAGAAACACCAGCTCTGTCCAAGCACTCTCACATGCTTTCGAGTTTTGTGCATCACATTTATTATAAAAGCAGATCTGGCTGAAATGAGACCATCATACAGAACATGTCCTGTGGGCAGCATCATGTGACCACTGATTAAGGGGCAAGAGAACACAAACTGTGCAGCAACAGATGAGTTGACTTAGCATCTACAAGGTGGACCAACAATGTAGGAGTGGACAGTGAGTGGACACAGTGTTTCAAAAGAAAAGAAAGCCTTATTGTCTATTTAATTTAGAAATTAATGTGGTGTTAGTTATTATGTTCTAAATGGTCACAGTAGAGGGCGCTAACAAATGGCTAGTGGGACTTTAGGCTGCCCGATGGCAGTAGCTGGCGTGGTGAATGAAGAAGGTGGACACTGAATGGCCTTTTTGGTTATGGATTGGATGTAAAAGTACTGGAGTGACCGTTGTTGGTCTCAAGTGATCTTGAACTTGTTCCTGTGCTCAACTGAGGACATGAGTACCAGGACACAGTGTTGAAACTGAGGACATTCTCAATGTGTGACCGGTAGACAGTGTTTTAAGTATGTTTGCTATGTGTTAAGACTACTAGACTTCCTGAGGAGAGAGAAAGAGAATGAGAGAGAATGAGAGAGAGAGAGAGAGAGAGAGAGAGAGAGAGAGACTCTGTCTAGCTTTTTGGTAGAAATAGTGAGAAACGTGAGTCAAGATTAATTCATTCATCTTCTAAACCACCTACCTCACTGGGTCCTGGGGGTGCTGGGGGTGCTGGAGACTATCCCAGGGCTCACAGGGCCAAGACAGGCCACCAGTCCATTTCGCAGGGCAGATATACCCCCACACTACTGTCCTCAGCTCACTTGCTGTTTGCATACTATGACCTAATGCATGTACTACATCATTATTTAGCAGATGACATCATTGGTGTCTATAAGCATTTGATATATCAGCTATAATGCAAAAATCATAGATTATTCATTTGAATTCTTCTTTTTTATGTTCTTATATTTATTTGCCTTATCGTTCTAATGAATTATTTGTTTATTGTTTTTATCCTGCGTGTCCTGAGGATTAATTTTATGTACAGCACTTTGGTCAACTCCGGTTTGTTTAGAGTGCTTTATAAATAAATTCTTACTTACTTACTTACTTACTTACTTTCTAATGAAGCTGCAACCCTCGTGTTTCATTCACACACACAAGCAATACAGCATCTCCAGTTCACCTGACTGCGGACACTGGGAGACAATACAAGCTCCACACTGGTCAGCCAGCAAGGGAATCAAACCCGGGCCCTCCTTGGGTGAGTAACGGTGAGTCCATGATGGACATAATATAATCTCCATTTTTATTTTTCTACATAATTTGGACGCAGGAGCTGCCATTCACATTGGGTGAAAGTGAGATAATAAATGGGCCAATAGAAATGCTCTAAAATTGCTTGGAAAAAAATCTGGTTCCATTGACTTACATTGAAAGTAAAGATGGTTTTTGGCCTCTCCTGTAAAGTTGCCATTTTGGAAACATATGTTTTTCTTTTGACAGCAAAAATGATGTATGTAAAATGATTCATTTGTTCCTATTTCTCCCCTTTCATGATTTGAATTGGTTCAAAATTGACCGCTACACTGCCCGCTACCATCCTTCCCCCAAAACACAGCTTCTTGGTCCAACGGACACAAAGATCAAGAAAGCTGCCATCAACCCAGCTGGCTAGTTAGCTGATGCACTGAGAGTAAGTGGGAGGGGCTTGTAGCATCAGCATATGTTATAATAGAAATGTCTTTTATATTCTATTCTATTTGACCTCGTTTGTGCGTATGGAAAATAAAAGGAGAGATGAAACCCCTGTGGAACACTGGTGCACTTAGAAAAGGTGTTGTTAATGCAGGGACGTTCGGCCATCTCTCTTAAAAACTCCATCCACAAAACAAGGCTACTACTGACACACAGGTCACACAAACATTGCAGCAAAAGATTAAACTATTAAAAGCAAATCCTGAAAAACAACCTTGTACAAATGACCAAACACTTTACTCTAAAGACTAACTGTAGCACCTTCCACCATCTAAACAGACAACCTGCATGGGGTCCAGGAGCTTAGATGTTTGGGATATAAGCTTGTTGCTCACTGGATGCTCTATGCTGTATTAGCAGTAGGTCTGAAGTCATTCACCGATATTATGTTGCTCCTGCAAGACAGCTGCACCTGATCCACTCACACCACAACATACATTAACATACACTGCAGAACAGGGTAACAATGTATACAGAGAATCAGATGAACTACAGCAGGGGTCACTAATAGGTGGACCGTGGTCCGGGTCCGTACCCAGACGTTGTCCAATGCGAACCCAAACCAATAAACTATTGAGAACTTACAGTAAACTTACAGACCAATAGGTACGTTGTAAGATCACCAAAGGTACTCCTTAGCCAATCAGATCTGAGCAGATTCTGGAGTGCGGTGCACACACAGGCGAGGTCGGAAGCGAGAAGCCGCAGTCGGAGTGTGAAGCGAGTCGTAGAGGAATGCATGTTCAGACGGCGTGCTCTGAAAAAAGAAAGGTTAATGATGAAAAAAAAAAGGCTGGGCTGGACAACCACAAGCTCACTTCTCTCACTAAACAAGAGGAAGAGTGAGAGAGGAATACAAGCGGGAGATAAACACTCTAAATAAGCACTTTAAGATGCCTATTTTTCAAAAGCATTTTTAATGTAGCCCTTGTTTTTAGCTGAAGTGAGAAAAAAAACCATTTATTTATTTATATATTTATTAATTGATTCGGTTTATCATTTAAAACAATAAATATTATTGAAATATACTGAATTGTATTTGCAATGTGTTGGTCTTTCAGTTGCTGATGACAAAATTCTAATATTAGGCTACTCCTACTCTCTATACAGGATATAGCACTGAATTATAACACAAGTTAGATATTACAAGGGTCCATACCTTGGCCTGAGGAAATTTCCTCTTAACTAGACTTTACTGAATTCTAATTAGATAGCCCTGAACTACAGTCTGTAAGTGTAGAACTACAAAGTGCTCCTTTACGGTAAGTGGAGCTGATAAAAGAGCTGATTGTCTGCATTTGGCGTAAGAAGGAAACTGGCTGAGTTTAAAATAGCATACTATATACTGTGCACTGCTTTAGTATATACTGTATGCTGTATGCTTCTTCATCATTAGTATTGTGTACAGCCTCCAGTATACAACAACAGCTGCACTACAGGGACTGGGGGGCCACTAGCCTGCCGACATCTGGCACAAAGCCAATTAGGACCTCAAGACCCATCCCATTTTCCTTAATCCTCCAATCACTGCTTAGCTGTTTTCAAGGCCACAAATAAACACAAATAAATGACCTTCTGTGGTTTCCAGTTTATGAGACTTTGCATTTCCAGCATAGACATAGTTTGATAGAATAATAACCTGCGTGTTTCTGTACGGGGGCCTGAAAAGCCGATGCTGAGCGAACCATTCACAGTTACTGGTTTAACTGCAGACAATTGACTACAAGATCTCAAGACCTTCTGAGAAAGCAGCCATTGTTTTTCATTTTACTGTTATTAATGTACAGAAAGGCTGAATCCAGAGCTATCCAGGGAGTTACGCCCCCCTCAAACTGCCACGTCACATTTTGGGATACTACTTACCATTTCTGAGCACGATCAGTACACAAGCAGTATATAGTGAGTCATTTGGAACACAGCCTGTGTAAATACTGTGTAAAGTCTCGCACAAAGACACTCACACAAAGACACTCTTTCAATCTTTCTGTCTCAGAGTCTCTCTCTCTCTCTAATTCTCTATCTCTTATCTTTTATAGTCTCTCTCTCTCCCTCTCTCCCTCTGTCAGTGATGATGAATGTACAGTCTCCTCCTCCTGAAGCAGCTCTGTCAATGCAGAGGATCTTTCTCATTAACACACACACACACACACACACACACACACACACATACCCACCAATACTCACTTATACACACATACACACATATGCACACACATACTAACATCCACACGCACACACACACACAAACACACACACACATACCCACAAATACTCACTTATACAGACATACACAAATATGCACACACACACTAACATCCATCCACACACACACACACACTCACACCCACAAATACTCACTTATACACACACACACACACACACACACAGACACACACACACACATACATACACACACACACACATAAACCCACAAATACTCACTTATACACACATATGCACACACATACTAACATCCACACGCACACACACACACACACACACAGACACACACACACATACATACACACACACACATACCCACAAATACTCACTTATACACACATACACACATATGCACACACATACTAACATCCACACGCACACACACACACACAAACACACACACACATACCCACAAATACTCACTTATACACACATACACAAATATGCACACACACACTAACATCCATCCACACACACACACACACTCACACCCACAAATACTCACTTATACACACAGACACACACACAGACACACACACACACACACACACATACATACACACACACACACATAAACCCACAAATACTCACTTATACACACATATGCACACACATACTAACATCCACACGCACACACACACACACACACAGACACACACACACACACACACATACATACACACACACACATACCCACAAATACTCACTTATACACACATACACACATATGCACACACATACTAACATCCACACGCACACACACACACACACAAACACACACACACATACCCACAAATACTCACTTATACACACATACACAAATATGCACACACACACTAACATCCATCCACACACACACACACACTCACACCCACAAATACTCACTTATACACACAGACACACACACAGACACACACACACACACACACACACACATACATACACACACACACACATAAACCCACAAATACTCACTTATACACACATATGCACACACATACTAACATCCACACGCACACACACACACACACACACACATACCCACAAATACTCACTTATACACACATACACACATATGCACACACATACTAACATCATCCACACACACACACACACACTCACTTATACACACATAAACCCACAAATACTCACTTATACGCATATATGTACACACATACTAACATCCACACACACAACCAATCAAACACACATACATGCACGCATGCACAGGCACACACACACACACATGCAAATACCCACACACAAACACACCCATATACAGACATACATACACACAGACATGCACTTATACACACACATGCACACACACACACACAAATACTCACTTATACACACACATACAAGCATCCATCCACCCACCCACAAACACACCCCCACACCACCCCCACACACAGACATGCACTTATACATACACAGGCACACACACACACACATGCAAATACTCACACACAAACACACCCACATACAGACATACATACACCCAGACATGCACTTATACACACACATGCACACACACACACACAAATACTCACTTATACACACACATACAAGCATCCATCCACCCACCCACAAACACACCCCCACACCACCCCCACACACAGACATGCATAAACACACAGACGCATATACACACAATTACTCACTTATACACACATGCACACACACATACAAACATCTACACACAACAAACACACACACACATGCACAGGCACACACACATGCAAATACCCACACCGACACACAAACACACCCACACACAAATACTCACTTATACACACGCATACAAACATCCACCCACATACACTCACATATACACACACATACAAATATACACACACCACCCACACACACAAACATGCATAAACACACAGACATATATGCATACCATTACTCAATTATACACACATTCACACACATACAAACATCTACACACAACAATCACACACACTTACACATACACCCACATACAAATACACACACACACCACACCCACACACAGACATGCATAAACACACAGACACATATACACACAATTAATCACATATAAACACACATGCGCACATGCACATACAAACATCCACCCACACCCAACCACAAACACACACACATGCACGCATGCACAGGCAAAAAAAACACCCAGACATGCACTTATACACACACATGCACACACACACACACACACACACAAATACTCACTTATACACACACATACAAACATCCACCCACACACAAACACATGCCATACAAACATCCACCCACACCCAACCACAAACACACACACATGCACACACACATATACACACAAATACTCACTTATACACACACATACAACCATCCACCCACACACAAACACACACCATACAAACACAAACACACACACACACCCACACATACACCCACATACAAATATACACACACGCCACACTCACACACAGACATACATAAACACACAGACACATATACACACAATTACTCATTTATATACACATTCACACACACATACAAACATCTACACACACCCAACCACACACACACACACACAAACACACACATACACACTCACATATACACACAATATACACACACACACCATCCCCACACACAGACATGCATACACCCACACTTGCATGTATACACACATACATACACAGAGACGTGCATGCATGCACATGTGCACACACATACACACACACACACACACACACACACATACATACACACATACAGTGGTTCTATATAGAACTGTGACACAAATCAAATGCATAAATGGTTCTATCTCTAATTAAATGGTGCTATAATGGGAATCACACTACTTGTCTTTCTTTGTCACATTCTTTCTTTCTCCCTCTGTCTCTCCCCCTCCTTCTCCCTCAATCATTCTCTCTCCCTCTTGCTCAGCCTCTCTCCTTCTTTCTGTGTTCCTCTGTCTTTTGTTGCCCCCGCAACCCCCCCAGCCTCAGGTCAAAACACAGACACAGAGGAATTGAATTACAATCTGAAACATATTATTTACCCTTAATAGTCACAGTTAGTCACAGTTATAGTCTCATCATGAAGAAAAACATTCAAAACACTGCAGAACAAACACATCCTGTATATTTAGACCATGGTTTAGTCATTTCCTGGCATTTAAACCAACAGAATAAGCCTTACATACGAACTGTTCATTAATTTCATCGTATAAGCATGTAATTAATCATGTAGCTACGTAAATACGTTCGAATAGAAGAGTAATAAAGTCATAGCGGCGGAGATAACTGCTGACATCTAAGGGTTAAAACACACTGAGGCGGGAGGGCGGGGCTTCTTCTTTTCATTCAGTAGATGAATTACTGACAGGTCACTCAGAGCCTCCATTTATCTTCTCTTATCATCTCCCTCCTTGCAGATCAGAGCTCAGACGAGAGCAGCTACATACATCTCACTGTGTAAGACCCCCCCCCCCCCCCCCCTTCAAATCAGGCCATGTTTTATCACACATTTATCACACACACTGCATTTACACTGTAGTGACAATCTCTCACTCTCTCTCACACACGCTGTTGCATTGTTATCTTTACAGTTTTCCATTTAGTCATTTCACTGTAGCAACATAGCATCACACCTTCAGCCTGAACCTGAAAACATCACAAAAGCAATTAAATAATAGAAATAAAATACAATTGTACCACCGTACTAACCACTACACCACCGTACTAACCACTACACCACCATACTAACCACTACACCACCGTACTAACCACTACACCACTACACCACCATACTAACCACTACACCACCATACTAACCACTACACCACCGTACTAACCACTACACCACCGTACTAACCACTACACCACCGTACTAACCACTACACCACCATACTAACCACTACACCACCATACTAACCACTACACCACCTTACTAACCACTACACCACCTTACTAACCACTACACCACCATACTAACCACTACACCACCGTACTAACCACTACACCACCTTACTAACCACTACACCACCATACTAACCACTACACCACCGTACTAACCACTACACCACCATACTAACCACTACACCACCTTACTAACCACTACACCACCATACTAACCACTACACCACCATACTAACCACTACACCACCGTACTAACCACTACACCACCATACTAACCACTACACCACCATACTAACCACTACACCACCTTACTAACCACTACACCACCGTACTAACCACTACACCACCATACTAACCACTACACCACCATACTAACCACTACACCACCTTACTAACCACTACACCACCTTACTAACCACTACACCACCGTACTAACCACTACACCACCTTACTAACCACTACACCACCATACTAACCACTACACCACCTTACTAACCACTACACCACCATACTAACCACTACACCACCATACTGACCACTACACCACCATACTGACCACTACACCACCGTACTAACCACTACACCACCATACTAACCACTACACCACCATACTAACCACTACACCACCGTACTAACCACTACACCACCTTACTAACCACTACACCACCGTACTAACCACTACACCACCTTACTAACCACTACACCACCATACTAACCACTACACCACCTTACTAACCACTACACCACCATACTAACCACTACACCACCGTACTAACCACTACACCACCGTACTAAACACTACACCACCGTACTAACCACTACACCACGGTGCTAACCACTACACGACCGTGCTAACCACTACACCATCATACTAACCACTACACCACCGTACTAACCACTACACCACCATACTAACCACTACACCACCGTAATAACTACTACACCACCATACTAACCACTACACCACCATACTAACCACTACACCACCATACTAACCACTACACCTCCATACTAACCACTACACCACCATACTAACCACTACACCTCCATACTAACCACTACACCACCATACTAACCACTACACCACCGTACTAACCACTACACCTCCATACTAACCACTACACCACCATACTAACCACTACACCACCATACTAACCACTACACCACCGTACTAACCACTACACCTCCATACTAACCACTACACCACCGTACTAACCACTACACCACCATACTAACCACTACACCACCATACTAACCACTACACCACCGTACTAACCACTACACCTCCATACTAACCACTACACCACCGTACTAACCACTACACCACCTTACTAACCACTACACCACCATACTAACCACTACACCACCATACTAACCACTACACCACCATACTAACCACTACACCACCATACTAACCACTACACCACCTTACTAACCACTACACCACCATACTAACCACTACACCACCATACTAACCACTACACCACCACACTAACCACTACACCACCGTACTAACCACTACACCACCATACTAACCACTACACCACCATACTAACCACTACACCACCATACTAACCACTACACCACCATACAGCGCCTCAAATTTCACTGCAGTTCAATGGGTTTTGACTGTAAGTCCTAAGAAAATGATTTAGTAGATTATAACGTCTCACATTTCACAGCGATTCATCCTCTTAGGCCTGCAGTTGTTTATAAAATCATTCAGTGTTTCATGAAACCTCAAAAACTGTTTCTAGCACAGTTCGAGTTGACATAACTGTGATTCTTTGGGAGGCGAGTTATTTTTATTTTTACTGCCAGGAGGATCTATTTTTTATTCATGGAGTATAAACAATAAATGACAGTTATAACTGATTTATTAATGATTATAACATCATAACATTGCTTGGCGAGGCACTCGTGCAACTCTGCTTTGTTCTCCTCCAGCGTGGAACACAAACACACTCCTAGAACACAGGCTGACCTGCCACAACAGGAGCTGTAGCAGCACAGCAGTTGTGGTGACATCACACAGCATGTCTCAGGTGTGCTGTAGACAACAACACACAGGTGGGAGACATGTTGACTGTGTGTGTTTCCCCCTCCCCCCCACAAGATATCTGTAAAGATCCAATTTGCAGCAGAGCAGTCTCTCTCTCTCTCTCTCTCTCTCTCTCTCTCTCTCTCTCTCTCTCTCTCTGTCTCTCACTCTCCTGGGAGCAGCTTGTGTGTGTGTGTGTGTGTGTGTGTGTGTGTGTTCTGGCTGGGGGAAGCCATGCAGAAATGCAGCTCTCACACTATTTATGAGAAAGACAATTACCTACACTGTACATTATACTGTGTGTGTGTGTGTGTGTGTGTGTGTGTGTGTGTGTGTGCGTGTGTGTGTGTGTGCACCAGGGTTTCTGTACAGCCACAAAAACACTGTTGCTAATGTGGAGTTAACAGTGTGTGTCTCTGTGCCTGGATGGCTGATTCCTTATAAATGAATTTACATACATTAATATGTGTGCATGTTTGTTTTTGTTCCCTTTTTAGCACAAAAATGTCTTGACTTTTTTAAAATTATTAAATAGTCTCTACTTTGTAAAGTGTTCTTTTTTTTATATAAAAGCTCTTTTTTTTTTAACTAAATAATTCACAAAAAACATTCCAGTTACCAATAGTTGAGATGAGAATATATATATATATATATATATATATATATATATATATATATATATATATATATATATATATATATATATATATATATATATATATATCACTTATGATACCTAGTATATTATGATAGCTATAATATATATAGGTCGATATCATTAAATCTCACTGTCCATTGTATCAGCTCCACTGACCATATAGGACAGTGTTATTTAATTAGAGTTCAGTAAGGTCCAGTTAGAGGAGATCTCCTCAGGCCAAGGTCCGGACTGTCATCATTTCTAACCTGTGTTATGTTCAGTGGTGTGTCCTGTTTACTGAAGTAGTCTAGTATCAGCATCTTATACCATCAGATACTAAAACACCAACACATCACACATACCATTCAGTATCTTATAGTTTAAATACTGAACTGAATTACTGAACTTTAAGTAAAAACAAGGGCTACATTTAAAATGATTTCGAAAACAAGTGTATTATAAAGTGTTTATTTATAAAAAAATTTATTTATTAAAATAAATTGTTTAGTCTTGTTAACTGAGTTTCACATCTTATCAGTTTATCTCTCTCTTGTATTCCTCCACTCTTTCTCTTGTTCTGTGAGAGAGGTGAGCTCTTGGTGGTCCAGTCAGGACTTTAAATCTGGGCTGAAACTGTGTTGGGACTATTCTCACACTCATATGAGATATCCAGAACGTTCTGTGTGGAGTCGCTCTGTCTCAGTCCATTCCTGCTGCTTCTCACCTGTGTGCGTGCCACACTCCTGAATCTGCACAGATCTGATTGGCTGAGGAGCACGTTTGGTGATTTTACTACGCACGTGATTGGTCTGTAAGGTTACTGTGCCGCAAAGCCTGTATATACCATAAAGACTAGAAAAACTCCACCTCTTAAAATAAACACAGTCAACACTAAATCCTTCTCAACAGATTATCAGTTTGGGTTCTCATTGGACTGCAGTCCGCCTATTAGTGACCTCTGATATAGTAGCCACACTTACAGACTGTAGTTCATCTGAGAACAGTACATTAACCAAACTATCCAAAACTATCCAGCCACTGATGAAGGACTAGAGGAACACAAACTGTGCTGCAGCAGATGAGCTACTGTCTGTGACTTTACATCTATAAGGTGGACCAACAAGGTAGGAGTGGACAGTGAGTGGACACAGTGTTTAAACACTCCAGCAGCACTGCTGTGTCTGATCCACTCATAAGCTTAACACATAACAACACAACACCAATACATCAGTGTTACTCCTGCTTTGTGGTGGTCCTTTGGGGGTCCTGACCATAGAAGTACATGGTGACAAAGTATACAGAGAATCAGATGAACTACAGTCTGTAAGTGTAGAACTACAAAGAGCTCCTATATGATAAAATTGGTATTGAGTGTAGATATAAGGATGTATATCTAATAAGGTGTTAATATATATTTAGCTGTATGTTATGGTGGGTGTGTGTGAAAATCAGTGTTGTAGTGTTTTATATTCAGACTACATTACCGTCATGCCCTTTCCAGTGAGTGTGTGTGTGTGTGTGTGTGTGTGTGTGTGTGTGTGCAGTAGGGCAGCAGAAGCAGAGTAAAGGCCAGATAGCACATGCTGATTGCTTGTGGTCTAACAGCATGCCCTGACTTTTACTGCTCCCAACTCGTCCTAATAACAAATCACACTTCAACTGCACACAACGCATCCTTCAGCTAACATGCCCCTCATCCTTCCGCATGGAGTTTCATCATTTACTTCCCCCACACCCGCCCAGACTAGCTTACAGGGTGTAAAAAAAGCAATGAGGTGGTTTGTCATCCTCACAGCTTTTAAATGTTAGAATTAATTATGACTGGTTTTTAATATATTCATATGTATAATACTCAATATACCTTTTGGTTGGCCAAAAGCCTTTTGTATTGTTAAATTATTGTTGTTATTGTCTGTATTCCAGTACTGTTAAGATTTGAATATTTTGTGTATTTTTAGAAGTAACTTTTGCCCAGGGCTGGACTGGGACAGAAAATCGGTCCTGGCATTTTTGGCTTAGACCAGCCCGTCATAATTAGCGTAGCACAGCCGACCAGTAATTTATGTATGTGTTCTGTGAAGGAATGTATTTTACTAATTATCAAATAATAACATCATCATATTTAAAAAAAAATTGTTGCCTTATTAAAAATTTACAGTGAATCATTACTTTAGAAGTCAATCAAATAACCACTGTGGAGGCAAATAAGTAAATTTACACATACTGTAGTTCTAGCACTTTTCTCTACTCATATGTATTTTCTGAATTTCTTCAGGTTAAAAGTTCTCCCTCCTTTAAAAAGATATAACACACATTTGGATCAGGCTAAAAACAGACAGGGCTGCGTTGTAAACTCAAGCAACACATCAGCATTTAAAACTGTTTTGCTGTGAGCATACTATTTGATAATAATACTTTTATACACTTGTAGTGTATTAGTAGTGTATTATGTGTAATATAGTGAAATATAGTATATTATGTGTAATGTAGTGTATTATGTGTAATATAGTGAAATATAGTATATTATGTGTAATGTAGTGTATTATGTGTAATATAGTGTTATATGCACTATATTAGACTATATTGGACTATATTACACATAATATACTATATTTTTAATATAGTGCATTATGTGCAATATTGTGTAAAATAGTATATATTGTGTATAACATAGTCTAATATAGTACATTATGTGCAATATAGTATAATATTGTATATTATATATGTGTAATATAGTATATTATGTGTAATATAGTGTAATATAGTATGTGTAATATAGTGTAATATAGTATGTGTAATATAATGTATTATGTGTAATATAGTGTAATATAATGTATTATGTGTAATATAGTGTAATATAGTATATTATGTGTAATATAGTGTAATATAGTATATTATGTGTAATATAGTACAATATAGTATATTATGTGTAATATAGTGTAATATAGTATATTATGTGTAATATAGTGTAATATAATGTATTATGTGTAATATAGTGTAATATAGTATATTATGTGTAATGTAGTGTAATATAGTATATTATGTGTAATATAGTGTAATATAATGTATTATGTGTAATATAGTGTAATATAGTATATTATGTGTAATATAGTGTAATATAATGTATTATGTGTAATATAGTGTAATATAGTATGTGTAATATAGTGTAATATAGTATGTGTAATATAATGTATTATGTGTAATATAGTGTAATATAATGTATTATGTGTAATATAGTGCAATATAGTATATTATGTGTAATATAGTGTAATATAGTATATTATGTGTAATATAGTACAATATAGTATATTATGTGTAATATAGTGTAATATAGTATATTATGTGTAATATAGTGTAATATAATGTATTATGTGTAATATAGTGTAATATAGTATATTATGTGTAATATAGTGTAATATAATGTATTATGTGTAATATAGTGTAATATAATGTATTATGTGTAATATAGTGTAATATAATATATTATGTGTAATATAGTGTAATATAATGAATTATGTGTAATATAGTGTAATATAATGTATTATGTGTAATATAGTGTAATACAATGTATTATGTGTAATATGGTGTAATATAATGTATTATGTGTAATATAGTGTAATATAATATATTATGTGTAATATGGTGTAATATAATATATTATGTGTAATATAGTGTAATATAATATATTATGTGTAATATAGTGTAATATAATGTATTATGTGTAATATAGTGTAATATAATATATTATGTGTAATATGGTGTAATATAATGTATTCTGTGTAATATAGTGTAATATAATATATTATGTGTAATATAGTGTAATATAATGTATTATGTGTAATATAGTGTAATATAATATATTATGTGTAATATGGTGTAATATAATGTATTATGTGTAATATAGTGTAATATAATGTATTATGTGTAATATAGTGTAATATAATATATTATGTGTAATATAGTGTAATATAATGTATTATGTGTAATATAGTGTAATATAGTATATTATGTGTAATATAGTGTAATATAATGTATTATGTGTAATATAGTGTAATATAATATATTATGTGTAATATGGTGTAATATAATATATTATGTGTAATATAGTGTAATATAATGTATTATGTGTAATATAGTGTAATATAATGTATTATGTGTAATATAGTGTAATATAGTATATTATGTGTAATATAGTGTAATATAATGTATTATGTGTAATATAGTGTAATATAATATATTATGTGTAATATGGTGTAATATAATATATTATGTGTAATATAGTGTAATATAATGTATTATGTGTAATATAGTGTAATATAGTATATTATGTGTAATATAGTGTAATATAATATATTTTGTGTAATATAGTGTAATATAATGTATTATGTGTAATATAGTGTAATACACTGTATTATGTGTAATATAGTGTAATATAATGTATTATGTGTAATATAGTGTAATATAATATATTATGTGTAATATAGTGTAATATAGTATATTATGTGTAATATAGTGTAATATAATATATTATGTGTAATATAGTGTAATATAGTATATTATGTGTAATATAGTGTAATATAATATATTATGTGTAATATAGTGTAATATAGTATATTATGTGTAATATAGTGTAATATAGTATATTATGTGTAATATGGTGTAATATAATATATTATGTGTAATATAGTGTAATATAATGTATTATGTGTAATATAGTGTAATATAATATATTATGTGTAATATAGTGTAATATAATATATTATGTGTAATATAGTGTAATATAGTATATTATGTGTAATATAGTGTAATATAGTATATTATGTGTAATATGGTGTAATATAATATATTATGTGTAATATAGTGTAATATAATGTATTATGTGTAATATAGTGTAATATAATATATTATGTGTAATATAGTGTAATATAATATATTATGTGTAATATAGTGTAATATAATGTATTATGTGTAATATAGTGTAATATAGTATATTATGTGTAATATAGTGTAATATAATGTATTATGTGTAATATAGTGTAATATAGTATATTATGTGTAATATAGTGTAATATAATGTATTATGTGTAATATAGTGTAATATAATGTATTATGTGTAATATAGTGTAATATAATGTATTATGTGTAATATGGTGTAATATAATGTATTATGTGTAATATGGTGTAATATAGTATATTATGTGTAATATGGTGTAATATAATGTATTATGTGTAATATAGTGTAATATAGTATATTATGTGTAATATAGTGTAATATAATGTATTATGTGTAATATAGTGTAATATAATGTATTATGTGTAATATAGTGTAATATAATGTATTATGTGTAATATAGTGTAATATAGTATATTATGTGTAATATGGTGTAATATAATGTATTATGTGTAATATGGTGTAATATAGTATATTATGTGTAATATGGTGTAATATAATGTATTATGTGTAATATGGTGTAATATAATGTATTATGTGTAATATGGTGTAATATAGTATATTATGTGTAATATGGTGTAATATAATGTATTATGTGTAATATAGTGTAATATAATGTATTATGTGTAATATAGTGTAATATAATGTATTATGTGTAATATAGTGTAATATAATGTATTATGTGTAATATAGTGTATTATGTAAATAGCATATAAAGCCCCAATGCAGTTAAAAATCATTTGACGTTTCCTGAAGAACTTAAATTAAATTCTCTTGCTGTTGTACTCTAAAAGCAGTCACTCCACACAGAACAAAGCAGTCAGTCTGACCCTGTTTCTTTACTTGACCTGCTGTTTTTGGGGAAAACAGGAACCAACAAGGCTTTATTTAACCAAGAATACTAGAACAGTCACACTGACCTTTTATCTTTTATCTGAGTCTTTTATCCTCCTGGTGTGAAACCTGAAATGCAGTTTTGTTGTGAATATTCGTTTGAAATATTCATGTACTGACCACTAGCAGTTATTCTACTAAGCAAATTTATTACCTTACTTTGAAGATAATAAACGGTGCACATCAACATGATCAAAGACTCCATGGCTACATTTTGATGAACGATTGGATTTTTTTAAATGCTATGATTCAGTGATCTGTGCTTAAAATGACTGGAGAAAAAAACAAACAAGGTCTTATTGACTTCAAAGTTGACTTTAAGACTATGAATGTATAGTATTTATCTAAGCACTTACTTTTAATAAATAAGTAACTTTGTTGACAGGCTTACCAGGTGTGTGTCAGATACATCTTAGTGGATGTCAGTTTATTTTGCACAACTTTATAAAGAAACAGTTGAAATACTGGCTCCGCCCTGTCTTTGCCCTCTTGTCACGCCCCTCATCTGTTTCTAGGGTGTGGTTCCCCCTTTTCTTAGGTATGTATTTATACCCCTTGTCTCCCTTTGTGTATTTATAGCCCTAGTCTTTGTCTGGCACTTGTGAATTTGTGGTTGTACTGTGAATGTATGTTTATATCAGTTATAAGTACCCCGTTGTAAGCGTTCTCTGTGTACCTAGTTTATGTTTTGCTCAGTATTTGCCTTCTTCTAAGTCTTATTAATTATTAATTAACATATTTTAAACCATTTCTAAATCTTTATAAAGCTTTTATATTCCAGTATTTTATCATTTATTAATATTATTTATAAAAGGCTTGTTTTAGTTCACAGATGGTTATAGTATTTTATATGGCTATATTTGCACTGTAGACAGTCTGAGCTGTTAGGCTTCTATACAATTCACTATTTACATCAAACCCTGCTCAATGATGCAGCGTCTCTGAATAACGTAGATGAAATGTCGTCAGGTGCTCGGGGCTAACAGCGTGTCTGTTCATCTCTGCATTGTTTGACATCTTTTATTGTGATGATAGAAGTTCATTTACAATCGACAAGCATATAAAATGTGTCAGTTCTCTGCGCTCGCTGAGTAAACAGCTTTATTTAGATCAGTTAACGCGCTTTATCTTATAACTCCTCTCCGCGGCTGACAGGCGTATAACAGCTTCATCACTGCGGAGGAAGAGAAGGTCAGCTGAGGTAAACAGGGCAGCACATAACAGCCGAGTTCTCTTTAATCTTAACGCTGACTTCCACATACACACGCTGACTGTTCTAACAACCAACGCTTTAATCCTTAAAGATGCTTTACAGCTCCCACATTTCCTTTAGATACATTCTGCCTCTCTCTCTCTCTCTGTATCTCTCTCTCTCTCTCTGTATCTCTCTCTCTGTCTCTCTCTCTCTCTCTCTGTATCTCTCTCTCTCTCTCTCTCTCTCTCTGTATCTCTCTCTCTCTGCATCTCTCTCTCTCTCTGTATCTCTCTTTCTGTATCTCTCTCTCTGTATCTCTCTCTCTCTCTGTATCTCTCTCTCTCTCTGTATCTCTCTTTCTGTATCTCTCTCTCTGTATCTCTCTCTCTCTCTGTATCTCTCTCTCTCTCTGTATCTCTCTCTCTCTGTATCTCTCTCTCTCTCTGTATCTCTCTCTGTATCTCTCTCTCTGTATCTTACTCTCTCTCTCTGTATCTCTCTCTCTGTATCTCTCTCTCTGTATCTCACTCTCTCTCTCTATCTACCTATCACTCTCTGTGTATCTCACTCTGTCTCAGTATCTCTCTCTGTCTCAGTATCTCTCTCTGTATCTCACTCTCTCTCTCTATCTACCTATCACTCTCTGTGTATCTCTCTCTGTGTATCTCACTCTGTCTCAGTATCTCTCTCTCTGTATCTCTCTCTGTATCTCTCTCTCTGTATCTCTCTTTCTGTATCACTCTCTGTATCTCACTCTCTCTCTCTATCTACCTATCACTCTCTGTGTATCTCTCTCTGTCTCTCTCTCTCTCTCTCTCTCTGTATCTCTCTCTGTATCTCTTTCTCTCCGTGTCTTACTCTATCTCTGTTTCTCTCTCTCTCTCTCTCTATCACTCTCTCGGTATCTCTCTATATCTCTGTCTCTGTGTATCTCATCCTCTCTATCTACCTATCACTCTCTCTGTATCTCTATCTCTGTATCTCACTCTCTCTCTCTCTATCTACCTATCACTCTCTCTGCATCTCTCTGTGTATCTCACTCTGTCTTTGTATCTCTCTCTGTATCTCACTCTGTATCTCTTTGCATCTCTCTCTCTCTGCATCTCTCTGTATCTCTCTATATATCTCTATCTTTCTCTCTCTGCATCTATCTCTTTCTGCATCTCTCTCTGCATCTCTCGCTCTCTGTATCTCTCTCTATATCTCTATCTCTCTCTGCATCTATCTCTTTTGCATATCTCTCTCTTTCTGCATATCTCTCTCTCTCTGCATCTCTCTCTGTCTGTCTCTCTCTCTGCATCTATCTCTTTCTGTATCTCTCTCTCTCTCTGCATCTCTCTCTCTCTGTCTGTCTCTCTCTCTCTGCATCTCTCTCTGTATCTCTCTCTGTATCTCTCTCTCTCTCTCTCTCTCTCTCTCTCTCTATCTATCTATGTATCTATCTATCTGTTTATATACATATAGTTAATCAGATTCTCTGTATACTCTGTGTACTACCCTGTTCTTCAGTGGTCAGGAACCACAGAGCTAGTATTATTTGGGTGGTGGGTCATTCTCAGCACTGCAGTGACACTGAAATGGTGGTGTTAGTGTGTGCTGTGCTGGTGTTAGTGGATCGGTCACAGCAGTGATGCTGGAGTGTTTAAACACTGTGTCCACTCACTGTCCACTCTATTAGACACTGTGAACTCTATTTGAAGCTCTATTAGACTGTGCTGTTCGTTCTCTAGTTCTTCATCAGTGGTCGCTGTTGGATGGATAGTTTTGGTTGGTGAACTATTCTCAGTCCAGCAGTGACACTGAGGTGTTTAAACACTCCAGCAGCAGCACTGCTGTGTCTGATCTACTCAACTGGGATGTACTGACAGAAAAATAAATAAAGAAAGAAAGGCAGATAGAGAGAAAGGCAGAGAGAGGCAGTGAAAGAGAAAAGACGAGGTAAATAGAAAGAAAGTTCAAACGTCTATGAAAGGGGGAAACAGACATTATTAAAGATTATATATCCGTATGTGTTCATTAACAAAAGACCACCTCTAGGGGCAGCACAACACCACTTTTTCATTGATAATACTGATACCACAACCTTGAGTATCTGCCGATACTCATAACAGTCCAATATTTATCCTCTCTTGAACAACTACACTGTTCATAATACTAATCAGTCTGGATTAGATTTGCTTAACCAGCTATTCGAATAACATTTACAGCATCTGTCAGGATCAGGAGTATTAGGAGCCTTGCCCAAGGGCTATTATTGGTATAGCACCCAAGTGCCTAAGTAGAGGTTGAACCCCAGCCTACAGCATGCAGGGCAGAGATGACCCACCACACTATATTGGTATAACATTGGTATATCCCCCTCCTCTCCCCTCCCCAGAACACAACACGACTTAGTTCAACACTACTGTTTCCTATTATTTCATCTTTCAGCACATTTTATTAGATTTAAGCTACATCAGTTCAGGTAAGCATTCACGTGATAATATAGGCTAATGGATCGGTAATGGGGGGCTGGCGTAGCCCAAGTGAGACCAGAATGCTAATGGTGTTAGACCCCTGGCCAGGCACAGGACACTATAGCAGCGTATAACAGTGGGCAGCTGATTAAACATTAAGGTCTAAAACTTGTAAGAGCTCAAGATGTTTCTAGGCCAGAAGGGGGATTGAGCTGTGGAATGAAATCCCAGCATTTAATACTGTGGTGGGCAGCATCAAAAACAATCTGAGCGAGATCTAAGCGTGTGAGCTCTGGAGAAAACTGACACCGGGCAGGCCTAATTACTCCAGTAAAACCTTCTTTCTCCCCCTGGTGGTCGGGATGGCCTAGCAAGAGGCCAGTACTCCACAGGATCATGGCAGATTACACTTTTTCTTTCTTCCGATATCTGATCCAGTGACTTTGGCCAGTGTGGGCCGATACTGAGTACCCCTAAACCCCTCGCCCCCCTGCTGATACTATTTCTTTCTTAAAGAAATATTTCTTATCCCCCCAACAACATTTATATCAAAGGCCACCCAGACATATCTTATCCCAGTGTGGTTGACACTCTGGGGGATGTCCCATGTAACACCATGGGTTATTTGGGGCCTTATTCGAATTCCTGATGAAATAAACAAACATTATGAGTCCAGATAACCACAAAGTCCAGCCCCCCAGAGGACAGACTTGTGGGAAACCCTGCAAAGTAAAAAGCTTGACTTGCATGCTTGTTAAGAGCTTAAAATGCCTGTAGTTAGACTAAAGAGAGCTCCACCCAAGGAGAGTCAACCTGGGATAATTAGACAAGGCATGAAAAACAGCATTAAGGCTAATGGAGGGAGTAAGAGAGACAGAGAGTATGTGAAGTATGTGAATTGCCAGGCTGTTTCAGAGAAAACACTGTAGTAGACTCTTTATTAATTCACTCAGATCTGGTGAGTGTTGACCTCTCTTGTCGTTCTTTAACACACAGTGCAATTCAGAGCTTCTGGCAGCTCACTCAAACTACAATACAGCCTAAAGGAAGGCTTTTCTTAGAACGTGTGAGTTAATTCACTCTCATCTGGATGCAGTAGATAATGCCTCGCTGTCTGTCAGTAATGAGACAGCATCAGAAATTAAATCGCTCCTTGGCGTTTGTTATCAGAATTAAAAAGCATTAAGCAGAACACGGCCAGTGTGTAACTCAGGCTTTTAAGGTGCCACAAGATTCATGTATTATAAACCATTCTCAGATGTTCTCCATAGAAGGTATGTGACTTTGGTTGGCCAGTTCTGCTTTTGCATGAATATTTACAGCCTATGATTCGGTCCTAGAATTGAATGACCTGTACACAGGTCAATGAACTCTCGTCTGATTGGCTGCCCTGTATTGGCTCTTACTATGATACGCAATTATACATTTCTATTCCTTCTGATGACTTGCATTCACTAGACAGACTTACAATCTGTGTGCCACATATTTATGTAATCGTCGAGTTGATCACTGTAATGGTCAGAGTTTATCATTGTAATGGTCAGAGTTGATCACTGTAATGGTCAGAGTGGATCACTGTAATGGTCAGAGTTTATCATTGTAATGATCAGAGTTGATCACTGTAATGGTCAGAGTGGATCACTGTAATGGTCAGAGTTTATCATTGTAATGGTCAGAGTTGATCACTGTAATGGTCAGAGTTGATCATTGTAATGGTCAGAGTTGATCACTGTAATGGTCAGAGTTTATCATTGTAATGGACAGAGTTGATCACTGTAATGGTCAGAGTTTATCATTGTAATGATCAGAGTTGATCACTGTAATGGTCAGAGTTGATCACTGTAATGGTCAGAGTTGATCGCTGTAATGGTCAGAGCTGATCGCTGTAATGGTCAGGGTTGATCACTGTAATGGTCAGAGTTGATCATTGTAATGGTCAGAGTTGATCACTGTAATGGTCAGAGTTGATCACTGTAATGGTCAGAGCTGATCGCTGTAATGGTCAGAGTTGATCAATGTAATGGTCAGAGTTGATCACTGTAGTAGTCAAAGTTAATCACTGTAATAGTCAGAGTTGATCACTGTAATGGTCAGAGTTGATCACTGTAATGGTCAGAGTTGATCACTGTAATGGTCAGAGTTGATCAATGTAATGGTCAAAGTTGATCACTGTAATGGTCAGAGATGATCACTGTAATGGTCAAAGTTGATCACTGTAATGGTCAGAGTTGATCACTGTAATGGTCAGAGATGATCACTGTAATGGTCATAGTTGATCACTGTAATAGTCAGAGTTGATCACTGTAATGGTCAGAGTTGATCACTGTAATGGTCAGAGTTGATCACTGTAATGGTCAGAGTTGATCACTGTAATGGTCAGAGATGATCTCTGTAATAGTCAGAGTTGATCGCTGTAATGGTCAGAGTTGATTGCTGTAATGGTCAGAGTTGATTACTGTAATGGTCAGGGTTGATTACTGTAATGGTCAGAGTTGATCACTGTAATGGTCAGAGTTGATCACTGTAATGGTCAGAGTTGATTGCTGTAATGGTCAGAGTTGATTACTGTAATGGTCAGGGTTGATTACTGTAATGGTCAGAGTTGATCACTGTAATGGTCAGAGTTGATCACTGTAATGGTCAGAGTTGATTGCTGTAATGGTCAGAGTTGATTACTGTAATGGTCAGGGTTGATTACTGTAATGGTCAGAGTTGATCACTGTAATGGTCAGAGTTGATCACTGTAATGGTCAGGATTGATCGCTGTAATGGTCAGTGTTGATCACTGTAATGGTCAGTGTTGATCACTGTAATGGTCAGTGTTGATCACTGTAATGGTCAGAGCTGATCACTGTAATGGTCAGAGCTGATTACTGTAATGGTCAGTGTTGATCACTGTAATGGTCTCTTACTCAGTCCTGTTTTAAAAGAGCTGCAGTGACTACCTGTATCTTTTAGAACAGACTTTAAACTTCTGTACTCATCTATAATCTAGAACCTGCTACATCACAGAACGTCTCTCTGTTTATTTTCCAGCTGCTGATCTTAGATCTGCAGATACTGACCTTCTGTAAAAACATCTTCAGTAACATACAGAGAACCTGGAGAGACTCTTTCAGCTCTTCTGCTTCTAACCTGTGGAGCTCAGTTCAGATTTTATTAGACAGTCGAGCTCAGAGTCTACACATCTCTCTAACTCTCTCTCTTTAAAACTTTAACATTGTAGTATCTATAAAGTTGTCCTTTGTCTTTAGCTTATTAAGTTATTACTGATGAAAACTGTCTGTAAAGCACTTTGAGCTTCCACTGGTATGCTCTATAACTAAAGATTATTATTATTATTATTATTATTATTATTATTATTATTACTCATGATATATCTTCAGTGTGAGTGTGCGGAGCTAAACTGCTGTAGGCTGAATACATGACTATATGTCAACATGTTAGTTTACATGACATCTCAAAAACAGTGAATTTAAACTGGCCCAGTTATTGAGATTGAGTGACTGAGAGTGAAAGACAATGATGATCATAATGATGATGATGATTATGCTGAGCTCTAAAATCATACTCTTGGCTATCATGATGGAGAGTGTCTTGTGATTTGTGTGAACGTGCCGCCCAGCGTTGACAGAAAAGGTCTGAGCAATACAGTCTGGCTCTGAAATGCCACCCTGAGGCCCCAGTTTCACTCTGGTGGACCCTTCAGGCCTTGTGACTTGACAGGCTAATGGCAGCCTGGCTCGCAGAGAGCTTTCTGAGTGGGTGCTTTTATACTGGCCTCAGCGGACCCCAGCAGTGTACAGAGCGCTCAGTTTTCCCACCACATAATATTATTGCTAAGAAACTTCAGGCCTGTCTTAAAAAACATACCTTGTCATTTTGTTAAGCTCTGCTGGGTCATTTCATGTATATGGTGGGACGTTTATGTAACTTTCTTTTCTAAAGTTAGGGCCTATATTAAATTTTTTTCTTTCTTTTTTTTTTTAAAAAGTGTGATTTTACTAACCAAAAGCAGCCCCAGCAATTTTTTTAGGGCCATTTCCAACCTTTTTCCAATGTAGCCGGGTGTTTGGTTTCTGTGCTGTTATGATATATGTAAATTAGCTTTATTCTGATTGGCTGTGTTATTTAAAAAGCAGTCCAGCCTGAAAATTAAAAGAATTTGGCTTTTAATAAAGGCTAACTCTAGGTTATGGTCCATATTACAATATATTCCATTACCTTTCCGAATATACAGGCATTTTTCCAAATATATTATTATTTATACTGTTAACAGATTGCAAACAGTGTGTAACATCTATATTTTGGGATATGCCGACAATATCTGCCTCATCTTCTCATTATATTTTGAATGTTTTGAACAGTGTATTGCAATAGATATATGTGGTTTATATTAATAAATATTGTAATAGATTCCATTTAGTTTTTGGAATATATTGGCAACATATTATTATTTTATATTATTTTATTGCATTTTATTGTATTTATTGTATTGTGTTTTGGATGTATTGAAACATACTGCAATATACTTTATTCATATTTTGAAAAATACTAACTACATCATTCAGTGTTTTCCATTTAGATTATGGAATATTTTGAAAACACACATTGAAATATTCCATTTACATTTGTTGATATCTTCACAATTTATTTACATTTTGGAATATATTAACATTATTTTATATTAATATTATTATATATATACTTATAGCATTTAACATTGAATATATTGACAACATATATTGTAATTACTTCTTTAAAATATAAAAAGACTGTAATAATAAGTAGTATATCATTTATATATTGGGATATACTGACAATACTTGGTAATACATGATCATTATATTTTGGATATATTTTTGGGATTTGGATATATTTTGTTTTATTTGGCTAAAAAAGAGACTTTTGACTTTTTAAGGCTATCATTTTATTATTTTTACGGCTATCAATAAAGGCTGACTTGAGGTTACATCCCATAAAGCAGCTTTATTTCTTTATTTTTGCTGAAAACAGTACCAAGCACAGCAAGAATAAGCAGCTGGAAACCCAGCATGTCACCTATATTCAGACTTTTTAGCATAAAAGTCCTTTGCCTTAAAAGTCCTTGCCTGAATTAACCTAAAACAGGCCGTCAAGCAATTCTTTTTATTTGAAACCTGAACTACGTGGCAAGGCAACGCGTTCTTGTCAGCACTTGCAGTTATTTCACACTTTTTAACTGCACAGGTAAATATAGAAATACACAGCATCTCAGCTCAGGCCAACATTACACTAATGCACTGCTGCACAGCATTTTCTCCCAGGGCGACTGCAAACAGTGGCCGGCCCTACTGGACCCATACTAGGGCTGTGATATATGCCCTTCATACCTCGACGCAGACCACCTCTGTGAAGCACTGGTTAACCACTGTGGTCTTATTATGGTAGATGGAGCGAAGCTGTGCTGTGAGCGCTGCAGTGCTCTGTGAGGAAAGCGGCTAACCTGACGCAGATATTCTGGAGCTTAAAATATTCACTGTTGGGTTACTGACGAAGCTCAGAGGCCCAAAAAACAGTATTCAGGTCAGCACTACAAGCTTGGAGGGTGGGGGGTAAGTATTGACAACTTTTCCCCAGCTCACTTTTAAAATTACTGCTACCTCCCTTTGTCTGTGTGTGTCTGTTTGAGTGTGTGTGTGTGTGTGTGTGTGTGTGTGTGTGTGAGTGAGTCTGTGTGGTGTTCTGGGTGAATGAGTGTCTGTCATGGTGTCTCTGTCAGGAGGTTACCAGAGTGGCAGGTGAACACAATTCTGTCTCTGCAGACAGCATATGTGTGTGTGTGTGTGTGTGTGTGTGTGTGTGTGTGTGTGTGTGTGTGTAGCTGTCACATATGTCTTCAAAGGGAAACAGAAAGAGACCGACAGAAACTCTTGGGACCATGGTGGGGGGGCATGTTATCCCCGTTCAGGCACGACCCTTCAGGGAGACTGCAAATTCAATCACCCTCAACATCCCCCCACCACCTACACAAAAACACACACACACACCATTACACACACACACAGTTACCCAGAGGCAGCTGGAATGCAAGTGCAGAAGAAAAAGATACACACATAGGAAGTGGCAGCCAATCATGTTTGGATTTAAATGGGTGGGACCAATTCTGTGAACAAATACATCAACAGCCTTCTGGAAGTCCCACTAGATACGTCACTAACTGAGCAGGAGCAAGAACAGAAAACAGTGGCAGCAGCTCTGCGCTCGGCTCTGTCATGAACCATTCCAGCATGTATGTTCATGAGCGTTATGAGATCCAAATGAAAACAAAGCTTCAAATACCCAAAACACTTTTAGCTTCGTGCTAACATCCATCCATTAGTCGGGGTCAAGGGGGGTGGCCATAGCCAATCCCAGCATCATCTGGCGAAGGCAGAGTATATCATTGACAGATTACCAGTCCATCACATGGCCAACACGCACTCAAGCACACACTCACATCTACACTCAATTTAGAGTGAGAATCAAACTAACATGCATGTGTTTGGACTGTGGGAGGAAACCAGAGTACCCGGAGGAAACCCACTCAAACACGGAGAGACCATACACACAGAACCACCCGGACCGGGAATCCAACCCAGATCATCTTACTATGAGGCGACAGTGTTAACCACTACACCACCATACTGACCACTACACCACCATACTAACCCCTACACCACCATACTAACCACTACACCACCATACTAACCACTACACCACCGTACTAACCACTACACCACCATACTAACCACTACACCACCGTACTAACCACTACACCACCGTACTAACCACTACACCACCGTACTAACCACTACACCACCATACTAACCACTACACCACCTTACTAACCACTACACCACCATACTAACCACTACACCACCGTACTAACCACTACACCCCCATACTAACCCGTACACCACCGTACTAACCACTACACCACCATACTAACCACTACACCACCATACTAACCACTACACCACCGTACTAACCACTACACCACCGTACTAACCGCTACACCACCGTACTAACCACTACACCACCGTACTAACCACTACACCACCGTACTAACCGCTACACCACCGTACTAACCACTACACCACCGTACTAACCACTACACCACCGTACTGACCACCGGAAACCCACTCAAGCACGGAGAGAACATACACACTCCACACAGAACCACCCGGACCGGGAATCCAACCCAGATCATCTTACTGTGAGGAGAGAGTGCTGACCACTACACCACCATACTGACCACTACACCACCATACTAACCACTACACCACCATACTAACCACTACACCACCATACTAACCATATGTATACTAACCATATGATCCCTATGTATTTTTGGTTTTTTTTCCATTGCAAAATACCTTGCTATCAGAATGCTATCTTCTGTTATTTACTTTTTTAGTATGTTGGTAATATTTCACATTTTAATTTTGTCCCTTGTTTGCTTATTAGTTAGTTAGTTAGTTTGGTTGGTTGTTTCACATCTTCTTCATATTTGTTTATATATGTATGTATATTTGTGTCCATATCCTCTCTCATGAATAATACAATATAAGTAAATATACAATGTAAATAGTCCTCCAAAGAAGGGGGGGTGGTGGCGGGCTAAAAAAAAAAACCTGCATTGTGTATCAGTGTAAGTAACTTTAATTAAACCATAAATGTTGTTTTCTATTATAGTGTAATACTGTAGTGTACTATAGTGCTGATGAACAGCGACAAAGTTCATTTACTTGAATACTATACTCCAGCACATATTCCAGGTATTTGTACTAAACCTCAGTAATTGTGACTGCTCCAGTACTGAAACACACATTTGGTACTTTTGGTTCCGATACATGTTACACTGTAAGCAGATAAAGAAGATAAAGATACAGGTTCCCCAGCAGAGCCAGTGATGGAGCTGTATAGTGCTGTAGAACAGCCCAGTAGATATCAACACAAGGTTGGTGTTTCTAATTAAATAAACATGAACTAACGCATCCTGACAAACACTAACTGACCATCACTCAACCTGACGTCTTAGGATTTGTCTACTATTCCTGATCCACTATGTGGAATCATACATGCTCACTGTATGCGGGTATGTATTAAACTGTAAATTCAATATAACAAACCTGGCCATTTCAAAATACCTTTTCAGTGCTATTAAAGTTTAAAATGAAGCGCAGTTACAGCTCAGAGCACTATCTGGGATAATGTGTTAGTTGAGTTGTTAGCTCAAAACTCTAAAGCAGCTACTTCACTTTGACAGAAATGTCAAGTATGCAGAAACTAACTCATGCAAAAGTGTAATACATTTTAATTTATTCCTTTGATTACTTAAATATAAATTACGAACATACTGCAGCATATTCTGTTTGTATTTTGGAACAACATATTGTACTCTATACAATAAACATTACAAATTATACATATATTTCATTTGTTTTTAGAAATACATTGACAATATATTACAATATGTATCATTTACATAACTGAATATACAGGCGTTTATATTGGCAACAACATATTGTAATGTGTGTCATCTATATTTTCTATATTATCTATATTCTGACAATATCTGGTAATAGATTATTTTTATATTTAAATATACGTAACAATAAATTACAATTGACATAATTAACATGTAGGCTATACAGACAAAAATATTGTAATAGATTATATTTATTTTTGGAATATATTGACAAAATATTGCAATATATTCTACATTTAGCATGAAATATATTGAGAACATACATGTTAGTCCTCTAGAATATGTTTAAACATGTTGAATAGTTTCCAGTTGTTATATATATATATATTTAAATAATTAAATAATTTATATTTTGGGACATACTGACAATATCTGGCAATACATGATCTTTATATTTCAGAATGAATTACTGTCTGTCTTTGGTTACGTTCTCCTGCCCTCTTGACACGTGTCTGTACGTCTACCATTTGCTAATGTTTACAGTGCTCTGTGTGCCCTCCACCTGTGTCGTGTCGCAAAAATACCATGAAATATCATGATATTATGATATTATGATATTATTGTAGGGCCATATCGCCCACCCCTATTCCAGAGTGATGGGTGCATCAAGTCAAGCCTAGAGCCTACTGTACAAGCCTGTGGAGGCAGTGCCATCATCTGGGGTTGCTGCAATTGGTCAGGTCTAGATTCAGCAATAGTATGTTCTCAAAGAATGAGGTCAGCTGACCACCTGAATGTACTGAATGACCAGGTTATTCCATCAATGGACTTCTTCTTCCCTGATGGCACGGGCATATTCCAAGATGACAATGCCAGGATTCATCGGGCTCAAATTGTGAGAGAGTGGTTCAGGGAGCATGAGACATCATTGTCACACATGGATTGGCCCCCATAGAGTCCAGACCTTATACCCTATAGAGAATCTGTGGGATGTGCTGGAGAAGGCTTTGCGCTGCTATCAGACTCTGCCATCATCAATGCAAGATCTTGGTGAAAAATTAATGCAACAATGGAAAGAAGTAAATGTTGTGACATTGCAGAAGCTTATTGAAACAATGCCACAGCGAATGCATGCCGAAATCAAAGCTAAAGGCGGTAAAACAAAATATTAGTGTGGCCTGTTTTTGGTGGTGGCTTTTTTTGGCCAGGCACTGTATGTAAATGTATGTTCCAGAGTTGGTAGATGCCTCATTATTGTATGGTGTGTAAATAAAACCCTGCGAATGGATCAATTCCCTCTGACTGCGAGTGCCTGAGCATTAAATATAGTGTATAGTAAAAATCTTGCAATAGATGTCATTCGGTTATTCTCAGTGACAACATATTGAATACTATTGTACTTGTTTTTCTAAAACATATTAAAACATAGATTGCATGTATATTCTGAAATACATTGACAATATATTTAATAAAGCATCTATCTATATTGTTTTGCTAATTTCATTTTTTTGGCACTATTTGAACATAACAGCTGCTGCTTATGTAGTTTGAAAATTTCATGTTGAAGGGACCAATAGAAATGCTCCAAAATCACTTGGACCGAATTCTGGTTCCATTGACTTACATTAAAAAAGGAAAAGTTTTTGTCCTCTCCTGTAAAGTTTTAGACAGTGACGATATTCCCAATAACATGTTGCAATGTATTTTGAAATATACTGTCAATATCTGGTATAATTTTCTCTTTATATTTTAAATATAACAATATACACACATAAAGTGTCAAATACTTACAAAATTCTAATCAATTTTATTTTATTTTTGCAATATATTGACAACAGATTGCAAAATATGGCAATTCTCTTCAAAAAGGTCTCAAATGGCAGTGCGCTCCAGTGCCCAGTGTTTTAGAGCTGGTCAGCAGGGTGATGTCCAGGCTGGCGCAGGTCCGGAATGTGTCACACTGGCTAATGACCCTGCAAGCTCTGGACTGAGGCCAGGACAGCCAGGTGACACAATCTGGCCTTAATTAGTGTCTCTCTCTGTCCTGCAGGCCACGTCTAGCTCGTACGCGACCTTATGACTTATTCATGGAGTCTCTCACCCTCTCTGTCTCTCTCTCTCTCTGTCTCTCCGTGGTGTGGAAGCTGGGGGTGAAGAGAGAAGGTAAATAGTACCAGTGTTCTGCACTGACCTTACCTTGAACAAACCACTGCCAGCTGGCACTACAGCTGTTCCTGCTTCATGTGGTTTCAGCTAATATGCACAATACAGTAAAACAAGCAGTTTTCAATATATTATTGTGTCAACTTAGACTTTTAGCCTATTACATACTACACAGCACACAGATAGCTACAGGTTGCTTGATGGCTTGCGTGTGGTGAAGAACATAAAAACAAGTACATGATAGATTTCACTTATGTTTTCACGTACGCAAGTATTATTACTCCATTAGCACTGATGGATCGTGTTTCATAGAGTTGCAGCAGAAGCTAATGACAGTTTAATTAAAGTCACCAGCATAACTTCATCACCAACATAGCAGCACCATGTAAAACAGTACAGTACGCTGATGTGTTGATTGCTGTTTGTTGAATTATTGTAAAAAGTTTTCTTTACTAGGGAACTAATACCGTTAGCATTTATGGCAGCTTGATTCCACACATGATTTTGTGTAATTGTAGACATTTGTGTTACTATGTGCACAGTAGTAGTAGTAGTAATATGTACTAGATAACAAGCAATATAGGTAAATTTTACACTTTCAGGTAATAAAATTACAAACAAATTACAAATTACTGGTTATCGATCGCAGTCATCTTCAACAAGTTGCATCATCAAACCAAGTAATCCTTAAACTTTAAATCAAAAAAAGGTTTTCTTATTAAAAAATGTTTTTACTACAAAATTGAAAACTTTTTGAATTTATTTCGCATGATACAGTCTTAAGAATTACACGTCAGCATGTAAGATTTTATTATTATCCTCAATTAATCAATTACTACTAATGATAAGCTTTTTTTAAAAGTTTTTCTTAATTACAGTGATGCGTTTCACAAATATGAAATTTAACTGTATTAAAATGTATTTTTCAAATTTTGATTACTTTTAAGGTTGTATTTGCAATTCTTTCTCAGGAAAAAAAAGAAACATTTGAAAATTAAATGTGTTATTTTGTGGCAACAAAATACAAAGTAAACATTTGACATAAAACTTTTTGACCTAAGAAGTTGGTGTTTGCTTGAGGGTACGGGGCTGACAGATGCAGTCAAAAACAGGCCATGGTCAAAAGCAGTGAGGCACAGAAATCAAAACAGAGGGAGCATCAGGGGGAACTCCCAAAACAGTCCAGGGTCAAAACATGAGAGAATCAAAAAACACAGCAATCAGGCAGAAAAGGCAGGACCAAACAACCAGACAAGGTAAAATGAAAAACAGGCTACACACAGGAGGCCTTACAGACGTGAAGAGATGCTTGGTGTGCAGCAGGGATGTAGCAAGGAGAGTGTGTGAGCTCAAGATGAGTGTGCTGATCACGTACAGTGTTGATGTAAGTTTCTATTGGACATAAGGGAGTTCTCAGGCTCAAGTGACACTGCAGGAGAGAGAGAAAGACTGAGCAGGTAGGACACATTTTCACATGAAATCCTTTAGAAAATCAAGTGTAAATTAAAAAATAGCATTAAACGTTTAATCTATTTGCAATAAAATATATTCAGGTGTGTAATTACTGGTTTATACTGGTATATAAGTGACTCAGGGTGGTCTCATGTCTATGTTAGCTTCTGGTTCTCTCCTTTTAGTTTAGGCTGTTATAGTTAGATCTGCCGGAGTCGCCAGCCACACTCTGGAATATTCATATTCTCTACAGTCATACTGCCGAGCCCAACTAACTCTCTCTCTTTACTCTTCCTGAGGTAATGACTGTCCTCCTGTCTGTTAAACGCAGTTGGAGGACTGACCATCAGGGCCTCCTCCTCACCATCACCAGCCAGCTCACCTGTCCATTTGTACCAACTGCTACACCCTCAGTTACATCACTGCACCATCCAGATGTACCAGCATTGAGATAGGATGGGACTGTTTCAGCTCACGCCCACTTTACATAAAGCCTCAGACAGGGACTGCCTCAGTCAAAGACTGCCTCAGTCAGAGACTGCCTCTATCTCTGCAGCTTCTAAAGCTTTGCTATCCAGATTTCAAACAGAGACTCTTTTCTTTGGTGTTTAGTTTATTAAACTGTAAATACTGTTTGACCAGAGGAGGATGGCTCTCCCCTTGTGAGTCTTGGTTCCTCCCAAGGTTTCTTCCTCCAGTCTGAGGGAGGTGTTCTTGCCACTGTTGCCTCTGTCTTGCTCACTGGGGGGTATATGTTGTAACTGTCTGTTTTCAAAACTTCTGTAAAGCTGCTTTGAGACAACATCGTTGTAAAAAGCGCTATGTAATAAACTTGACTTGACTAATTAGAGCGTTCTTAATGGCACACAATCAATTTGTTTCACCTGACATTGCAGGCTGAATGTTTGTAGTCGTCTACCACATTTTCAGGCCTTCGTTGTTAACAATGCACCAATAACGTTCACTAAAGCTAATCAGGCACATTTAAAGCAATAACTGAGCAAAACACACTGAATTTGATGAATTACATGACAAGCTTGGTGTCCAGATTCTGCTTGTTTTAAGCTAACAAACACTGAAAGTCAATAGTCACCCAAAACATGTCTGTAAATACATCCCCAAAGTATCTCACAAACCACATGTAGCCAGCTCCTTACTAAGGTCACACCTCTCAGTGTGGTTACACAGTATGTAAGGCAACTTACTGTAAGGCAACAAAACTGGTAGCTGAAAACTGCAACATGTATCTGAACGCTGCAGGCAGGCGCTTTGTATCGCCTCCCCTTTGTTTCCCGCGTGTTAGAAACAGCCGAAACTTTACAAGTAGGCTAGCAGCCATCTGCCTGTATGATGTCCATGTACACAAAGAGAGCAGGACTCCACAAGGCATACGGAATTCAGCTGACCTAAAATAGCTCTTCAGCAACAGCGATTTATAGCTCATTGTAAGTCGTACTTTGCTCTAAATCAGGGTTTCTCAACCTCTGGGCCACAGACCACCAGTGGGCCATGAAGCACCCTCTAGACCAGGGGTATTTAATTAGTGGTCAGTAAGGTCCAGTTAGAGGAGATCTCCTCAGGACAAGGTCCGGACCATCATCATTTCTAATGTGTGTTCTGATTCAGTGGTGTATCCTGTTTACTGAAGTAGTCTAGTATCAGCATCTTATACCATCAGATACTGAAACACCAACACATCACACATACCGTTCAGTATATTTCAGTATATTTACTGTTTATAATTCTACATTCTAATAAATGTTTTTACTCACTTCAATAAAAACAAGAGCTACATTAAAAAAAAACACAGAATACTTTTGAAAAAAAGAGCATCTTAAAGTGTTTATTTATAGAGAAAGTAAATAAAACGTGTCTTCTTGTTAACTCAGTTTCACAGATTGACAGGTTGGTTTTACAGAGCGGTATTCTCCAAAACTAAGTGAGCGAGTTTCAGTCCATTCCTGGTTAAATAGTCAGTTTTCTGTTGACTTCTCTTTTTTAGAGCACGTTATTCTTTCTCCCTCGCTTCATTCTCCAACTGCGGCTTCTCTGATTGGCTGAGGAGCCCTCTGTGATCTTACAACGCACGTGATTGGTCTGTGAGTTTACTGTGCTGCAAAGCCCGTATACCATAAAGACTAGAAAACATCCGCCGCTCAAAAGAAACACTATCATAATTAAATCATTCTCAATAGTTTATCGCGTTAGGTCCGCAATGGACAACATCTGGGTCCGGACCCGGACCGTGGTTGGCCTATTAGGGACCTCTGCTCTAGACAGTAGTTCATAAGGGGCTGGGAACTTCACTCAATTCATAAAAACATACATGTGATTAACTTAATCACTAAAAATCAAACATTTCCACATTATAACCAACATTAATCTTAACAGAGACCCACAAACTAAGACGGAGACAAACCCAGCTGCAGGTACTGATACACACAGTCAGCCGGTCAGAGATCTGAACTCACTTCCAGCCCAACTCTGGTCCAGTTCACATATTCTATGATCATATGAGGGAGATTCATCAGTACATCTCTCTTCTTCTTCCACATCAGCGCCGCACTGTCAGCAGAATCTGCCTGTTTTATCGTCAGACTCTTTACAGACTCTCATATCGTCCCTGCAGAACCAGCTGCTGCTAAAAAGCAGACAAGCCATAAAATAATAGTGAAGGTCTGTGTTTGATCCAAGTTCCTGGATCTCAGAGAGATTTCTGGCCGAGTATCAGCGACTCGAGCGGTTAAACTCAGACTGATAAACCCAGAAAGAAGCAGAAATCAGGTTTATTATTAGCGCTGATTGTGATGGAGTGCAGTGAGTGGAGTTAGAGTCAGAGAGGTGAAACCAAACAGACATCTGGAGACCAAACAGTGACCCTAGTGGGAAACCGAGTGGATTATTTCCAGTCAGAACATGCTCCAGATGCTCCAGCAAATTTCGGTTTCTGTGATTGGAACAAAATGAATGATCTGATCTTCTACCATCTCTGATTCTCAGGTTTTCAGTGTTGGCACATAAGGAGAGAAAAAGTTGGTGTGGCAAGCTATGCTTTGTTTGCTATAAGCAGGTGGGCCTTGGGGCAGAAAGGTTGAGAACCCCTGCTCTAGACCACATCCTAGATGAAGAACTAGACGTGGTTTGAATGCATTTAAAGAATAAAAAGAAGTTTAATCAATTAATCAACCTTTATTTTATCTTGGAAATACAATGTGGGTTGACCCTCATTTTCAATGCAGGCGAGCATTTACATTTTAAGGGATTGAAAGCAAAATGAGCAAAAAAAATAAATAAATAAATAAAAATTAAAAATTTAAATCAACATTTAATATAGATGCATGAAATATAATGCAATTTTTTCTTAGAAAAATGTAATAAAAGAATATAAAATAAACATAAAATACATACAAATAAACAAATAAGATAATAAAATATTTAAATACTAATAAAAAATCATCTCATTTAAACAATAAAAAAATAAAATAAAATAAAATAAAAATTTAAATCCTAATAGAAAGATAAACTTATTCAAAACAATCACAGGCTTTCTGATGGTGACTAGAAACTAAAAGTTTAAAATGGCTCAATGATCCCAGCGAGCAAGATTTCAACTCCAAACACGTAAACCACCAGGTTGGTGTTTCTAATAAAGTGGCCAGTTGGGCCTTGGGGATGGAAAGGTCAAGATCCCACACTCTAAACCACATCATAAAGTCTGCAAGACCTTAATGAAGACCTAGATGTGATTTGACTGCATTAAAAGAAGCTTTGGGGATGAACTTACAGAGGAGATTTGGGTGACTATTGACTTCCATTGTTAGCTTTGTAGCTCCAGTGCTAAACTAAAGAAGCAAGATTTCGACAGCAAACATGTAAAAATGTAATTTCATGCAAGTTCATACACTAATTTTTGATCATACTCCACAGGCAGGATGAGCATATGTTCATGGCATGCGTGCATGCACCTGCGGACCACCATAATACGCACCCCTCGTCATGCCTCTGGTTACAGGAGAGGCTTTACGTTCTGCTAACGTTCGAGAGATCGCTGCCGGCCACTGCTGAATGCCGCAAATGATATGTGTGTAAGCTGCGGCACGCTGGTGTGAATGTGCACTGAGCTCAAGCTCCTGGGGGGCGGCCGGCAGCCCCCAAGCTCAAAAGCCTGGCGTGGTGAGAGCTGAAAAGCTGTGTAATGAGATTTGAGGTCCTCTAACTTCAGCTGAGGAGCAGCGTGGCAGAGAGCAGCTTCAAAACGAAAATATTCCACCTCTCAGCTGAGAAACGCTCCTCAGGCTTCATTCCTACATCCCCACACTGAGAGCCACTGACCGAAACTGACCAACGACGAACGTGGGGTAGAGGGCAGTCTGTAACTGTTCACCTCAGCTGACCTCAAGTACAGATGTTTCTAATAAAGTGGCCAGTAAGTGGAGGTACATGGTAGGTGTTCCAGTAAAATGACCAGTGAGTGGAAGTACAAGGTGGATGTTTCCAATAAAGCAACCAGTGAGTGAAAGTACAAGGTATGTGTTTCTAATAAAGTGGCCAGTGAGTGGAAATACAAAGTAGTGGAAGTACAAGATATGTGTTTCCAGTAAAATGATCAGTGAGTGGAAGTACAAGGTGGGTGTTTCTAATAAAGTGGCCAGTGAGTGGATGTAAATGGTAGGTGTTTCCAATAAAGTGATTAGTGAGTGAGAGTACAAGGTAGGTGTTTCCAATAAAGTGACCAGTGAGTGAGAGTTCAAGGTAGGTGTTTCCAATAAAGTGATTAGTGAGTGAGAGTACAAGGTAGGTGTTTCCAATAAAGTGGCAAGTTAGTGAAAGTACAAGGTGGGTGTTTCCAATAAAGCGAACAGTGAGTGAAAGTTCAAGATATGTGTTTCCAGTAAAATGATCAGTGAGTGGAAGTACAAGGTGGGTGTTTCTAATAAAGTGGCCGGTAAGCAGAGATACAAGGTAGGTGTTTCTAATATAGTGGCCGGTAAGTAGAGATACAAGGTAGGTGTTTCTAATATAGTGGCCAAGGACTGGAAGTACAAGGTAGTAGAAGTAAAAGGTATGTGTTTCTAATAAAGTGGCCGGTAAGTGAAAGTACAAGGTATGTGTTTCTAATAAAGTGGCCAGTGAGTGAAAGTATAAGGGAGATGTTTCTAATAAAATGGCCAGTGAGTGAAAGTACAAGGTAGTGGAAGTACAAGGTATGTGTTTCTAATAAAGTGGCCAGTAAGTGGAAATACAAGGCAGGCGTTTCCAATAAAGTGACCACTGAATGGAAGTACAAGGTGGGTGTTTCTAATAAAGTGGCCAGTGAGTGGAGGTATAAGGGAGGTGTTTGTAATAAAGTGGCCAGTGAGTGGAGGTATAAGGGAGGTGTTGGTAATAAAGTGGTCAGTGAGTGGAGGTATAAGGGAGGTGTTGGTAATAAAGTGGTCAGTGAGTGGAGGTATAAGGGAGGTGTTTGTAATAAAGTGGCCAGTGAGTGGAGGTATAAGGGAGGTGTTGGTAATAAAGTGGTCAGTGAGTGGAGGTATAAGGGAGGTGTTTGTAATAAAGTGGCCAGTGAGTGGAGGTATAAGGGAGGTGTTGGTAATAAAGTGGTCAGTGAGTGGAGGTATAAGGGAGGTGTTGGTAATAAAGTGGTCAGTGAGTGGAGGTATAAGGGAGGTGTTGGTAATAAAGTGGTCAGTGAGTGGAGGTATAAGGGAGGTGTTTGTAATAAAGTGGCCAGTGAGTGGAGGTATAAGGGAGGTGTTGGTAATAAAGTGGTCAGTGAGTGGAGGTATAAGGGAGGTGTTTGTAATAAAGTGGCCAGTGAGTGGAGGTATAAGGGAGGTGTTGGTAATAAAGTGGTCAGTGAGTGGAGGTATAAGGGAGGTGTTGGTAATAAAGTGGTCAGTGAGTGGAGGTATAAGGGAGGTGTTTGTAATAAAGTGGCCAGTGAGTGGAGGTATAAGGGAGGTGTTGGTAATAAAGTGGTCAGTGAGGGGAGGTATAAGGGAGGTGTTTGTAATAAAGTGGTCAGTGAGTGGAGGTATAAGGTAGGTGTTTGTAATAAAGTGGTCAGTGAGTGGAGGTATAAGGGAGGTGTTTGTAATAAAGTGGTCAGTGAGTGGAGGTATAAGGGAGGTGTTTGTAATAAAGTGGACAGTGAGTGGAGGTATAAGGGAGGTGTTGGTAATAAAGTGGTCAGTGAGTGGAGGTATAAGGGAGGTGTTGGTAATAAAGTGGTCAGTGAGGGGTGGTATAAGGGAGGTGTTTGTAATAAAGTGGTCAGTGAGGGGTGGTATAAGGGAGGTGTTTGTAATAAAGTGGTCAGTGAGTGGAGGTATAAGGGAGGTGTTGGTAATAAAGTGGTCAGTGAGGGGTGGTATAAGGGAGGTGTTTGTAATAAAGTGGTCAGTGAGTGGAGGTATAAGGGAGGTGTTGGTAATAAAGTGGTCAGTGAGTGGAGGTATAAGGGAGGTGTTGGTAATAAAGTGGTCAGTGAGTGGAGGTATAAGGGAGGTGTTTGTAATAAAGTGGTCAGTGAGTGGAGGTATAAGGGAGGTGTTGGTAATAAAGTGGTCAGTGAGGGGAGGTATAAGGGAGGTGTTTGTAATAAAGTGGTCAGTGAGTGGAGGTATAAGGGAGGTGTTTGTAATAAAGTGGTCAGTGAGTGGAGGTATAAGGGAGGTGTTGGTAATAAAGTGGTCAGTGAGTGGAGGTATAAGGGAGGTGTTGGTAATAAAGTGGTCAGTGAGTGGAGGTATAAGGGAGGTGTTGGTAATAAAGTGGTCAGTGAGTGGAGGGATAAGGGAGGTGTTGGTAATAAAGTGGTCAGTGAGTGGAGGTATAAGGGAGGTGTTGGTAATAAAGTGGTCAGTGAGTGGAGGTATAAGGGAGGTGTTTGTAATAAAGTGGTCAGTGAGTGGTGGTAAAAGGGAGGTGTTTGTAATAAAGTGGTCAGTGAGTGGAGGTATAAGGGAGGTGTTGGTAATAAAGTGGTCAGTGAGTGGTGGTAAAAGGGAGGTGTTTGTAATAAAGTGGTCAGTGAGTGGAGGTATAAGGGAGGTGTTGGTAATAAAGTGGTCAGTGAGTGGAGGTATAAGGGAGGTGTTGGTAATAAAGTGGTCAGTGAGTGGAGGTATAAGGGAGGTGTTTGTAATAAAGTGGTCAGTGAGTGGAGGTATAAGGGAGGTGTTGGTAATAAAGTGGTCAGTGAGTGGAGGTATAAGGGAGGTGTTGGTAATAAAGTGGTCAGTGAGTGGTGGTATAAGGGAGGTGTTTGTAATAAAGTGGTCAGTGAGTGGAGGTATAAGGGAGGTGTTTGTAATAAAGTGGTCAGTGAGTGGAGGTATAAGGGAGGTGTTGGTAATAAAGTGGTCAGTGAGTGGAGGTATAAGGGAGGTGTTTGTAATAAAGTGGTCAGTGAGTGGAGGTATAAGGGAGGTGTTGGTAATAAAGTGGTCAGTGAGTGGAGGTATAAGGGAGGTGTTGGTAATAAAGTGGTCAGTGAGTGGAGGTATAAGGGAGGTGTTGGTAATAAAGTGGTCAGTGAGTGGAGGTATAAGGGAGGTGTTGGTAATAAAGTGGTCAGTGAGTGGAGGTATAAGGGAGGTGTTGGTAATAAAGTGGTCAGTGAGTGGAGGTATAAGGGAGGTGTTTGTAATAAAGTGGTCAGTGAGTGGAGGTATAAGGGAGGTGTTTGTAATAAAGTGGTCAGTGAGTGGAGGTATAAGGGAGGTGTTTGTAATAAAGTGGTCAGTGAGTGGAGGTATAAGGGAGGTGTTGGTAATAAAGTGGTCAGTGAGTGGAGGTATAAGGGAGGTGTTTGTAATAAAGTGGTCAGTGAGTGGAGGTATAAGGGAGGTGTTTGTAATAAAGTGGTCAGTGAGTGGAGGTATAAGGGAGGTGTTGGTAATAAAGTGGTCAGTGAGTGGAGGTATAAGGGAGGTGTTTGTAATAAAGTGGTCAGTGAGTGGAGGTATAAGGGAGGTGTTTGTAATAAAGTGGTCAGTGAGTGGAGGTATAAGGGAGGTGTTTGTAATAAAGTGGTCAGTGAGTGGAGGTATAAGGGAGGTGTTTGTAATAAAGTGGTCAGTGAGTGGAGGTATATGGTACGTGTTTCCAGTAAAATGGCCAGTGAGTGAAAATGCAATGTAGGTGTTTCTAATAAATAGAAGTACAAGAGACGTGGTTCTAATAAAGTGAACAGTGAGTGGAGGTATAAGATGGGCAGTATAAGTGACCAGTCAATCAACATATGCCCCCATCTCCTTACATAGAGTCTGTAGGTATGACTTCTACACAGAAATGAATCATTCTGTAGAAAGCTCTTTACCCTACAGCTGAAACACTAATGGCCCTGTATTTTGTATACAGTGCACTAAATCGTCTTGATCCTTCGCTCACACTTAATGAGACGCGAGACCACAATGACCGGAAAAATATGAGAAATCCAACATGTAGCTGCCTGCAGCCTCATCTCACTGTCAGCAGGCTTTTTTTTGTTTGTTTGTTTGTTTTTTAGCCCCCAGCCGTGCCACTTCGGAACAGGCCTGGCGCCAGAACCTAATTATGACCAGGCCATCCAAAAACTAAAGGAAGGGTGGGCTTGACTGGGTGAGGGTAGAGCATGCAACATTTCCACTAAGCCCCTAAAAAAAAGGCTAAGAAAAAATATGATGATTAATGCACAGCAGTTGTGGAGAAAATCAACAGAAGAGCCGTGTTTACAGAAAAGCTACCGATTTAGTGAATCTGTCTCCTGATTAACAAAACATCCTGTCAAGTCTGATGCAGTGAATAACACGGCACGCTGCTATTACACTTGACATGACCAGTCTTACTATAGCAGGAACATCAAAACTGGTTTCCACCCATTGTGTGGAAATGTATGAAATGATAAAATGCTTGCCATGTTGATTCCCCCTTGTATGACTTGCATCCATCCATTTATTATCTTCCACTCTATCCCGCTAGTCAGGGTCACGGGCTAACCCTAATCCTAACCCCTACACCACCATACTAACCCCTACACCACCATACTAACCCCTACACCACCATACTAACCACTACACCACCATACTAACACTATACCACCGTACTAACCACTACACCACCATACTAACCACTACACCACCATACTAACCCCTACACCACCTTACTAACCACTACACCACCATACTAACCACTACACCACCATACTAACCACTACACCACCATACTAACCCCTACACCACCATACTAACCACTACACCACCATACTAACACTATACCACCGTACTAACCACTACACCCCCATACTAACCACTACACCACCATACTAACACTATACCACCGTACTAACCCCTACACCACCATACTAACCCCTACACCACCATATTAACCACTACACCACCATACTAACCACTACACCACCGTACTAACCCCTACACCACCATACTAACCACTATACCACCGTACTAACCCCTACACCCCCATACTAACCACTACACCACCATACTAACCCCTACACCACCATACTAACCCCTACACCACCATACTAACCACTACACCACCATACTAACACTATACCACCGTACTAACCCCTACACCACCATACTAACCCCTACACCACCATATTAACCACTACACCACCATACTAACACTATACCACCGTACTAACCACTACACCCCCATACTAACCCCTACACCACCATACTAACCACTACACCACCATACTAACCCCTACACCACCATACTAACCACTATACCACCGTACTAACCCCTACACCCCCATACTAACCACTACACCACCATACTAACCCCTACACCACCATACTAACCACTACACCCCCATACTAACCACTATACCACCGTACTAACCACTACACCCCCATACTAACCACTACACCACCATACTAACCCCTACACCACCATACTAACCCCTACACCACCATACTAACCACTACACCACCATACTAACACTATACCACCGTACTAACCCCTACACCACCATACTAACCCCTACACCACCATATTAACCACTACACCACCATACTAACACTATACCACCGTACTAACCACTACACCCCCATACTAACCACTACACCACCATACTAACCCCTACACCACCATACTAACCACTACACCACCATACTAACCCCTACACCACCATACTAACCACTATACCACCGTACTAACCCCTACACCCCCATACTAACCACTACACCACCATACTAACCCCTACACCACCATACTAACCCCTACACCACCATACTAACCACTACACCACCATACTAACACTATACCACCGTACTAACCCCTACACCACCATACTAACCCCTACACCACCATATTAACCACTACACCACCATACTAACACTATACCACCGTACTAACCACTACACCCCCATACTAACCCCTACACCACCATACTAACCACTACACCACCATACTAACCCCTACACCACCATACTAACCACTATACCACCGTACTAACCCCTACACCCCCATACTAACCACTACACCACCATACTAACCCCTACACCACCATACTAACCACTACACCACCTTACTAACCACTACACCACCTTACTAACCACTACACCACCATACTAACACTATACCACCATACTAACCACTACACCACCGTACTAACCACTGCACCACCATACTAACCCCTACACCACCATACTAACCACTACACCACCATACTAACCCCTAACACCACCATACTAACCACTACACCACCATACTAACCCCTACACCACCATACTAACCACTACACCACCATACTAACACTATACCACCGTACTAACCACTACACCACCATACTAACCACTACACCACCATACTAACCCCTACACCACCATACTAACCACTACACCACCATACTAACACTATACCACCATACTAACCACTACACCCCCATACTAACCACTACACCACTATACTAACACTATACCACCGTACTAACCACTACACCCCCATACTAACCACTACACCACCATACTAACCACTACACCACTGTACTAACCACTACACCACCATACTAACCCCTACACCACCATACTAACCCCTACACCACCATACTAACCCCTACACCACCATACTAACCACTACACCACCATACTAACACTATACCACCGTACTAACCACTACACCCCCATACTAACCCCTACACCACCATACTAACCCCTACACCACCATACTAACCACTACACCACCATACTAACACTATACCACCGTACTAACCACTACACCCCCATACTAACCCCTACACCACCATACTAACCACTACACCATCATACTAACCCCTACACCACCATACTAACCACTACACCACCATACTAACCACTACACCACCATACTAACCACTACACCACCATACTGACCACTACACCACCATACTAACCACTACACCACCGTACTAACCACTACACCACCATACTAACCACTACACCACCGTACTAACCACTACAGCACCATACTAACCATCGTCACTGTGCAAAGAACAACGTGTATCTTCAAAATAGTGACTTTACAGGAGAGGCAAAAAATTGTCTTTACTTTCAATGTAAGCCAATGGAACCAGAATGTTTTCCACACTATTTTAAAGCATTTCTATTGGTCTGTTCATCATGAAATCTTTACACATCATAAACAGCAGCTGTTGTGTTTAAACGATGTAGAAACATGAAAATCAGCAAAAATGGAGATCTGTGTTAATCTCTGGACAGTGACGATATAGGAAGAACCAGCACTAGAGGTGGGCAGCCAGTGAGTGTTTCAAATCTTGTAGGGTAGCTGGCCATTGCCCAGCAGTCGTCTGTCAAGTGCTCAAGTAAGGTGCTAGCTGATTTGTGATGTCATCTTGCACCATTAAAGGAGTGATGTGTAATATGACACAACCAGTCAAACTCAAGTAATCCAAACAACAGGGGGCAACCCATCACCTGAAAATGCACAGTCCCTCCTCTTCACTTCCTAAGAGTCTAAAAGAAACGTTAACAGTTCAGCATTAAACTTCAACCCTTTACACGCCAAGAGTGCCTCCACTTTTGTTCTACTTCTATTTACATCATTTTTTTTGTTTACTGCCGAATGTGGGTTCTTAATCGCAAGCAGCTTCAGCCATTATTGCATTTACTCATCTTTCATTGGCTCCCCGCCCTTTAATGACCTCACCCAGGAGCAGAATCTTTAACCTGATTGCCAGGGCAGTGCTACTTCTTAGTCCTCACATGTTGGACTGATTCGACTCCACCCTAGTGGTATTACAAGCATGCTAACTTTAGTAGATACCTTTGCAACACAACACATAGCTGTCTTGGGCGTGTCATCAAAACCAGTTATTCCATCACATACTTTAGATAATGTCAGTTCATTTTGTGATGTGTCAAACTTACATATTGCTCCTTTAATCACTAATATCATGCTTCAGAAAAGCTCAGGTAGCTAAAAGCATTACTTCAATGTTATTACATTGCCCACCCCCCCAGCACTGCAGCATATTTTACCCCTGACCCATAAAGTGGGATTGTGTTTATGGGTATATGGAGATGCTGCGACCTCTCTGGCAACCTCCAACTGCAGCTTCCAACCACAACAGTTGCAGTCACATGTGTGTGCTGTGAATGTCAGTTAAAGCAAGGTGCTCTGCCCTGTGGCTATACACTTATGTAACTGCTGGTGTCAGACCTAATTAGGAGAAAACTCTTCTCATGCCAATGCAGATCTGTCCCACAGCTTTGAGTCCATGGTGTGCCACGATGTGTGTGTTTGTGTGTGTGTGTCTGCATGTGTGTGTGTGATCGCGCTCCTGCTAATTTGATTCCTCCTTTACGACAGAGACATGCTGTGCACTGCCCACATATCTTATGCTCTCTTTTCTGTGTTTACTCCACTGTGACATTTCGCTCCATCCTGAGCAGGAGCAGCGAAGAAAACCATCAAGGACCTCTTTAGCCATGTGGACTCACTGAAGCAAGATTTAACAAAATAAATAAAGAAAGAAAGAAACTGTGGAGTAGGCTGTAAACGTCTTACAAGTTATTCCCAATGTGTAATTACATGCTGTTACTAGAGATGGAAGGTTTTAAATCAAAATATGTGATCTGCGATCGGCCGATATATCTCCAATTTAGCCCGAGAGTTAAACAAATGAGCCTAATTTCTGTATTTTCAGCTAGTGTTTCATCCAAGAAGAGGAGACCTCCAGCCAGCTCCCTGCAATTCCTATCTGAACCACAAGGTGGAAATACACACCCTTTCATTTTCCAAAGACTGACTAAAGCAGCGGCCTCGTGAGAACAGTTTAGGGCGTTCTCCGCATGTGCGGATAGAAAACATCGTCTGTCTGTGTATGTGACTCAGACTCATCCAGGGCAGTTTCTAACATCTGTAAAATCAACGTGTCTCGTTGGAGAACCAAGACAAAGACATTTAACACTACTAATCAGATACGACACTTTAGAGACACCACACAGCTGAATACAGTGAGTATCAGTAAACAGCAGAGCTAGCAGCTAACACAAAACAAATAACCCAGAACACCACACAATCCAGATCTGACCGGTACAAACAGAACAGCAGCAGAAACAGCCAGAGAGCTAAAGAACCACAGCCAGAGTGATTGAGTTTATAGTTCTAGATAAGCAGATCTTCTCGGCTGTAGAAGACGTTCATTCTGTTGCTTAATGTTCCACCTGGATCCACGCTCTGCTGTTCCTAGTAGAGATACTTTTCAGATGTGGCTCTTCCGGAGCTTATCAAGCGGTTTACTCCCACATACACCAACTTCTAATTTAGTTAAAAATATTATGCTGTTTCACAGGAGCTTGTTAAAAATGGTAAGAAACCAGTTTAGGCCATGTTTTATGACATGCTTGCACTAATAACTATATGTAGCCCTGCCGTGGCATATAGCCCCGCCCTCGATCGGTATTGGCTATCGGCCGATCATGTTGGAAGGTGATCTGTGATCGAAATTGGCCTCAAAAACGCCGATCGGTCCATCTCTAGCTGTTACTATGAAAATAACTGTATATAATTAAAATAAATTGATACACGTGTAATTACATAAGCTGTACTGCTGTAATCCAACTTTCTACATCAGCAGCAGCTACATTCTATTAACAGATGTTGTTTAGGTGTAACTACACAGTTATTAGACACTTAATATACAAGTGGGTCAGGAATGTTGATGCTCCATTGAAAGGGCAGCACATAAAAACACAGTAAAAAGCCAAGAGAATCCCTGTGGCTGGGGTGCAGATACATCCAGTGCCAGTGAAACGTTTGGAGCTGTCTAAATACTTTATAATCTTCCCTCGTAATTAACATCCAGCAAGGTCTCATCATGAGTGAAGCCCCTTTAAGCATGTTGGAAGAGCTTCCCAGATGGAAGCCAGTTAGTACAATATATGCCGAAAAGTTTGTAGACACCTGCTCATCCAGCTCTTCTGGGAAAGATTCACACCAGATGCTGGACATTTCTCTAAGGATTTGATTGCATTCAGCCACCCAGGCATTAGTAAGTGCAGGTACTGATGTTGGATGATAGGTTCTCTAGCTCATTCCAAAGCTCCACCACTCCAGCGAACACAGCCCAATGCGGCTTGGGATGGTGTGGGTGTTATACCCCTCAAGCCAATGTTTGGCAGCAGAACATCCAATTCCCTTGGTTTGTGCTTTGGAAAATATACAAGCTGTGATTCGTGACACCAGAATGACTAAGAGGACGCTCACAGATAGAGTTTAAAAACCAGAAAAGACCATCCAACCAGCAGCCAGACCAAAAGGAAGCCAAACCAGAGGACAATGATATCCAAAACCAGACAAAGATCATACTACACAAGAGAGACCACTCAGTAAGTACCCTCATAAAGAACATAGACCAACAAAGGAGTGTATATACAGACTTGAGTAATGAGCTACAGGTGAATGGTATTAGTATTCAGGTGAGGAGGAATAGGATGGCAGTTCGGGATAGGTGGATTCTGGATGTGGTGATGATATCACAATGCACTCCATTACGGGAAATGCAGAGTCAGTGGAGGCAGAAGGAGACCTCAGAGGCATGACATGAGTACACAATGTGAAAGGTGTCCGGATGCTTTTGGAGATACTTTGGAAATACTGTATCATGATTAGGATTGAATGTCTTAGGACTGACACAACAATCACGAAAATCAGTACTACAAGACAACATGACTATAATGATTGTAACATTATCATGAGCTATTATGAGATACTGTATTGGAATTTTAAACCATAACTTGAGAAACCTTGAGGTAAACATACCTGCTTGTGTCCTACATTGGTTTACGAATGTGATTTTTCAGTTTAAACATGGGAGGAACTTTGAACATCTACCACAAATTTGAAGAAGATAATTAGGGATGGGCCATTAGATAGCTAGATAGCTAGGATTACTGCTAGGAAGCCATAAACAGTCTTAAAATCATTATTACAATAGTGAGAACGGATTACTCAACAAGCTAAAAGCTAATGCCAGAGTAGATATCTCAGTTTGGCATCCCTTCACTGTTTTCTTCCAAACATTAATACTAACTTGTTGGTTATGATTGCCTGTTTTATTGGCTTATAGACCAGCAGATATCATCCAGGATAGCTTGAGACCACAGGTATTCCCAGTGAATGTATTGATGAGAGCAGGCATATGTCTCTTCCCAACCATGTCCGCCCACATTTGGTGAAAACAAGCCTGGTCAGATTGCAGGGACCAAGTACTAGTGTACTAGTACCATACCTAAAACGGCTCTATCTCATTTTACATGTCAAGCAATTAAAAAAAAGCAAAGGAAAGAAAAATGTTGGACACTGAGCCACCTCAGACAGGCTCTTCGGTGATTACTGGAACTCTGTAACAACATACACTGCCACTCTTTCACTCATCTATAGTTCTTAACCTATACTTGTACTGCAACACCGGGTCTATCTATCTATAAGGGCAGCACATAGAACACAGTGAAAAGCCAAGAAAACAATGAGAATAAGACTTATTATTAACTCCCTGTGTGCAACAATAATCACCACATGGTCAGAAACACTGACTTACAACTCATACAGAATAAAATCATCCACAGAGTACACTACACCACACACAATGTATTCAATGGAATTATATCCATGCTATATGGCACTGTACACCCATTAACCAGTTCTGGCAAGAAGTTATTACTCTCCTATCTCGAACCCTAACCACTCATATCCACCCAACACCATTACTCTGCCTATTAGGAGACACGTCAAACACTTATACAACAACAGTAAACAGTCGCTAGTCATCGCCAAGAAAGTTTTTTGTCAGTTTTTTGTGTTTTGTCTGTTTGTTTATTTGTTTGTTTGTATGTTTTCTTTCCTTTTTTTATTAGTTCCACTTTATTTCCCCCCCTTGCACCCCTTCCCGGTCCCTCCAATGTGGAACCCCCCAACCCTATCTTTATGGAAAAGAAAAAAAAATGTTGCAGTACAAAGATTGTTGTTATGAAATAAATAATAAAGAATTAATAGGCCCCCAAAGAGGGGGGGGGTGGCGGCGGGCCAAAAAAAAAAAAAAACAGCCAAGAAAACCCCAATATAATGTTAATCTGTGACAAAGGTTAGCTACCAGGATGGAATTATTTCGGTCTATGTTTTACTGTGTGCCAAAAAAGAAGACAGGTGTCAGAAATACCCTGCTGTTGATTCAGAAAGGTAGTAGAATATGTCAGGATATGACACCTCTGGCCACTTGATGGAGGCAGAATGAAAGGACACTCTATATTTCTTCTATATAACGACACAACATGACATAATGGGTTGCCTGACTGGCCACATGATTTGGATCCTTATAGCTATAAATAAAGATTATTGTTATTATGTGCAATTAAATTGTCAAAGACCTCAGAACTGGCTGTGCTGCACTGATCTAAATGGAATTTACACAATGCATGCTGGGCACTGTAGTGTAAGAACAGTGACTAATGAAAACGTGTTAGACGTTTGACCAGTAGTATATATATATACTACCGCTCAAACGTTTAGGATCACTTAAGAATTTCATTTCATGCAATTCACAAACAATATTGTCCATTTCACAATTAGTGTAAGTGTATCAGATGATTTTTAAAGAATATAAATGTTTGTATTAAAGTCTATTTTTGTATAGAGGCTTATTTTGCATATAGTCCTATTATCAGCAATTCTCAGTCCTCTGTCTAAATCTCCTGGTACGGCCACCAATCCAAGTTAAGGATGTTATTGGCTAATTGGTTGTTAGGACACTCTTGCTCAATTGTGATGCACAGCTGAAAAACATTCTACTAATAAGTGAGTATAAAAGGGAGAACAACATTCTAGGTTAGTTTAGTATCTGAAGATCAGCAGTTGGTGGCTTGCTGACCGACTCAAAATGACCAGAAAGAAACAACTTTCTTTAGAGACCCGTCAGTCCATTGTTGTGTTAAGGAAGAAGATACTCCATTAAAACAAGAACATTTCACTGTGATCCCAAACTTTTGAGCAGTAGTGTATATATCTAAACTCATGAATTCTGTTAAATACATAAGGCTATGGAACGCAAACACTAACACATTCCTTATCGACCACAAATCATCTTTGCGGTGAAGATTCCCCACCTTTTTCAGTCATTGCATAATCTCATGTGTTATTTCAAAAAAAAAAATTGTAGAAGTTGTCCAAACTTTTGTACTGCAGTTTCAGCACTGCTGGAATATGTGTAGAAGTTTGAGCACAGTGCTCTTCCTGAAGCGTGAAAGTTTGAAGTTTGAAAACTTCTCGGGGGCTTTTGATAAATCACAGATTCTGTGGGCACACACCAACGCAAAGACAGTGATGGAGGTTCGCTGCCGAGGATTTCAGAGCAGAGGAACCGTGAGATCGAGGAGGTCCCGAGATGCTTCCCAAGTCCCTCATTAACCAGGTTAGGTACCAACCGATACCGAGAACATCTAAAGACATTTAAATGGTCGAGGAACACTTCTGCATCACTTGGGACCCAATTATGCAAATAAACTCTCCTTTCAAAAGCAAAGATCTATTTTCTTTTGCACACTTTACTGAATTTTTTTTAAAATAACATATATCAAGGTTATGTTTCAGCCCTATTTCAGTCCCTGCAATGCTTTGATCCTTCACTCAAGTCACTTAATGCAGCTCACAGTGACCACTTTGTTAGAAGCTATTAGGAGCTAAGACTGAAGGCCAATCCCAACCCCATCCCAATATGCATGACTTTGAGACCTGAAATGACTGCACGGCTAAATTTGAAACCTGAGTGCTGCGGAATGGCTGAAGTCAACGTGTTGCAGAAGAGACAATGTCTCTCTTGCTGTCAAGTCAAAACACTCTCTCAGGCTCTACGGTGTCAAACAAGATACAAGAAGTTTCAAGTTTCCGTTCAAACCGTAGCACTGAGACAGTATTGGCTTGTGTTGTCCGTGACCTTAGGCATAGCACAAAGTTCTTCTATTCCTGTCTTAATGGATCTCAGTGCAGCTTTTGAAACTGCTGATCAAGATTTTCATTTGAATACTGTGTAGGCCTCCGTAGTAGATTGGTCTAAATCATATTTAACCAATAGACAGCTCTTGTGGAGTCCCACAGGGTTCAGTTTTAGGGTCTTTGAGTTTCTCTTTGCACATGTTACCTCTGTCAGTGTGACATGCTAAAAACAAACAATACATACACTATGGCTCAAAAGTTTAGGATCACTTTAGAATTTCATTTCATGCAACTTTCATGCAACTCACAAACAATTCTGTCCATTTCACAATTAATGTAAGTGTATCAGATGATTTTTAAAGAATAAAAATTTTTGTATTAACGTCTATTTTTGTATAGAGGCATATTTTACATATAGTCCTATTATCAGCAATTCTCAGTCCTCTGTCTAAATCTCCTGGTACGACCACCAATCCAAGTTAAGGATGTTATTGGACTAATTGGTTGTTAGGACACTCTTGCTCAATTGTGATGCACAGCTGAAAAACATTCTACTAATAAGTGAGTATAAAAGGGAACAACATTCTAGGTTAGTTTAGTATCTGAAGATCAGCAGTTGATGGTTTGCTGACCGACTCACAATGACCAGAAAGAAACAACTTTCTTTAGAGACCCGTCAGTCCATTGTTGTGTTAAAGGAAGGAAGATACTCCATTAAAACAAGAACATTTCACTGTGATCCCAAACTTTTGAGCGGTAGTGTATGTTTTTTGTAATAATATGGGACATTGAGATATGGGTTGCTTTTCTTTTTTTTCCCCCAAGTAACGTTAAGCAGCATTCTCTAGTTCTGCCACTAGGGGTACTAACGTTAGGCAGGAATAGTCAGCCTGCAGTAGCAACAAAGACTAACTGCTGTCTATGTTTATCCTTGTTATGGGACCCTCATGTCTGAGGAACCTGTAACATCAGCAACAAGTGACTCCTTTACTGCCCTCTTGTGGCTTTACAGCTAAATTAGATATGTAGGTAAAAATAAAATAATCCTCTTTTGCAGTAAAATAAAGCTTCACCACAATAAATGGTGATTTTACAAGAAACTGTTCAACCTTTGTGGAAAAGTGTCCTGCAGGAGCTGCAGGAGATGCTAGCGGAGTGGCTATAGCTGAGCTAAAGCTCAAATCAAATGGCAGCGTCTATTCAATACAACAGTACTGAGAGATTAATGTGGGGTTCATTTTGAGGAGGACTTTGAAACAAAGGCCCCGAAGGCAGGTGGGGTGGTAAGGTTCTGCTGAGGGAAGAGAAAGAGTGGCTATGTTTTTAGCCTTGAGCTAAGCGAGGTTGTGTTTTTCACCTCACTGTTTCCGGTGTTACTGGCAATAAATGTTTTGGTCATGGACCACAGTTTGCTACTTCTGGCAAAAAGCTGGATTAATGTCCTTCTGGTCTTCGACTGTCCAGATTTCCAGTTGGATCTGACCGGCGAGTGATCTGTGCAGTCTTTGGAAAAGTGTTTGGAGCACATATTTGTGTTACCTGTGATCTGAGATGAGAGATGTGTTAACGAGAGTGCTGATATGTTAATTAAGGTCATTATCAGAGTAAGCTAATGTCGGCTTGGTGAATTAGTTTTTGTCATGATATAGTTATTAGCATAGCAAACGTTAGCTTATGACACACTAGCTGAAAGTAGGGTTCAGCATGTCTGTTTGTCTTGGTGATCCGCCAGTGGCCAGTGTTTGGGTTATACGGAAATCGATAGAAGGACGAGCCTTAATCACATTCATGTCTTTAACAAGATGTACATCCTGGTACACAATAATATACCATCCTGGCATTACCGCCTTAACTCGACTCCCTCCTTCATTTAAGCAGCTCCACACTTGTCCCTACAACACTTCCCAACGTCCTCCCGCTGCAGCCTCGTTTCAAAATAGCGACCAGCATGATATAAATCTATGCTGCTCTTGCTGAATTTAGCATAAACACTGAAATATTAATACACATTTGCACATTTACAGCCACTAAGAAAGTGTTACACCAATAAAATGGAAAATGTTGGTGGTTTGACTTATATTGGGGTGTTTGAAAAGGAGATGGTTCTTCTCCAACATTAGGTGACTCTTGTTTTAGGTGGTGCCGCTAAAAAACAAAATATACATTTCTGACTGGACAAACAAGGTAGGTGTTTCTAATAAAGTGGCCAGTGAGTGAAAGTACAAGGTAGGTGTTTTCAATAAAGTGGCCAGTGAGTAGAAGTACAAGATTGTTTCCAATAATGTGGCCAGTTTGTGGAAGTATAAGAGGGGGGTTTCTTATAAAGTGGCCAGTGAGTTGAAGTACAAGGTTGTGTTTCTAATAAAGTGTCCAGTGAGTGTAAGCAAAAGGTAGGTGTTTCTAATAAAGTGGCCAGTGAGTGGAAGCACAAGGTGGGTGTTTCTAATAAAGTCGCCAGTTAGTGTAAGTACAAGGTAAGTGTTTCCAATAAAGTGGCCAGTGATTGTAAGCACAAAGTGGGTGTTTCTAATAAAGTGGCCAGTGATTGTAAGCACAAGGTAAGTGTTTCTAATAAAGTGGCCAGTGAGTGTAAGCACAAAGTGGGTGTTTCTAATAAAGTGGCCAGTGAGTGTAAGTACAAGATTGTGTTTCTAATAAAATGACCCATAAGTGAAAGTACAAGGTTGTGTTTCTAATAAAGTGGCCAGTGAGTGTAAGTACAAGATTGTGTTTCTAATAAAATGACCCATGAGTGAAAGTACAAGGTTGTGTTTCTAATAAAGTGGCCAGTGAGTGTAAGCACAAGGTGGGTGTTTCTAATAAAGTGGCCAGTTAGTGTAAGTACAAGATTGTGTTTCTAATAAAATGACCCATGAGTGAAAGTACAAGGTTGTGTTTCTAATAAAGTGGCAAGTGATTGTGAGTACAATGTAGGTTTTTCCAATAAAGTGGCCAGTGAGTATAAGCACAAGGTAGGTGTTTTCAGTTATGTGGCCAGTGAGTGTAAGCACAATGTAGGTGTTTCCAATAAAATGACCCATGAGTGAAAGTACATGGTTGTGTTTCTAATAAAGTGGCCAGTGATTGTGAGTACAATGTAGGTTTTTCCAATAAATTGGCCAGTGAGTATAAGCACAAGGTAGGTGTTTCCAATTATGTGGCCAGTGGGTGTAAGCACAAGGTAAGTGTTTCTAATAAAGTGGCCAGTGATTGTAAGTACAATGTAGGTTTTTCCAATAAAATGGCCCATGAGTGAAAGTGGAAAGTTGTGTTTCTAATAAAGTGGCCAGTGAGTGAAGGTACAAGGTTGTGTTTCTAATATAGTGGCCAGATTGTGGAAATACAAGGCCACTGAGTTTAATTATGGAAGCCAACCTCAATATGAATTCAACCATTGTTAGTTTTTCTTGACGGACACTAACTGACCATCACTCAAACCGACTCCCTCGGTTTTGTATGTTATCTGTCATCCATAGTGTGATATCATTCAGCATTAGCAGTGAATTCTGTATTACAGCCCTCATCTTCTCAAACAGCTTCTCCAAAAGATCTCCTGCTGAATGAATAGCGGCCACATCAGCTCGTCTTGAGGCCTGACAACAAAGAGAAGGAAATGACAAGGTTGGGCAGATTTAACCAAAATGTCAGCATCACTTGGAAAGCCCTGAATAGGCAGATATTCAACAAAAGATACAGAAGAAGATAAAGAAGAGCCAGAATGATGAAGGACAAAGCCACGTCTGGCATCAAATGGCACTGTTGGAGATGAGGCAGAAAACAGTGGCGCTGTTTGATTATGTTTGTTACGTGGTAGAGACCCGAGCTTTCACCAAACAGCACTCCAAAAACTAAAAAGAGCTTATTAGCATGCCATGGCTAATATCCTCCACTCCGTTAATCCGCAGATAGCAGACGCTCCCCACTGAAACAGCCACCGTGCCAGCTCCTCCTCAATTCCTGGCACGGTGCTAGGCTGTCATCTCCAGAGCTTGGCCTTGTCAGAGATGGTTTCATGTGTGTACGTCTGCTTAATTTCCTGCTAGAGACAAAGCTAAATGCTAATTCTCTAGCACACGTAACCGGGGAGGCTGCGGTGGTCGCTGCTGGACATTCTGCATTCAGAGTAGGAAATGCAGGAGGGCTGCTTGTGGCATAAAGGGCAGATCCTCAGGGCTCTAGAGGTTGTTTTCTCATGTAGTATTAGCATTAGCGCTAGAGAGAGGAGGAGAATTTGCCTAGCCGTGGGATGCAGCCTTTGTAAAACAGTTGTCATTTTTTGGCAGAGGTTAAGAGTTGGGATGCTATACATGAAACTGAGAGAGAAACAGAAAGGTCCAGCCAGGAAACGTGAGAAGAAAACTGTGAGACAGTCAAGGCCTACAAAGAATGAACACCCACTCGAAGGTACAGCACTATTAATGGTGAGCGCTAGAAGATATTTCAGTGAATGTGATTTGAATTATAATAGCTTTATTTTCAAATCTAGCTGAGCAAATATGTTTGACCTGTTATGTTTGATTGTAACATTGGAACATAATGTACACAATTATATTTAGTTTAGCTTTATATGTTTCATAAATGTTTTAATGCATGTAATTTTACTATAAATTCCTATTGTTTTACAATAAGAGTCCCAATTATGCTCAAATGCACCCTAGCTTCATGGTCTAATATGAATATTTAACATCCCAGCTTACTTAACTGTTTGCATAAGATAATGTGCTGTTGCTGTAAAATATTCTATTAGATAGATAGATAGATAGATAGATAGATAGATAGATAGATAGATAGATAGATAGATATCTTTATTTTCATTGCTCAGTAATGTGCAAATATAAATATATATATATATATATATATATATATATATATATATATATATATATATATACATATATTATGAAAATATAAATATACAATTAGATTGCATTCTATTGTTATGAGTAACAATACTGTTATGAGTGTAGGCAGTTATCCATCAATAAATAATATCAATAAATACCACCATCAGGCAGTTTTACTATTTTACAGTTATATTCAATCAGCATATCATTTGCAACTTTAATGAATGTGATTGTATTATAACATTATATACTGTATATATTGTATTCCTTGTATATATTGTATTATTTTCACAGCTTTATGAATATATTGAGGTGAATGTGACTTTATTGTAGTGAATGAGTTTTCTAAACTAATTTGGGGATTAGCTTTGTGCTCAAATATGTTACAGTGCATGTGATTTTAAAGGGTTTAGCTAGCATGTTAAAATGAAGTTATGTTCACTTGAACATATTTAACATAAGATTTGGGCGTTTTAGAGTAATTGGGAAGCCAACTGTAATCAAATATGTTTGAATGATTATGATTTTATTTTAACATGCTCACTCTTAGAAATAATTTAAAACTGATCTTAAAATTTGCAACTTTTTATGATGAAATAGATAAGTGATTGTGATATTTCTATAACATGCTTGTTTAGCCTCCCAATGTTTCTAGAACATAAAAAATCTACTGAAGCATTATGATTAAATAATTAATAATTGTGATTTTAACATCCTCACTTTTAGAATTAAATTTACATTTAGCCTAAAACCTCAAAATTTGAAACTTTCAATTATGACCAAATATATAAGTGATATAGCAAGCAAGCTATGCAATTACTCTAAAACATCCCAATTTTAACATAGTGTTATAATTAAATATGTTTGAAAGTGAATGTGATTTTATTTTAACATGCTCACTTTTAGAAATAATTTAAAACGGATCCTAAAATTTGCAACTTTTTATGATGAAATAGGTAAGTGATTGTGATATTTCTATAACATGCTTGTTTAGCCTCCCAATTTCTCTAAAACAAATATTTTACTGTAGTATTATGATTAAATAATTAATAATTGTGATTTTAACACCCTCACTTAAAATTAAATTTACATTTAGCCTAAAACCTCAAAATCTGAAACTTACAATTATGACCAAATATATGGCAAGCTAGTTTTTGCAGTAAGCTATGCAATTACTCCAAACCATCCCCATTTTAACACAGTGTTATAATTAAATATGTTTAAAAGTGAATGTGATTTTATGTTAACATGATAGTTGTCACAATTAGATCAATGATTACTCTAAAACATTCAAATTCTTAACTTAGCATTATGATCAAATATATGTAAGTAAATGTGTTTTTACTGTAACATGCCAGCTTTTACAGTTACATTCACTATTATTCTAAAACTTTCAAATTTCCAGATTAGCATTATTATGAAATAGGTTTAATTGAATGTGAGTTTATTGTCACATGCGAGCTTTTACAGTTAGATTCATGATTGTTCTAAACTGTCCAAATTAGCATTATGATCACGTTTAAATGAATGTAAACTTGCTGTAACATGCTTGCTTTCACAAGTAAATTCATTAAATTCCCTAAAACTTTCAAATTAAGATTAGCAGTATGATCGAATATGTCTGACTGAATATGACTTTACTGTAGGCTTTTAGCTTTTACAATTAAATTCCCAATTTCTCAAAACTGGGCAATTCGTAAGACGTTAACTCAGCAATAACAATCGCATATGTTCAAATTCGAGTATGACTATACTACAACTTGCTATCTTAAACCCCTTGTGAATCCCAGTCTACGCTAAAATATTTGTAAGTTAATTCGATTTCTATTGGAACAGACCAGCTTTTCCACTGCTCGTTGAAAGCGCTCGCATTTAAGCACACATACTTTTAAGGTCTCAAAAGCATGACAGATAAAAAAGCAGTAAAGTCTAGCAAAAGTTCCTCAGAGTAATTAAAGTTTCACTGTTGGTGTTATCGTACTCGCAGCGGTGCGCTAAGATATCAGCCACATTCTGCCTCCCCAATCATTTCTCTGTTGAGGACTGACTATTATTAATGAAAGCATAAATACGGTGGAGGGATATCAGTCCGGCACTGTCAAACATGTGCATATCAATTAGGCGGATTGCCCTGAGCGACGTGGCTCAGCCTGTGCAGCAACAGAAGCGAGCTGTCTCACTGTGGGTACTAATAGCCTTTTCCCAGACAACTCTCAGCCACACTGCTTCTCTGTGTAGTGTAGGGGCTTCAAGTGCCTGTCAAGCTGACCAGTAATGGATCATTGACGAGTTACACAGCGTTCAGCACTGGGCTCTGGTGTCAAGCCTGAAATGATGGTCTGCTTAATTCCACCTGCCTCTAAATACCGCCCGGCACTTGTAGAGCCGAGTATCCGAGCCCTGGTGAGTCACGGACTCCGCAAGCTATAGCTGAAATGCGCTTGGAACGTAAGGTGTCCTTAAGCAAGTCTCCATGCCAGCCGCAATAAACCGAAAGGGCGGCTGTGTTAAGCATTAGGCTCCTGGAGGACATGTTACCCGAGCCATGAAAATTCATTAAGCATTTTCCGGCACAACGATCAGCTCCGCTGGTTAAAGCACAATCAATGACAGCGACTCCAATTAAGGGCCCCAGCAGCCAATTAACCTGGAGCTGCAATTTATGTGGAGTGGACACTGGTAAGGTAAGGATGAGGGTGCAGGCCTTGGACGGGCTGCAGGTCAACATTGCCCCCTGTTGGCCGCTGCACAGAATGACACCTGAGGGCAAGAGCGTCATTGTTTGAGCCTTCATTCGTTACATACTTAGCTTTGTTCACACTATGAAGCACATTTTAGAGATTTTGAGAAATAGCATCCATTAAAAAAATAAATTCAACTCTTCATTGAAGTATATCCTTAGAGTTCAAGGAGTGGAAATGAATTTTGTTTAATGGATGAAAATAGAGGGGAAGGATGAGTAATAAAGCATATAATATGTAAAACATAATATATAAACTAGAATAATCTATCAAACATGCAAGGTTAGTGATGCACCAATATAGGAATTGAGATATTTTCTGTTGTTCATGTATGTCTGCCAATGTCAGTACATAAACAAGTATAAATTGGGACTACATCTATGTAGAACAACATTAAGGAGATATATAACTCTCTATATATAACTATATAACCTCTGTAGTGTTCTGTAGCCCAGCGTCGCCTAAATGGCTCTTCCAGAAAACTATAAATACATCATTAAATGTTGGTTTGAATTATTGGTCAAATCTAAACATCAGTCCTGTGATGATGAAAATGGCTCAAGGCAATTGTCCTCCAATACTGATATGAGTCCAGTGTTATAATGCATTTATACGATATTACCAAAGCTATACTTATGTAGGTTAATGGTAACTTGTTAGGAGACTCAGTTCCTAAATTCAATATATATATTAATATTCCAAGTAATTTCGGGCCATTTCTACTGATCCATTTATCATAACAATGCTGAAATATCTATATGGTACAAACAGAGTTGAGCAACAGTGAATCTGAACACTAAATACGCTGTTCAGTAATGTGATGAAAAGTAAGACGTTCAGAAACGTTTATACTCATTGGTTGTTTCATAAGAAGCCTCTACCACACTGTTGCACTTGGTTTACAGTTACAGACTGTACCCACTGATTCTCAATTCATCAGCCCCCTTCTACTCTTCCATCAATGGAAAAGGGCCACCATAGAGCCACCATTGATTTGATATTATGTGGGTGGTGGTCCATTCTCAGCACAGCAGAGACCCTGACATGGTATCATGCTGGTGTACAATTTAGAGACTCTGTTGATGTAGAATCTGTGATAGCCATCTTCTCCTTACCAGTGGCCCGTTTCTTTTAGGTTGGTGGACCATCTTCGTCTTATCTGTTCCGAAGGGTTTATTGGCAAGAAGTTACGTTTTGGTTCAGACTGGAGTTTGGTTTGGTTTGATTTCAGGCTCTCGGACCGCCACATATGAGAGCATAGTTGATGAAATGTAAGTGCCAGTTGCTTCAGTAGTGTTTTTTGGTCCTGTCTGCCATCGCATGGACTGGTTAGACTGGATCTGTGCACACACACCCTACAACTGTCAAACAACGGCAACTCAATGTCCCGGTTCGATTCACCACTCACTCTCCATTGCTGTCTTAATCCACTGATATGTTCCCACACAGCTGATTTGAAAGAAGCAGGCAGGTCTTCTAGCTCCTACGTGCCATTCGCATTCGCCATAGTTTGACTGACTCAGTCAGACGCCAATCAGCTTGGAGTAAGCTTTGCATGGCATGATGCTAACTTGCTAATGGCTCACAGCTTTTCAGATGGATCTTATGTTTGTGCAATTTGGTCTTACTGTATGGTTATCAATCGTTGCACATACACTACCACGTATTCTCTACAGACTGAATGCACTGAATGACGCTCATTTTCAGTGTAGCCGAGCATTTCCATGAACTGGGATTGACATGAAGAAAATAAAAACAAAATGTAATCATTATAAATTAAATCAACTGAGAAGAAAGTAGCTAATACACATTAAATGAAAATTTTTAAATAACAGTGAATATAAAAGTAGAAATAATAATAATAATAAAAATGGATAAAAGTTAATATTTAATTAGCAAGAAATTAAGCTAAAAGAGAGGATAAGAGATTACAAATAATAATAATAAAAAGTAATATAGTTCAAAAGAACTTTTAAGACGGGAAAAAATATTATAATAATAAAATAATAATAAAAAAATAAAATAAAATAATGTTAAAATTAAATAAAATAAGATTAATTAAGTATAATAATAGAGAACTAATTTTATCAAATAAAATAATAAAGAAAATAATAAAGAAATATAAAACAAGACCTCTCTTAACCACCCATTATCATCTGGTCACTGATAGTCCTGTAGGGGTTTCTTTCCATGGATGGATGGGGCAGTTAAATTACACGGCAACAGATGAGCAGCCCTCACATTAACCCTGTAAAGCCTAAACCATTACAATCGTAACATAAATTATGTTATAAAATGTTATGTAATTATGAGTTGCATCACTCCAATAAACACATACAGTATCAGTAAGAACTGGGATGCTTTTCTTATCATAACTTTTCCCGAATTACCCAAACTTTTCCATGCAAAACCACATGTTCATCATTAACTGATGTTTGGCTGAAGACACGTACCTGATTTGATACATCAGGTTTTTTGAGAAATCTGTTGTCACACATGATGGAATATGATCAAATATGAATTACCTGGTGTTAAAGGGTTAAACCCACAAAATGAACAGAAATAAGGGGGAAACATAACAGCTCTTCCAGACAGGTGCAATGTCTGATAGAGATAAGAAATTAACATTCTACTCTGCTCGGTGTCAGGTATGAAAATCCCGAGCCGCCCCAGTTGACCTCAATTTTGGGTTGAAATGAAACGAGAGGAAAACATCAAAGTAACTCAGTTGCAAAGTACAGAGGGTTCATTATTGGGGCGCGGACGGCTGGAGCTTCAGTCACAGAGACACAGGTGGCCAACAGGAAGAGTGATTATATCTGCATTGAGATCTATGAGACAGAGATCGGTAAACAGGGCTGGTTAGAAGGTAAAAGTCAGTGATGCTGGTGCAATACGTTATATAATACATCAGGTATAACAGAAGAGTGACCAAGAACATCAATGCAGGTGATGATCAGACTGCCTTAACAAGAACAGCCCATCAACAATGACATACCGACAGAGACGATACGCTCGCAATTTATTAGGAACACCTACCGTTTACTGGACAGATCCATTTACTTAACACGCAGAAGCACTCTGTAGCTCTACAATTACAGACTGTAGCTCATCTGATTCTCTGTATACTGTTTAAGACTACTCCTCAATGGTCAGCACTGCTCTGTCTGATCCACTCATACCAGCACAACGCATAACACCACCGTGTCAGTGTCACTGCAGTGCTGAGAATGATCCACCACCCAAATAATGCCTGCTCTTCGGTGGTCCTGTGGGGGTCCTGACTAGTGCTTAAAGTAAAATTAAACTCTCCTTATTCACGCTGTTCACTTATTCACATGTGTAGCGGTCATTCTCAGAAAATCATTAAGAATTCCATTCTGAATTTCTACAATGAATAAAAGACTCTAGGAGGTATTTTATAATTAAAAGAAAAGCAGTGTTTTAAATAAAAAGATGGTGTATTAGGATGGTGTAGTGGTTAGTATGGTGGTGTAGTGGTTAGTACGGTGGTGTAGTGTTAGTATGGTGGTGTAGTGGTCAGTATGGTGGTGTAGTGGTTAGTATGGTGGTATAGTGGTTAGTACGGTGGTGTAGTGGTTAGTACGGTGGTGTAGTGGTTAGTATGGTGTTGTAGTGGTTAGTATGGTGGTGTAGTGGTTAGTACGGTGTTGTAGTGGTTAGTACGGTGGTGTAGTGGTTATTATGGTGGTGTAGTGTTAGTATGGTGGTGTAGTGGTTAGTAAGGTGGTGTAGCAGTTAGTATGGTGGTGTAGTGGTTAGTATGGTGGTGTAGTGTTAGTATGGTGGTGTAGTGGTTAGTAAGGTGGTGTAGCAGTTAGTATGGTGGTGTAGTGGTTAGTATGGTGGTGTAGTGTTAGTATGGTGGTGTAGTGGTTAGTAAGGTGGTGTAGTGGTTAGTATGGTGGTGTAGTGGTTAGTAAGGTGGTGTAGTGGTTAGTACGGTGGTGTAGTGGTTAGTACGGTGGTGTAGTGGTTAGTACTGTGGTGTAGTGGTTAGTACGGTGGTGTAGTGGTTAGTATGGTGGTGTAGTGGTGTAGTGGTTAGTACGGTGGTGTAGTGGTTAGTATGGTGGTGTAGTGGTTAGTACGGTGGTGTAGTGGTTAGTATGGTGGTGTAATGGTTAGTATGGTGGTGTAGTGGTTAGTATGGTGGTGTAGTGGTTAGTATGGTGGTGTAGTGGTTAGTACGGTGGTGTAGGGGTTATTATGGTGGTGTAGTAGTTAGTAAGGTGGTGTAGTGGTTATTATGGTGGTGTAGTAGTTAGTAAAGTGGTGTAGTGGTTAGTATGGTGGTGTAGTGGTTAGTATGGTGGTGTATTGGTTAGTATGGTGGTGTAGTGGTTAGTACGGTGGTGTAGGGGTTATTATGGTGGTGTAGTAGTTAGTATGGTGGTGTGGTGGTTATTATGGTGATGGTGTAGTAGTTAGTAAGGTGGTGTAGTAGTTAGTAGGGTGGTGTAGTGGTTAGTATGGTGGTGTAGTGGTTAGTATGGTGGTGTAGTGGTTAGTATGGTGGTGTAGTGGTGTAGTGGTTAGTACGGTGGTGTAGTGGTTAGTATGGTGGTTTAGTGGTTAGTACGGTGGTGTAGTGGTTAGTATGGTGGTGTAGTGGTTAGTATGGTGGTGTAATGGTTAGCATGGTGGTGTAGTGGTTAGTATGGTGGTGTAGTGGTTAGTACGGTGGTGTAGGGGTTATTATGGTGGTGTAGTAGTTAGTAAGGTGGTGTAGTGGTTATTATGGTGGTGTAGTAGTTAAACTCTCCTTATTCACGCTGTTCACTTATTCACATGTGTAGCGGTCATTCTCAGAAAATCATTAAGAATTCCATTCTGAATTTCTACAATGAATAAAAGACTCTAGGAGGTATTTTATAATTAAAAGAAAAGCAGTGTTTTAAATAATAAGATGGTGTATTAGGATGGTGTAGTGGTTAGTATGGTGGTGTAGTGGTTAGTATGGTGTTGTAGTGGTTAGTACGGTGGTGTAGTGGTTATTATGGTGGTGTAGTGTTAGTATGGTGGTGTAGTGGTTAGTAAGGTGGTGTAGCAGTTAGTATGGTGGTGTAGTGGTTAGTATGGTGGTGTAGTGTTAGTATGGTGGTGTAGTGGTTAGTAAGGTGGTGTAGCAGTTAGTATGGTGGTGTAGTGTTAGTATGGTGGTGTAGTGGTTAGTAAGGTGGTGTAGTGGTTAGTACGGTGGTGTAGTGGTTAGTACGGTGGTGTAGTGGTTAGTACTGTGGTGTAGTGGTTAGTACGGTGGTGTAGTGGTTAGTATGGTGGTGTAGTGGTGTAGTGGTTAGTACGGTGGTGTAGTGGTTAGTATGGTGGTGTAGTGGTTAGTACGGTGGTGTAGTGGTTAGTATGGTGGTGTAATGGTTAGTATGGTGGTGTAGTGGTTAGTATGGTGGTGTAGTGGTTAGTATGGTGGTGTAGTGGTTAGTACGGTGGTGTAGGGGTTATTATGGTGGTGTAGTAGTTAGTAAGGTGGTGTAGTGGTTATTATGGTGGTGTAGTAGTTAGTAAAGTGGTGTAGTGGTTAGTATGGTGGTGTAGTGGTTAGTATGGTGGTGTATTGGTTAGTATGGTGGTGTAGTGGTTAGTACGGTGGTGTAGGGGTTATTATGGTGGTGTAGTAGTTAGTATGGTGGTGTGGTGGTTATTATGGTGATGGTGTAGTAGTTAGTAAGGTGGTGTAGTAGTTAGTAGGGTGGTGTAGTGGTTAGTATGGTGGTGTAGTGGTTATTATGGTGGTGTAGTGGTTAGTATGGTGGTGTAGTGGTGTAGTGGTTAGTACGGTGGTGTAGTGGTTAGTATGGTGGTTTAGTGGTTAGTACGGTGGTGTAGTGGTTAGTATGGTGGTGTAATGGTTAGCATGGTGGTGTAGTGGTTAGTATGGTGGTGTAGTGGTTAGTATGGTGGTGTAGTGGTTAGTACGGTGGTGTAGGGGTTATTATGGTGGTGTAGTAGTTAGTAAGGTGGTGTAGTGGTTATTATGGTGGTGTAGTAGTTAGTAAGGTGGTGTAGTGGTTAGTATGGTGGTGTAGTGGTTAGTATGGTGGTGTAGTGGTTATTATGGTGGTGTAGTGGTTAGTATGGTGGTGTAGTGGTGTAGTGGTTAGTACGGTGGTGTAGTGGTTAGTATGGTGGTGTAGTGGTTAGTATGGTGGTGTAGTGGTTAGTACGGTGGTGTAGGGGTTATTATGGTGGTGTAGTAGTTAGTAAGGTGGTGTAGTGGTTATTATGGTGGTGTAGTAGTTAGTAAGGTGGTGTAGTGGTTAGTATGGTGGTGTAGTGGTTAGTATGGTGGTGTAGTGGTTGGTATGATAGTGTAGTGGTCAGTACGGTGGTGTAGTGGTTAGTATGGTGGTGTAGTGGTTAGTATGGTGGTGTAGTGGTCAGTATGGTGGTGTAGTGGTCAGTATGGTGGTGTAGTGGTTAGTATTGTGGTGTAGTGGTCAGTATGGTGGTGTAGTGGTTATTATGGTGGTGTAGTGGTTAGTATGGTGGTGTAGTGGTTAGTATGGTGGTGTAGTGGTTAGTATAGTGGTGTAGTGGTTAGTATGGTGGTGTAGTGGTTAGTATGGTGGTGTAGTGGTTAGTAAGGTGGTGTAGTGGTTAGTATAGTGGTGTAGTGGTTAGTATGGTGGTGTAGTGGTTAGTATGGTGGTGTAGTGGTTAGTATAGTGGTGTAGTGGTTAGTATGGTGGTGTAGTGGTTAGTATGGTGGTGTAGTGGTCAGTATGGTGGTGTACTGGTCAGTATGGTGGTGTAGTGGTCAGCACTGTCTCCTCACAGTAAGATGATCTGGGTTGGATTACCGGTCCGGGTCGTTCTGTGTGGAGTGTGCAAGTTCTCCCTGTGCTTGAGTGGGAGAACATGCACACTCAACATGCATGTTAGGTTGATTAGTCACTCTAAATTGAGTGTAGGTGTGAGTATGTGAGTGAGTGTTGGCCATGTGATGGACTGGTGGCATGTCCATGGTGTACCCCGCCTTCACCCAATGATGCTGGGATTGGCTGCAGCCCCCCGTGACCCCAGCTAGCAGGATAAAGTGGAAGATAATGGTTGGATGGATAATGGAATAATAAAATATTGTTTTAGGGCCTCTGTCTTTTTTCAGGTCTGCTCTCTGCAACAATTTCATTCTGTAGTCACTGCATATAAAATATGTTGTGTTACTATAAGCGTATTCATTCTTAATCAGAAAGCAGACATGCTTATTTCTTTATTTATTTTCCATAATAAACATGAGATAAACATGCCATAATCCAGCTTTCATGAAATCTATTATTTTTTAATCCGAGCAAACATTTGCAGAAATACATACTTACATAATAATACAATGCCACATTCTGACAGGGAGAGTGGCAGTTACTGTTGTTGCACATCTTGTACTGACTGGCTTTGCATATATTGTCTTGTGTTTCTGTCTGTTTATTGTATGTCTATTGCTTATTTATTTCTTTTTAACTTTTTTAACTTTAACAAAGTTCTGCACTGGAGAAGTAGCCTGACAGTGTTCTGCTACACTGTACAGCCTTGAATTGGTATAATAACAATAGTTGAATTAAATTAAACTGAATTTCTGTGCTGTTCTGCCCTGATTTGGTAAATACTTGCGGACGTACAATCTGTTTATTACAAGGTTTTTGCTTCCCATAGTTGCTGGCGTTGTTTTGGGGGACAGCCGAGATTTGCCAAAGGGAGCTTGAATATAAGGGGGTACTGAATCAGATAAAAGTGCTGGTACTGCAAACCAGTGAGTATTGGCCTGCTTCCAGAACTGGTCTTGACCAGATGACTGGAGTAAAAGTGGGCTAATAAAGCATGCAGAGAAACAGAGTGTATTCATAGAACTGCAAAGTGCTTCTAAGTGGTAAGATCAGCTGATAAAATGGGCAATAACTCGGGATACAGTGTAGGTGTTCAGTGTAGTAGCACTGCAGTGCTTTAACCTCTCAGTACAAAAAGTTCAGTGGTGGAAAGATCATCAATTAAAGTCATAATTTTCTCCACAAGCAGGAAAGTGCATGCGCAGCGTACTCCAAGAGAACAGTACAGGCCGAGCGTCCAGTGGTTCTGTTAGGTCTAGGCCCACTTTATTGTTTTCATTCAAAGGTGTCAGAAGTATACACATTCATTACTCAGGTAGAAGTATAGATACTAGGGTTTAAAAATACTTCTGTAAAAGATGAAGTATCAACTCAAGCTTTCTACTCCAGTAAAAGTGTAAAAGTACTGCTTTCAGAACTACTTAAAGTACAAAAGTAAAAATAATGTAAGAGAGGAAAATGCTATTAAGGACAAAAGCTTAGGCCAGCACAGGGGTCTATAGTGCACTAGCCCACCACCACAAAAAACCCATTCTTCTAAAAGCCATAATGACTATAATGTTATATTAAAATGCTAATGTTGATAAATTTGGGATGTGCTAGTTTCTGTTCCTGTTCCTGTTTCAGCCGCATATACGCCCATTGAACATGAATGTAGTTTAGTACAATGTAAATATATTAAAGAAGCATATCTGTTACTACTGAACATTAACATGTGTTTCATGGAGCAGAAGATATGATGACTAGTTGTCTAGAAGTATTGTAATGAAGTCAAACTTCAAAGTCGTTATCCATAATCTTTACTGGAATGTAAATGTACATGAATTAAAACAAGCTGAAATGAAATACGAGTAACGAGACTATGTTTAAAATGTAAGGAGTAGAAAGTACTGATAATGGAGTGTAAATATAAGGAGTAGAAAGTACTGATAATGGAGTGTAAATGTAAGGAGTAGAAAGTACTGATAATGGAGTGTAAAGGTAAGGAATAGAAAGTACTGATAATGGAGTGTAAAGGTAAGGAGTAGAAAGTACTGATAATGGAGTGTAAATGTAAGGAGTAGAAAGTATTGATAATGGAGTGTAAATGTAAGGAGTAGAAAGTACTGATAATGGAGTGTAAATGTAAGGAGTAGAAAGTACTGATAATGGAGTGTAAATGTAAGGAGTAGAAAGTACAGATAATGGAGTGTAAATGTAAGGAGTAGAAAGTACTGATAATGGAGTGTAAATGTAAGGAGTAGAAAGTATTGATAATAGAGTGTAAATGTAAGGAGTAGAAAGTACTGATAATGGAGTGTAAAGGTAAGGAGTAGAAAGTACTGATAATGGAGTGTAAATGTAAGGAGCAGAAAGTACTGATAATGGAGTGTAAATGTAAGGAGTAGAAAGTACTGATAATGGAGTGTAAAGGTAAGGAGTAGAAAGTACTGATAATGGAGTGTAAATGTAAGGAGTAGAAAGTACTGATAATGGAGTGTAAATGTAAGGAGTAGAAAGTACTGATAATGGAGTGTAAATGTAAGGAGTAGAAAGTATTGATAATGGAGTGTAAATGTAAGGAGTAGAAAGTACTGATAATGGAGTGTAAATGTAAGGAGTAGAAAGTACTGATAATAGAGTGTAAATGTAAGGAGTAGAAAGTACTGATAATGGAGTGTAAAGGTAAGGAGTAGAAAGTACTGATAATGGAGTGTAAATGTAAGGAGCAGAAAGTACTGATAATGGAGTGTAAATGTAAGGAGTAGAAAGTACTGATAATGGAGTGTAAAGGTAAGGAGTAGAAAGTACTGATAATGGAGTGTAAATGTAAGGAGTAGAAAGTACTGATAATGGAGTGTAAATGTAAGGAGTAGAAAGTACTGATAATGGAGTGTAAATGTAAGGAGTAGAAAGTATTGATAATGGAGTGTAAATGTAAGGAGTAGAAAGTACTGATAATGGAGTGTAAATGTAAGGAGTAGAAAGTACTGATAATGGAGTGTAAAGGTAAGGAGTAGAAAGTACTGATAATGGAGTGTAAATGTAAGGAGTAGAAAGTACAGATAATGGAGTGTAAATGTAAGGAGTAGAAAGTACTGATAATGGAGTGTAAATGTAAGGAGTAGAAAGTACTGATAATGGAGTGTAAATGTAAGGAGTAGAAAGTACTGATAATGGAGTGTAAAGGTAAGGAGTAGAAAGTACTGATAATGGAGTGTAAATGTAAGGAGTAGAAAGTACTGATAATGGAGTGTAAACGTAAGGAGTAGAAAGTACTGATAATGGAGTGTAAACGTAAGGAGTAGAAAGTACTGATAATGGAGTGTAAACGTAAGGAGTAGAAAGTACTGATAATGGAGTGTAAATGTAAGGAGTAGAAAGTACTGATAATGGAGTGTAAATGTAAGGAGTAGAAAGTATTGATAATGGAGTGTAAAGGTAAGGAATAGAAAGTACTGATAATGGAGTGTAAAGGTAAGGAATAGAAAGTACTGATAATGGAGTGTAAAGGTAAGGAATAGAAAGTACTGATAATGGAGTGTAAAGGTAAGGAATAGAAAGTACTGATAATGGAGTGTAAAGGTAAGGAGTAGAAAGTACAGATAATGGAGTGTAAATGTAAGGAGTAGAAAGTATTGATAATGGAGTGTAAAGGTAAGGAATAGAAAGTACTGATAATGGAGTGTAAATGTAAGGAATAGAAAGTACTGATAATGGAGTGTAAAGGTAAGGAATAGAAAGTACTGATAATGGAGTGTAAAGGTAAGGAGTAGAAAGTACTGATAATGGAGTGTAAATGTAAGGAGTAGAAAGTATTGATAATGGAGTGTAAAGGTAAGGAATAGAAAGTACTGATAATGGAGTGTAAATGTAAGGAATAGAAAGTACTGATAATGGAGTGTAAAGGTAAGGAATAGAAAGTACTGATAATGGAGTGTAAAGGTAAGGAGTAGAAAGTACAGATAATGGAGTGTAAATGTAAGGAGTAGAAGTAAAAAGTCAGCTGAATAATATCTACTCCAGTAAAGTATAAATAACCAAAATTCCTACTTAAGTAAGGTAACAAAGTATTCGTTCTTCATTACTTGAAATCTATCATCCTATAATGCTGATGAGGATTTCCATCCTGATGGGAGGGGTCTCTTCCATGACTATTCTGATGATGAAACTCACATGTTTTCCCAGATAGCAAGCATATCATCACTATCCAAAAAGAAACAAGTATCTCTAAAATAGCAACTTTACAGGAGAGAACAAAAACAGCTTTTACTTTTAATGTGAGTAAATGGAACCAGAATTTCTTCCAAGTTATTTTGGAGCATTTCTATTTATTCATTTATCATTAAATTTCACACAATGTAAACGACAGATTTTGTGTTCAAACGAGGTAGAAAAATTAAAATGTTTTCTTTGGTCATATACTGGTCTGAAGGTTTGAAAAGGTCGGCACCCCACTGACTCAGACCACCATGGTTATTGTCGCGTGTACAAGAACTAAGCAGTTTTTAATCTCCTCAAACAGATTTTATAGTCTTTTTGGAAAGTAAAGCTAGAAAATAAACTAAAACTGGAAAATAAAAAACAACTGCAACCAAAAACTGATATAAATTGATTTACTGGAAAATGTTGTTGCTGGTACACAGCACAGACGATATTGGCTTGCTGCACCACATAGACGATATTTACATAATTCATTTATTAAGGATGATGAAAGAAATAAATGAAGGATAAAAGGTGGGATTTTCTCTAAAACCCTGCTTAACCATCAGTGAGCCGCCCAGAAAATATATAATGAATCATACTGTGCTTATACTATGCTTAATGCTTTATCTTCTAGGTATGAACACTGGGTATTCCTAGATATCCCACTTGCTGTACTATGCTGTATTTGACCCTGTGTGATATTTATTTATCCTTCTCACTGGGTATCAGCACTGGCCCTTATTTCTGGCAGTATTTGTACTATCTAAAGATACGTTCTTTTACTGTCAGTCAAATCAAGTTTATTTGTATAGCGCTGTTTACAACGATGTTGTCGCAAAGCAGCTTTACAGAAGTTTACAGAAGAAACCTTGCAAGGAACCAAGACTCACAAGGGGAGACCCATCCTCCTCTGGTCAAACAGTATTTACTTGTTACTAGGCCAAGTTCAGAATAAAAGCTATGTTTGAAGTCTGGATGGTAAAAGCTTTAGAAACTGTGCAGGTAGAGGCAGTCTCAGACTGAGATAGTCTATGACTGAGACAGTCTCAGACTCAGTCTTTGTGGAAAGTGGGAGTGAGCTTTAACAGTCCCATCATATCTCAATGCTGGAACATATGGATGACACAGTGATGCAGTTGAGGGTGAAGAGGAGAGCTGGTTGATGTCAACCAGGTCAGTCCTCCACCAGTGTTCAGCAGGACAGGAGGGCAGTCATTATCTCAGAACTGGACACAAAACATTAAGTCACTCTAGATTAGAGCTAAGAGAAACAGGATTGGATCACCAACTTTGCTGTTAGGGGGCCAACGGTGGCTTGCCATCCACTTCTTATGATCGTATGACCTTCACAGTCACCAGATCTCAATCTGATTGAACTGATCATCATCATCATCATTATTAAAACACCAAGGGAGGGAATGCCTTTGGGGAAAAAAGTGATTCTAGGCCAACGTGGACTGAAGCTGTTCTGACTAATGGTCCTAATACTTATAGCTGGTTTTTACTTCATTTGTCATCCGTCTGTGGCTGTTTCTGATAAGGTGGCCAACGAATATGGTATTTCATCTTGTACCCCCTGTAGGATGTTTTTAATGGTTCGATTTCCTCTGCTGCACTGTGCCAGCCTTACTGACCCATTTCTATATGATTGACACACGGTGGCCCTGTGCCAGGGGTGAGACTGTGAGTGTGTTTGATCTGACCATCGCCGGGAGAAGCGGCGTCCACAAGCACTCCATCTCCAGCTGCGGAGAAATATTACTTTAAACACACAGGGATTACACAAACACTCCCGCCATCAGGATGCAAGTGCCGGCGCGGTGTGTAAAGGTGATGAAAGGCTTGCTCTGTGTCGGTGGGCCTGCTGGGACGGGGGTTGTGCGTATGTGTGCCGGTTCCCGCTGTGCAGGGTCAGACCCGGCTGCATGTGTTTGCGTGTTTGTCTGGAGGCTAACAGTTAAAAGCTATTTCGTGTTTCACGATAGGGTGTTTACTTCAAACACCCCGAGACGCCTGCTCCTGCCCCGTCACTCCGAGAGAATTGGGGTCACGGAATTTCAGCACATCCGCAGGGCGACGGCCCAGATGAAGGAAATCTGATTAAATAAATTCTAGCAGAGAAACTTGTTGGGAATAAGGTTTATGCTGGCAGACAAGGCGTAAGTAAAGGAATGTGAAGAATCAGTTCTTTAGAAAACATTCCTAATGGGTTTTCCAACAAATGTGTGAACGGCTAATTAGTATTTTCCATTGTTAATATGTTCCGACTCTCTGACCGTTCCACTGGGCAATAAAGCTCTCATATTTTGGATGATAGCCTGCTGGGTTTGCTCTTCGCTATCCATCATCTTATTCATTATAATGTCGTATGTTTAGAAAAACAAAGTAACTTTCCATAGAAACAGAAACAGAAGGCGCACCATCACCATGACTGTCCGCCCTCATACTGAAGCTGTTTATTTTCTGTTCATAGGACGTGGCATCAATCTACAGGTACTGAAAGAGTTTCAGCTTCACTGAACTATAGAGACAAGTGAACACTAGACTTTAGAGTGGAGAGATGATGCTGTAGATTGGAGAGATGATGGTGAAGAATGAAAAGATGGAGAGAATGGAAAAATGATGGTACAGAATGGAGAGATGATGGTGTACAATGGAGAGATGAGGCATCGAATGGAGAGGTGATGGTGTAGAATGGAGGGATGATGGTGTAGAATGGAGAGATGATGTATGGAATGGAGAGAAGACGGCATGGAATGGAGAGAATGGAGAGATGATGGTATGGAACGGTGAGATGAGGGTGTAAAATGAAGAGAAGATGATATAGAATGAAGAGATGATATAAAATGGAGAGATGATGGTCTAGAATGGAGAGATGATGGTATGGAATTGAGAGATGTATAGAATGGTGACATGATGGTGTAGAATGGAGAGATGATGCTAGAGCACGGAGAGATGATGGTGAAGAATGGAGAGATGATGGTATGGAATGGAGAGATGTATAGAATGAAGAGATGATGGTATGGCATGGAGAGATGATGTGAAGAATGGAGAGATGATGGTAGAGAAAAAAAAGATGCTGCAGTAAAACAATTTTGGCTGAAACACAGAGCTGAATCTCCATGGTTACTGAGTGAGATATGCTATTAAACAGGAATATGAGATTAATAGGGATAGATTGAAGAGATAATGTAGAATGGAGAGATGATGGTATGGAATGGAGAGATGTATAGAATGGAGAGATGATGTATGGCATGGAGATGATGGTGGAGAATGGAGAGATGATGGGGAAGAATGGACAGATGATTGTGTAGAATGGAGAGATGACGTAGAGAATGAAAAGATAATGTAGAATGGAGAGATGATGGTCTGGAATGGAGAGATGATGGTATAGAATGGAGAGATGATGGTCTGGAATAGAGAGATGATGGTAGAGAATGGAGAGATGATGCTGTAAAATGGGGAGATGATGGTATGGAATGGAGAGATGATGGTGAAGAATGGAGAGATGATGGTAGAGAATGGAGAGATGATGGTAGAGAATGGAGAGATTATGGTGAAGAATGAGAAGATGATGGTGTAGAATGGAGAGATGATGGTGTAGAATGGAGAAATGATGTTAGAGAATGGAGAGATGATGGTATGACATGGAGAGATGATGGTATGGAATGAAGAGATGCTGGTATGGCATGGAGAGATGATGGTGAAGAATGGGAAGATGATGGTGTAGAATGGAGAGATGTTGCTAGAGCACTGAGAGATGATGGTCTGTAATGGAGAGATGATGGTCTGGAATGGAGAGATGATGGTGAAGAATGGGAAGATGACGGTGTAGAATGGAGAGATGTTGCTAGAGCATTGAGAGATGATGGTATGGAATGGAGAGATGATGGTAGAGAATGGGAAGATGATGGTGTAGAATGGAGAGATGTTGCTAGAGCATTGAGAGATGATGGTCTGGAATGGAGAGATGATGGTGAAAAATGGAGAGATGATGGTAGAGAATGGAGAGATGATGGTGAAGAATGGAGAGATGATGGTGAAGAATGGAGAGATGGTGGTCTGAAATGGAGAGATGACATAGAGAATGAAAAGATAATGTAGAAAGGAGAGATGATGGTAGAGAGTGGAGAGATGAGGGTGTAGAATGGAGAGATGATGGGGAAGAATGGACAGATGATTGTGTAGAATGGAGAGATGACGTAGAGAATGAAAAGATAATGTAGAATGGAGAGATGATGGTCTGGAATGGAGAGATGATGGTATAGAATGGAGAGATGATGGTCTGGAATGGAGAGATGATGGTAGAGAATGGAGAGATGATGCTGTAAAATGGGGAGATGATGGTATGGAATGGAGAGATGATGGTGAAGAACGGAGAGATGATGGTGAAGAATGGAGAGATGATGGTAGAGAATGGAGAGATGATGGTAGAGAATGGAGAGATTATGGTGAAGAATGAGAAGATGATGGTGTATAATGGAGAAATGATGTTAGAGAATGGAGAGATGATGGTATGACATGGAGAGATGATGGTATGGAATGAAGAGATGCTGGTACGGCATGGAGAGATGATGGTGAAGAATGGAGAGATGATGGTAGAGAATGGAGAGATGATGCTAGAGCACTGAGAGATGATGGTCTGTAATGGAGAGATGATGGTCTGGACTGGAGAGATGATGGTGAAGAATGGGAAGATGATGGTGTAGAATGGAGAGATGTTGCTAGAGCATTGAGAGATGATGGTCTGGAATGGAGAGATGATGGTAGAGAATGGAGAGATGATGGTGAAGAATGGAGAGATGATGGTGAAGAATGGAGAAATGGTGGTCTGGAATGGAGAGATGATGGTCTGTAATGGAGAGATGATGGTGAAAAATGGAGAGATGATGGTAGAGAATGGAGAGATGATGGTGAAGAATGGGGAGATGATGGTGAAGAATGGAGAGATGGTGGTAGAGAATGGAGAGATGATGGTCTGGAATGGAGAGATGATGTGAAGAATGGGGAGATGGTGGTCTGGAATGGAGAGATGATGGTCTGGAATGGAGAGATGATGGTGAAAAATGGAGAGATGATGGTAGAGAATGGAGAGATGATGGTGAAGAATGGGGAGATGATGGTGAAGAATGGAGAGATGGTGGTAGAGAATGGAGAGATGATGGTCTGGAATGGAGAGATGATGTGAAGAATGGGGAGATGGTGGTCTGGAATGGAGAGATGATGGTCTGGAATGGAGAGATGATGGTGAAAAATGGAGAGATGATGGTAGAGAATGGAGAGATGATGGTGAAGAATGGGGAGATGATGGTGAAGAATGGAGAGATGGTGGTAGAGAATGGAGAGATGATGGTCTGGAATGGAGAGATGATGTGAAGAATGGGGAGATGGTGGTCTGGAATGGAGAGATGATGGTCTGGAATAGAGACATGATGGTGGAGAATAAAAAATGCTTCAGTAAAACACTTTTGGCTGGAACACTTGAGTCTAAATTATAAGTTACACAGAGCTGAATCTCCATGGTTACTGAGTGAGATATGCTATTAAACAGGAATATGGTATTAATAGGGATAGACGGTCACGGAATGGCCCGGAAGCACTGAGAGAGTAGAGAATCAATAAAGCCTCTGAGTGTAAGAGTGTACTTTGCATAATATGAGATGTGAGTCTGTTGGACTGCCTGTCTGTTTTTCCCGTATGAGCTTTTGGTTGCTCATGGTCAGACAGAGCTGCCCCCTGGTGGAGAAACTTGACCGTGCACAATGTCAGTATAGGGTGAAAAGAGTGCTGGAGCAGCACCAGCGTTAGATGGCTGGATGCATCAGTCACTATTCATATTTCATAACACATTTTTGTCTTGTATGAAGCTTCACACTGAGTTTATCATTAAATATGATAAAACATTTAAAACTGCTGATCAGATCTATGTGAAAACTGTGTGGGCGTGGCTAATGAGCAGCTTGATTGACAGCTCTCTGTCCAACGCAGATAGTCTGCTGTGACCCTCATACAGAACTAACACCATAATCCAGCTATTATGTGAACATACTTTTAAAATAACAATGTCACTAAATATTTTATCATACTGTTATACCGTCAAATCTCTGAAATATTACATTATGATGCTTTTAAGCATCAACACTTTTTTATTTCTAATCTCGCTGCGATTTAAACATCTCTGCAGCACATGCTCACACTACCCGGCTGATTCTGTGTCTGTACACGCTAAACTGACTGTAAGAGACAGTTTGTTCCACCGCAGACGGAGTTTTAGGGCACAATTACACACGACGGTATAATTTGTACTCAGAAGAACACAAAGTTTAAATGCAGATTCTTACAGACTCTCAAAACTCTCTGAAATGTACAGCCAATTAGAGAGAGAGAGGGGTAGAGAGAGAGGGAGACAAAGAGAGGGGGGGGTAGAGAGAGAGGGAGACAAAGAGAGAGAGGGGGGGTAGAGAGAGAGGGAGACAAAGAGAGAGAGAGAGAGAAAGACAGGGAGGGGGGGTAGAGAGAGAGGGAGACAAAGAGGGAGAGAGAGAGAGGGGGGGGGTAGAGAGAGAGGGAGACAAAGAGAGAGGGAGAGAGGGAGAGAGAGAGGGAGAGAGAGAGAGAGAGAGAGAGAGAGAGAGAGAGAGAGAGGGTGGGAAAGACAGGTAGAGAGAGAGGGAGACAAAGAGAGAGAGAGAGAGAGAGAGAGAGATGGAGGGAGAGAGAGAGGGGGGGGATAGGGAGGGAAAAAGAGATAGAGACAGAAAGGGAGGGAGGGAGGGAGAGAGAGAGGGACGGGAAAGAGAGATAGGGAGGGAAAAAGAGATAGAGACAGAAAGGGAGGGAGAGAGAGAGGGACGGGAAAGAGAGATAGGGAGGGAAAAAGAAAGAGAGACAGAAAGGGAGTGAGAGAGAGAGGGAGGAAAAGAGAGATAGGGAGGGAAAAAGAAAGAGAGAGACAGAAAGAGAGTGAGAGAGAAAGGGAGGGATGGAAAGAGAGAGAAGGAATGGGAAAAAGAGGGGGAGAAGAGAGTAGGAGAGAGGGAGGGAAAAGGAAAGATAGAGAGAGAAAGAGAGATAGAAAGACAGAGCGAGAGAGGGAGGGAGAGGGAAAGCAAGAAAGGGAGAGAGAGTTGAAGAGAGAGAGGGGGAGAGAGAGGGAGACAGAGAGAGATGGGGGAGAGAGAGAGAGTACCTGCTCTGTGGTGGTCCTGACTATTGAAGAGCGTCCCGAGGTACAGATGAACTACAGTCTGTAAGTGTGGAACTACAAAGTGCTCCTATAGGGTAAGTGGAGCTGATACAATGGACTACGAGTGTAGAAGGTGTACTTTTAGAAGACTTGCCATCACCAACAACTCCCTTACAAACAAAACAGTTCTGTTTAACAGCCTGACTCCTGATTCCTGACTCCTGACTCCTGACTCCTGACTCAGAGAGGAGCTGGCAGTGTTTAGGATACTGGAGCTCTATAAGAACACTGTACAAAGGAAACTATAACACACAGGGAACTAACTGTATTACATGTCTAATGGTGGACTATTCCTACAATAGCTAGAAGACTGAAGCAAAGCCATTGCGGTGTAAACTGAGGCCCTCTTTTCAGAAAGCATGACCTGATTTCTCTAACTGCATTCCATCTGTGCCCTTGTGTATCTCCTTTTTTTCTTCATCCGTGGCCTTGTGCTTTCAACAGAGCGCTGCTATGCGAGCCAGCATCTGGATTTGATTCAGATCAGTGTATTTAGTCCGTGCTGAATGGTGACCATTTAGGAACCCTAGACGCACGCCGTCGTTTTTCTAACGGCTTGGGTTTCTTACCTTTTGCAGAGGGACACGTCCATTCAGCTGCATTATCTGTCCGTTAAACAATAATCGTGACACCCCCTCCATCGCCCCCCAACCCAAATCCTGGCCCGGCCCTGCTCTTAAAAGCGAGCCCCAGCCGCGGCCTAACAGCTGAGAAAACAGATACATGATCGATCCCACCTCTACAAATGCTTATAGCACATTATAGCAAATGCGACGCCGTGCAAAAGCACATCAATAGTAGGGTAATGAAGTGGGTGGAAGGCATTGAGCAGGGAGAAAACACATTCTGATCTTTGCTAAGGTTGTCTCTGGGTATAAGCCATTATCACAGACTGTAAAAGCTTCATTCTGCTGCGTCTCACAAGCCTCCCGCCACGCACTCAGGGTTTCCTCGTTATTGTTATTGTTTACAGCACTTTATTGCACGTATGTAATGAATGATGACGGGGATGAAGGCCATTATGAGGCTAAAAACAGCAGCAAGCAGGTAGAAAGCAGCCTTTCAGTGAGGCTTCTATAATCTACAACATACAGCCGTAATCAGCTTTCACCATGTTCTCCAGGTGGCAGAAGAATGTAAATTATTATCTATGCTATATTTAAACGCAGGGCAAATAAAAGAGAGTAATAAGTTTAATATATATGGTCACCATCCAAAGAAAAACATACATGTCCATCATATTTGGGTGATTTCGATTTTTCTGCATTATGAATGCAGCACATTTACACTGTTTGAAGGTTTTATGGTTAATGGATCAATAGAAATGCTCAAAAATATCTTCCACTGACTTTCATTAAAGGTATAGAGTGGTTTTGGCCTCTCCTGTAAAGGGTTACGTTTTTTAAGGGTAAAAGTTGCCATACCTGGATTTATTGTTAGTTTAATCTGGAAATAAAGGAAAACTTTATTCAAACAAAGTTTAATTTGAAAATAAATTAAAACTCTGGCGGCACAGAGGTGTAGCAGTTAGTATGGTGGTGTAGTGGTTAGTAAGGTGGTGTAGTGGTTAGTATGGTGGTGTAGAGGTTAGTATGGTGGTGTAGTGGTTAGTATGGTGGTGTAGTGGTTAGTATGGTGGTGTAGTGGTTAGTATGGTGGTGTAGTGGTTAGTACGGTGGTGTAGTGGTTAGTATGGTGGTGTAGTAGTTAGTATGGTGGTGTAGTGGTTAGTACGGTGGTGTAGTGGTTAGTACGGTGGTGTAGTGTTAGTATGGTGGTGTAGTGTTAGTATGGTGGTGTAGTGGTTAGTATGGTGGTGTAGTGGTTAGTACGGTGGTGTAGTGGTTAGTATGGTGGTGTAGTGGTTAGTATGGTGGTGTAGTGGTTAGTATGGTGGTGTAGTGGTTAGTACGGTGGTGTAGTGGTTAGTATGGTGGTGTAGTAGTTAGTATGGTGGTGTAGTGGTTAGTACGGTGGTGTAGTGGTTAGTACGGTGGTGTAGTGGTTAGTACGGTGGTGTAGTGTTAGTATGGTGGTGTAGTGGTTAGTATGGTGGTGTAGTGGTTAGTATAGTGGTGTAGTGGATAGTACGGTGGTGTAGTGTTAGTATGGTGGTGTAGTGGTTAGTATGGTGGTGTAGTGGTTAGTACGGTGGTGTAGTGGTTAGTACGGTGGTGTAGTGGTTAGTACGGTGGTGTAGTGTTAGTATGGTGGTGTAGTGGTTAGTATGGTGGTGTAGTGGTTAGTATAGTGGTGTAGTGGTTAGTACGGTGGTGTAGTGGTTAGTACGGTGGTGTAGTGGTTAGTATGGTGGTGTAGTGGTTAGTATGGTGGTATAGTGGTTAGTATGGTGGTGTAGTGGTTAGTATAGTGGTGTAGTGGTTAGTATGGTGGTGTAGTGGTTAGTACGGTGGTGTAGTGGTTAGTACGGTGGTGTAGTGGTTAGTACGGTGGTGTAGTGTTAGTATGGTGGTGTAGTGGTTAGTATGGTGGTGTAGTGGTTAGTACGGTGGTGTAGTGGTTAGTACGGTGGTGTAGTGTTAGTATGGTGGTGTAGTGTTAGTATGGTGGTGTAGTGGTTAGTATAGTGGTGTAGTGGTTAGTATGGTGGTGTAGTGGTTAGTAAAGTGGTGTAGTGTTAGTATGGTGGTGTAGTGGTTAGTAAAGTGGTGTAGTGGTTAGTATGGTGGTGTAGTGGTTAGTAAAGTGGTGTAGTGGTTAGTACGGTGGTGTAGTGTTAGTATGGTGGTGTAGTGTTAGTATGGTGGTGTAGTGGTTAGTATGGTGGTGTAGTGGTTAGTACGGTGGTGTAGTGGTTAGTACGGTGGTGTAGTGTTAGTATAGTGGTGTAGTGGTTAGTATAGTGGTGTAGTGGTTAGTATGGTGGTGTAGTGGTTAGTAAAGTGGTGTAGTGGTTAGTACGGTGGTGTAGTGGTTAGTACGGTGGTGTAGTGTTAGTATGGTGGTGTAGTGTTAGTATGGTGGTGTAGTGGTTAGTAAAGTGGTGTAGTGGTTAGTACGGTGGTGTAGTGGTTAGTATGGTGGTGTAGTGGTTAGTATAGTGGTGTAGTGGTTAGTATGGTGGTGTAGTGGTTAGTAAAGTGGTGTAGTGGTTAGTACGGTGGTGTAGTGGTTAGTACGGTGGTGTAGTGTTAGTATGGTGGTGTAGTGTTAGTATGGTGGTGTAGTGGTTAGTATAGTGGTGTAGTGGTTAGTATGGTGGTGTAGTGGTTAGTATAGTGGTGTAGTGGATAGTACGGTGTAGTGGTTAGTAGGTTTGAGTGTGTGGTGGCCATGCGATGGACTGGTTATCTGTCCATGGTGTACCCCACCTTAGCCCAGTGACGCTGGGATTGGCTCCAGCCCCACCCCTGTGACCTCAAAACGCAGGATAAAGTGAAAGATAACGGATGGATGGAAACTCTGTTTAAACAAATGCAAGTGTTGTACTAAGAGCTATTAGAACTTCCAGCAACCGAAACACAAAGAGTTTTAGACTGTGGGCTGGATTTATTTTAGCCACGCCCCTTAATGCTGAGCAGTAAGATCCCTTTGTTTCGCCCCACAGTCCCCAGAACACAGTCCACAGACTTCAAAAAGACTTGCAATCAGGAGAGTCGCTGAACACTAAGATACTAACTTGGCCCTAGGTGTGAGTGTGAATGTGGATGTCTATGTGTCTGCCCTGTTCTGAACTGGCAGGCTGTCCAGGGTGGGCTAAAACAGTCACACGTTTGATTGTTCTGGTTGTGTAAACCTAAACTTAATCTTAACCTCAGTACCAAAAAGACACATTTTCTTCTCTATTAGATTTTTTTTTTTTGGGAGAAAATGATGTGCTCAAGCGAGTACCAGCAAGATGTCCTCACTTTACCAAAAAATCTGATTGTACTATACTAATAAGGACATGTGGTCCTCACAAATATACCTCTACAAGAAAAAACACACACACACACACACAAACATTTGTTTCTGTGAATTGAGGGAATATTATGTAGAGTCGCAAACCTTAAGCAGAACTACTAAAATCTTAACTCTAATCCTAACCCTGTCTTCAACCCTAACGTTAACCTTAACCTAACCCTAAATAAATTCTTAACCTTAACACTAAGCCTAAACCTAACTCAAACCTTAACAGCAAATCTAACCCTAATCCTAACCTCAACCTTACCCTCAACCTCAAACCAAACATTTAACATATGCTAACCTTAACCTAACCCTAACTTAATTCTTAACCTTATTACTAACCCCAAACCTAACCCAAACCTTAACTTTAACACTAAGCCTAAACCTAACCCAAACCTTAACACTAAGCCTAAACCTAACCCAAACCTTAACTTTAACACTAAGCCTAAACCTAACCCAAACCTTAACTTTAACACTAAGCCTAAACCTAACTCAAACCTTAACACTAAGCCTAAACCTAACCCAAACTTTAACACTAAGCCTAAACCTAACCCAAACCTTAACTTTAACACTAAGCCTAAACCTAACCCAAACCTTAACACTAAGCCTAAACCTAACCCAAACATTAACTTTAACACTAAGCCTAAACCTAACCCAAACCCTAACACTAAGCCTAAACCTAACCCAAACCCTAACACTAAGCCTAAACCTAACCCAAACCTTAACACTAAGCCTAAACCTAACCCAAACCTTAACTTTAACACTAAGCCTAAACCTAACCCAAACCTTAACTTTAACACTAAGCCTAAACCTAACCCAAACCTTAACACTAAGCCTAAACCTAACCCAAACCTTAACTTTAACACTAAGCCTAAACCTAGCCCAAACCCTAACACTAAGCCTAAACCTAACCCAAACCTTAACACTAAGCCTAAACCTAACCCAAACCTTAACTTTAACACTAAGCCTAAACCTAACCCATACCCTAACACTAAGCCTAAACCTAACCCAAACCTTAACACTAAGCCTAAACCTAACCCAAACCTTAACTTTAACACTAAGCCTAACCCAAACCTTAACTTTAACACTAAGCCTAAACCTAACCCAAACCTTAACTTTAACACTAAGCCTAAACCTAACCCAAACCTTAACACTAAGTCTAAACCTAACCCAAACCTTAACTTTAACACTAAGCCTAAACCTAACCCAAACCCTAACACTAAGCCTAAACCTAACCCAAACCTTAACTTTAACACTAAGCCTAAACCTAACCCAAACCTTAACACTAAGCCTAACCTTCGAATTAAGCCTAAACCTAACCCAAATCTCAACAATAAATCTAACCCTAATCCTAACCTCAACCTTACCCTCAACCTCAAACCAAACATTTAACATATGCTAACCTTAACCTAACTTAATTCTTAACCTTATCACTAACCCCAAACCTAACCCAAACCTTAACTTTAACACTAAGCCTAAACCTAACCCAAACCTTATCACTAACCCCAAACCTAACCCAAACCTTAACTTTAACACTAAGCCTAAACCTAACCCAAACCTTATCACTAAGCCTAAACCTAACCCAAACCTTAACTTTAACACTAAGCCTAAACCTAACCCAAACCTTATCACTAACCCCAAACCTAACCCAAACCTTAACTTTAACACTAAGCCTAAACCTAACCCAAACCTTATCACTAAGCCTAAACCTAACCCAAACCTTAACTTTAACACTAAGCCTAAACCTAACCCAAACCTTAACACTAAGCCTAAACCTAACCCAAACCTTAACTTTAACACTAAGCCTAAACCTAACCCAAACCTTAACACTAAGCCTAAACCTAACCTAAACCTTAACACTAAGCCTAAACCTAACCCAAACCTTAACTTTAACACTAAGCCTAAACCTAACCTAAACCTTAACACTAAGCCTAAACCTAACCTAAACCTTAACACTAAGCCTAAACCTAACTGAAACCTTAACGTGACAGTAAATCTAACCCTAATCATAACCTAACCCTAAGCCTAACCCTAACTTAGCTTTAAAACTTAATCAGTTACATGCAAGTTACCCTGCAACGTAAGTTTAGGTCCTCACAATGTGGTATAAACCTGTTACACACACACACAAAGTCTGCTGTGCATGGTTTAAACTACAGACTCTCCACAACCCAGCTTGCTCTTGTACAGAAACATAAAAGAAAGCTTGGTCCGCCCCTCTCTAACCCCCCTCGTTACCACTTTCTCTCTAGATAAACTTATATGTACTTCTCTATCCACCATCTCTCGCCCTCTTCGTCTCTTTACATACTTTCTCTCTCTGTTCTCTCTCCATCCTCCTCCTCGTCTCTCTCCTAAGGTGCATTCTGTTACCCATCTCCTCAGCCAGTGCCGCAGGAGCTCCAATCCACTGCCTCTTCAAAGCCGTGCCGGGATGAAACATATCCTCGTGTTTTCAGTGTTTTCATTAGCTGCTGCTTCTGCTCTTCCACTCGAAGATCAGCGTACCTGCTAGTTTGTCTTTACTCCAAAGGCAGGCCAGGATAACTGGTGTCAAACGTTCTGATCTGGGATCAGCTCTGTCCATTCATATGCTGTCTCTGACTTGGTTTTATGAGCTGCTGGTTCAGTAAAAAATCTAATTCGCTCTAAACTTTTCCATCACACTTAATGATATCAGCCTGTAACAATGTTTAATATCTAATATGTTGTTATCTACAGAAAGTACTAGACCAGAGTTTGTGGTTGGTATAGTGGAGTGTGTTACACTGCTGGCCTGCATGCTGTAGACTGGGGTTCGATACCCAATCTGGATAACCACTTACACTATATACCAATAAGAGTCCTTAGGTAAGACTCCTAACACCACCTTTACCTACCTGTATACAGATAAACTACAACACCACCTTCACTTACCTGTGTACAGGTAAACTATAACCCTACCTTCACCTACCTGTGTACAGGTAAACTGTAACACTACCTTCACCTACCTGTGTACAGATACACTGTAACACTACCTTCACCTACCTGTGTACAGGTAAACTGTAACACTACCTTCACCTACCTGTGTACATGTAAACTGTAACACGACCTTCACCTACCTGTGTACATGTAAACTGTAACACTACCTTCACCTACCTGTGTACAGGTAAACTATAACACTACCTTCACCTACCTGTGTACAGGTAAACTGTAACACTACCTTCACCTACCTGTGTACAGGTAAACTGTAACACTACCTTCACCTACCTGTGTACAGATACACTGTAACACTACCTACACCTACCTGTGTACAGATACACTGTAACACTACCTACACCTACCTGTGTACAGGTAAACTGTAACACTACCTTCACCAACCTGTGTAGAGGTAACCTGTAACACTACATTCACCTACCTGTGTACAGGTAAACTGTAACACTACCTTCACCTACCTGTGTACAGGTAACCTGTAACACTATCTTCACCTACCTGTGTACAGGTAAACTGTAACACTACCTTCACCTACCTGTGTACAGGTAAACTGTAACACTACATTCACCTACCTGTGTACAGGTAAACTGTAACACTACCTTCACCTACCTGTGTACAGGTAAACTGTAACACTACATTCACCTACCTGTTTATAGGTAAACTGTAACACTACCTTCACCTACCTGTGTACAGGTAAACTGTAACACTACATTCACCTACCTGTGTACAGGTAAACTATAACACTACCTTCACCTACCAGTGTACAGGTAAACTGTAACACTACCTTCACCTACCTGTGTACAGGTAAACTGTAACATTACATTCACCAACCTGTGTACTGGTAAACTGTAACACTACCTTTACCTACCTGTGTACATGTAAACTGTAACTCTACCTTCACCTACCTGTGTACTTGTAAAATGTAACAGTACCTTCACCTACCTGTGTACAGGTAAACTGTAACACTACCTTCACCTACCTGTGTACAGGTAAACTGTAACACTACCTTCACCTACCTGTGTACAGGTAAACTGTAACACTACCTTCACCTACCTGTGTACAGGTAAACTGTAACACTACCTTCACCTACCTGTGTACAGATAAACTGTAACACTACCTTCACCTACCTGTGTACAGGTAAACTGTAACACTACCTTCACCTACCTGTGTACAGATAAACTGTAACACTACCTTCACCTACCTGTGTACAGATAAACTGTAACACTACCTTCACCTACCTGTGTACAGATAAACTGTAACACTACCTTCACCTACCTGTCTGTCCTGATAAGAACGTCTGCCAAATGCTGTAAATGTAAAATGTATGCGAGTGTGCCGTGGGGTCTTAGCCACTAGGGGGGCCTCATGAGTGACTATGAGAGCAGCTTTAATAACTTGCGGTGGGAGCTTTGCTAGCGGCGCAGGAAAAAATGAAATTTGTTAATGTGTTACAGCTGATCATAATCCTGATGCTCTCTGCATCTTTCCTAAATGCCTGCCTCTCAGTTTCTCCTCCAGTCACTGCTTAGCAGCTGGTCGTCATTACCACAGTCAAGCTTTCATTTATGCCCTTTCATGCTTCTTCCACGTATAAAGTCATCAGAGGTACGATAAAAAACAAACTCACCCGCTGTGGCAGTATGCTTTAGCCTAGGATGCTGGACGGCTGCTTTTTCCTCGTATTTATTATTTATGTTTCGGCTGCTCAGTTTTAATGTGTCCCCTTTTTTTTAAAAGGTTTCACTGGCTATGGGGTTTTACGTTAAGCTGTGTTAAGCTGTGTTTTAAAAACACACGAGTAACATTGCTATAGTTTTCAACACCAAAGATTCAAACCATTCTTAATGGAGGTGCTTAAACTGCTGAAAATCATCCATCTCGATTTTTTGACCATTTTCATTTTTCTATATAATTTAAATGCAACATCTGCGCTTTTTTCATCCTGTGAAAGTTTCATGATGAATGGACCAATAGAAACACTCCAAAATCAATTGATGTTATATAAACAACATACAAATGGACTTGTTTATTGCCAGTCTCACTGTGACACAGTCTATGAGGTATAAGTATGTTTTGTATTGTGTCCACTGTGCATTTCTGTGTTGTGACCTAGTGTGTCTTTAAAATCTGCAACAAAAAACATGGCAAGCAGCTCTTATAGACTTTTTATCAGTCAATTACCTGAAATAGTAATAGTAATCACTGATTCGGTCATCAGCAGGCAGGTTTGTTGGGTCCCATAAGAATTCAGTTTGCTAGGAAACATACTAATTGTCTATTGGCATCAGTGTTACCAGCATGGCTGTTACTAAAACCCTGAATCTAGCTGACCTGACTGGAAACAACTTGCTACATTTGTACTTATCCAAGTAGTGTTAATATACTAGTACATTATATAGTAGTATATACTATTTTCTAGATATACTACTACTATATATAGTAGTATAATATACTAAATCATTTGAGTATATTATACTACTACTCCTAGTGTGATTAAACTGGTTTATTATGTAGTAGTATATCCTACAGCCTATATATTCTACTAAATACTATATATAGTAGCACTAAATCACTCTAGTATATTATACTACTTCATCTAGTACACACTGGTACATTAAGTAGTAGTATATACTATACTCTATATATTCTACTACATACTATATATAGTAGTGTAATATACTAAATCACTATAGGATATTATACTACTTCATCTACTATTAATACACTGGTACATTAAGTAGTAGTATATACTATACTCTATATATTCTACTACATACTATATATTGTAGTGTAATATACTAAATCACTATAGTATATTATACTACTTCATCTACTATTAATACACTGGTACATTGAGTAGCAGTATATACTATACTCTATATATTCTACTACATACTATATATAGTAGTGTAATATACTAAATCACTATAGTATATTATACTACTTCATCTACTATTAATACACTGGAACATTGAGTAGTAGTATATACTATACTTTATATATTCTACTACATACTATATATAGTAGTGTAATATACTAAATCGCTATAGTATACTATACTACTTCATCTACTATTAATACGCTGGTACATTGAGTAGTGGTATATACTATACTCTATATATTCTACTACATACTATATATTCTACTACATACTATATATAGTAGTGTAATATACTAAATCGCTATAGTGTATTATACTATTTCATCTACTATTAATACACTGGTACATTAAGTAGTAGTATATACTATACTCTATATATTCTACTACATAGTATATATAGTAATGTAATATACTAAATCACTAGAGGAGGGTTGGCTGTCAAACCTGCACCAAAAGATTACCTAACAACTGAATACTGAGTTTGTTTATATGCATTTATAATCAGATTATAATCAGATCTGATTTTTCAAGTCTTATGTAAACAGTAATACTCTGATTTGGATACTGAGATTGGATTAAGGCCCAGAAATCCAATTATAAAATCCAATAAAGAGAGCTGAAATTAAGATCAGTAATCAGACTTTTCAGTGCACGTACACTCCTTACTCAGATTTCTTTCATTTTTCTCAGTCTCTGTGTTTAACAAGGCAAATGTGAGACGACAAGAAAAGCCATTTCAAGTGACGCTGAAACGAACAACGGCTTTTCCCTTTTCAGGGGTCACCACAGCGAGTCATCCTCTTCCATCTCATTCTGTCCTCTGCATCCTCTGTCTTCACACCAACTATGTCTCTGTCCTCTCTAACTGCATCCATATATGTCCTCTTTGGCCTATCTCTTTGTCTTTCTCCTGGCAGCTGTGTTTCTAACATTATTCTACCAATATACCCGCTGTCCCTCTCCTGGACATGTCCAAATCATCTCAGTCTGGCCTATCTAACTTTATCTCCTAGTTGTTTAACCTGTGCTGAACCTCTGATGCTCTCACTCCTAACCTTATCCATCCTTGTCACTCCCAAGGAGAACCTCAACAGCTCTGTTACGTCCAGCTCTTTCTTCTGTCTTTTTGTCAATGGCACTGTCTCCAAATCATACAACATAGCAGGTCTCACCACTGTTTCCAAACTATACAACATAGCTGGTCTCACCACTGTCTTCAAACCATACAACATAGCTGGTCTAACCACTGTCTCCAAACCATACAACATACCTGGTCTCACCACTGTCTCCAAACCATACAACATAGCTGGTCTAACCACTGTCTCCAAACCATACAACATAGCTGGTCTAACCACTGTCTCCTAACCATACAACATACCTGGTCTCACCACTGTCTCCAAACCATACAACATAGCTGGTCTCACCACTGTCTCCAAACCATACAACATAGCTGGTCTCACCACTGTCTCCAAACTATACAGCATAGCTGGTCTCACCAATGTCTCCACACCATACAACATAGCTGGTCTCACCACTGTTTCCAAACTATACAACATAGCTGGTCTCACCACTGTTTCCAAACCATACAACATAGCTGGTCTCACCACTGTCTTCAAACCATACAACATAGCAGGTCTCACCACTGTCTCCAAACTATACAACATAGCTGGTCTCACCAATGTCTCCACACCATACAACATAGCTGGTCTCACCACTGTTTCCAAACCATACAACATAGCTGGTCTCACCACTGTCTTCAAACCATACAACATAGCAGGTCTCACCACTGTCTCCAAACTATACAACATAGCTGGTCTCACCAATGTCTCCACACCATACAACATAGCTGGTCTCACCACTGTTTCCAAACCATACAACATAGCTGGTCTCACCTCTGTCTTCAAACCATACAACATAGCTGGTCTCACCACTGTCTCCAAACCATACAACATAGCTGGTCTCACCACAGTTTCCAAACCATACAACATAGCTGGTCTCATCACTGTCTTCAAACCATACAACATAGCAGGTCTCACCACTGTCTCCAAACTATACAACATAGCTGGTCTTACCAATGTCTCCACACCATACAACATACCTGGTCTCACCACTGTTTCCAAACCATACAACATAGCTGGTCTCACCACTGTCTTCAAACCATACAACATAGCTGGTCTCACCACTGTCTTCAAACCATACAACATAGCTGCCCTCACCACGGTTTTCAAACCATACAACATACCTGGTCTCACCACTGTCTCCAAACTATACAACATAGCTGGTCTCACCACTGTCTTCAAACCATACAACATAGCTGCTCTCACCACGGTTTTCAAACCATACAACATACCTGGTCTCACCACTGTCTCCAAACTATACAACATAGCTGGTCTCACCACTGTCTCCAAACCATACAACATAGCTGGTCTCACCACTGTCTTCAAACCATACAACATAGCTGGTCTCACCACTGTCTTCAAACCATACAACATAGCTGGTCTCACCACTGTCTCCAAACCATACAACATAGCTGGTCTCACCACTGTCTTCAAACCATACAACATAGCTGGTCTCACCACTGTCTTCAAACCATACAGCATAGCAGGTAAACTTTTCCTTTGCCCTTTGCTGCCACGCTTTTGTCACAAATCACTCCTGAAACTTTTCTCCATGCACTCCATCCTGCCTGGCCTTTCTTCTTGACCTCTTAACCACATCCCCCATTTTTCTGGACAGTCCACCCTAAGTACTTGAAGTCCTGCACCTTTGTGACCTCTGCTCCTTATAGCCTCACTGTTCCACCGGTCTCCCTCCCAGTCACACACATGTTGAAATAAAGGGTTTAAATGTTCTTTAGCTTCTAGTTGACATATGTTCATATTTTCAGATAAAGTGACTCAATGTTTATAAAAAACACAAGTTTTATGTTACATCACAACATCTTCTGTGACGTTATTGGCCGGTTGCTAAGCAGAAATCCCATTCCCGTCCGACTTATGGAGACCAGGAGTTTCCATATTACCTGATTTTCCAAGTGAAAGTAAATGCACTAATTTGATTTCTGACAAAATCTGATTTTCTGTAGTTATCTGAGTATTAAATGCATGTAAATGCAAGCTCAATGCTGTTAGCACAATGCTACTTGCTAATATATAAACGTCTAAAATTGATTCGCTACATTCGCTTTGAAGCTTCATCACTAAATTAAGAAAAAGGCAAAACTCTGACCTAACATGCCTCGACTGCATGCTTCCATGAGCTACTGCAGCACTAACACGATCCAGTCGCAGCTTCGAAAAGCCCTTCATTGCAGTAAAAAGCGGCGCACTGCAGAGCCATCAGTCGCAGATATATTGAAGCAAACGGGATCCAAGGGATGATTTTTCTTTTACCACAGTTTGAACTTTGTGTGCTGGGCGCCTGAAAAGCCCTCCATCCGTCAGCAGAGCTACGGAGCCGGCGCTGCTTGTTCGACTGTGATTAAAGGAATGTTTTTTTTTGTGTGTGTCAAAAAACATTCAGTCTTCAGACTTCTCAAAGTGACTGTGATGGTTGTTTTCCAAAACTGCACCCGGTTTCAGGTTGAAAGTGGTCTAGTGCTAAAACTGGGGAGCAGCATGATGCAGGTTATTGCATGAATTATGCATGAGCGCTCCGTTAATTACTGCCAGGACTTCACCGAATGAAACACACATTTCTCACAGTAACGTACTGTATTCATCATTTCCCGGTGACATCAACTCACCTTAACATATTTTCTGGAATAACACAGCCGTTGACGTTGAGCTGCGCCGCACGGCATTATGGGATAAGACAGCAACTGAGAGTTTAAAAAGTGTAACGTACTTTAAAAAATAAAACTCACTAAGCACTTCATCATTGTACCACTGTTAATATTACAGACTGTAGTTCATCTGATTCTCAGTATACTTACCCTGTTCTCTAATGTTCAGGACCCCCACAAGACCACCACTGAGCAAATACTATGTGGGCGACGGATCATTCTCAGCACTGCAGTGACTCTGAAGTGGTGGTGTGTGTTGTGTTGGTGTGAGTGGATCAGACACAGCAGTTCTGCTGGAGTGTTTAAACACTGTGTCCACTCACTGTCCACTCTATTAGACACTCCTACTACTTGCTGGTCCACCTTGTAGATGTAAAGTCAGAGACAGTAGCTCATCTGCTGCTACACAGTTTGTGTTCCTCTAGTTCTTCATCAGTGGACACAGGACGCCGCCCACAGGACACTGTTGTCTGGATAGTTTTGGTTGGTGGACGATTCTCAGTCCAGCAGTGACACTGAGGTGTTTAAACACTCCACCTACTCACACCATCTACACACACTAACACTAACCGCAGTGCTGAGAATGAACCACCACCCAAATAGTGCCTGCCTTTTGGTGGTCCTGTGGGTGCAGCTACATCAAAGTAATCTTGTCATGTGGGCCACTGTTGAATCACAGCATACAGCTGCTATTTTACTTACATTTACTAGAGATGGAAGGATCGATCGGCTATGTATCGGTATCGGCCGATTTTTAATCAAAATATGTGATCGGTGATCAGCTGATATTTCTCCAATTTAGAGCCGATCCCGAGAGCCGATCAATGGCGTTAAACAAATGAGCCTAATTTCTGTATTTCCAGCTAGTGTTTCATCCTGGAAGAGGAGAACCCCCTCCGGCCAGCTCCCCGCAATTCCTCTCTAAACCACTAGGAAATACATACCCTTTCATTTTCCACAGACTGACTGAAGCAGCGGCGTCGGGAGAAAAGCATGCGCTGATAGAAAGCCGTCTGTCTGGCAGTGTTTACCGTATGTGACTCAGACTCATCCAGGACGTTTTTAAACTTCTCGTTGAGGAATCAAGACAAAGATATTTAACACTACTAATCTGATACAGCACCTCACACAGCTGAATACAGTGAGTATCAGCAAACAGCAGAGCTAGCACACACAGCTAGCACAAAACAAACAACCCAGAACAGATAATAACCCAGTTCAGACCAGATCTGACCGGTACTAACAGAACAGCAGCAGCAGTTCAAGATCTACATTTAATGATTGCTGTTTTTAATTTCAAATAATCCAGAGACTGCGTTTAATGACTGCATTTATTTAATTAGTTTTTTTAGTTTTAAATTAAGGGTCTAAATGTAATGATTGCAGTATTGGGGATATTTGTTTGATTTACTTTGTTTATTTACTGTTAATTCTGTTAAAAATATGATGCTGTTTCATATGAGCTTGTTAAAAATGGTAATAAACCAGTTTAGACCATGTTTTATGACTTGCTTGCACTAATAACTACATGTAGCCCTGCCATGGCGTATAGCCCCGCCCTCTATCGGTATCGGCCGATCGTGCTAAAAGGTGATTGGCGAACGGAATCGGCCTCAAAAACGCTGATCAGTCCATCTCTACCATTTACTGTTAATACGATACAGTAAAATTAAAATTCTGTACAGTGTATGATGTATGCCTGCTTTGAGACGTCCAGGCTAAAATACTTTAGTATTGTATGTTGTATGCAATCGCTTGTGCACTCTGGCCACTCTGTTAATTTTCCAAATGCTAACACATCCCCAGTATTTAACAAAACTGGAAGGTAGTTAAACATAAAAAGTGGCTGTATGGCACATTTATATTTCATATTAATCATATTTTCCCAATATGTTGGGTACTAAATAGAACTCAATCAATTACATGTTTCACGTGTAAGTGTGTTCTCTGTAGAGAATGTGTTAACTTATCTGCACTTAGCAAACCAACAACACTTGCCATTTGACCGGGGGTGCACAAACCTTTGATCAAAAATTGGCACAATGGCATCAAAGAGGGTCCCACTTTATATGAAATGTGCAGCCCATTAAAGTGGAACAATACCTCAAAGTAATTTGTAAAGTAACTGTTTTTTCATTAGCCCATCAATGTCTTAAAAAGAACTGTTTCTGTTTGATGTTACAAATAAAAAAGCTTTCTGATTTGTTGGTTAACTGAAGGATTTCATGTCACGACAACATCCGCACAAAGATGCCAAGGAAAACAAATGCTGAATAGTAAAAGGGCTGTTAATATTTGTTCATGGTAGTTGCATGTGATTGGCTCTTGTCATTCATAGTACAATACTGCATAAAGCTTATTTATCCACTTTACTACCTGAATCCCAACCAGTTGTTGAACCCTAACCCAACCCCCCCGCTACCATCAACACCCCAATCTGAGAGGGAGAAAACTGAACAACACTGGCATAAAGTTTCTTAGTCTCTTTCTATGCCCCATGGAAACCTATAGAGGGTCATTTATATATATATATATATATATATATATATATATATATATATATATATATATATATATATATATATATATATATAAATACTGCAAAATTCAGTGGTTCACATGTAAACAGAGTCATTCAGAATAGAGAAACTTCTTTACAGTGGTGGTGAATGGAACCAGGGGTCACCATATCTACAACACAAACATAGCCATCTTATCTGACCACCAGTGAACCTACACGTGTCTTCTTTTTTATGTAATGTTGATGAAAGTTAAATCTTGGGGGGACTATTTTGCCTCATAATGCCCTACATGTCACTCTTCACCATGAGCGTATTAAATATATCATCGCTGTCCAGTGAAAAATACGTATCTTAAAAATGGCAACTTTACAGGAGAGGACACTGCCTGTACTTTCAATGTAAATCAATGGAACCAGAAATTTAGCTATTTCAGAGCATTTTTATTGGTCAATTCAACATGAAATTTTATACAATATAAAGAGCAGCTGTTTTGTTTGAATGCTGTAGAAAAATGAAAATCAACAAAAAAAAGGAGATACTTTTTTTTCTTTGGACATTGACGATATATGTATTCAAATTTTTTTTTCATTTTTTAGCCAAACACTTTATTATAAATCTTTAATATAACAATGTGAAGGAGCTTTTATAGGTGGACGTCTGGACGTCTATTTACCACCACTATGAACAAGTCTCAGAGTGTCTTTTTGTTTACATCTGAACCCTATAACTATGTAAACATTTTGGAAGATTAGTGGAGTTTCCCTTCAAACTCTTTTCTGTAAACTGAATTATTATACAACATTACAAGGATTCAAGTTTTTTTATTGTTTATTTAATTTTAATAAATAGTACCAACTCTCTTTGTCCTTTCTTAATCATTTCACTCTCAGAAACTGTCCAATGAAAGACAGGGCTGCCCCTTCACTGGGGCAATTTCTTATACCCACTAGATGGCGCTAATGGCAATTTTAATGAGATTTAAAATGAGGGCGTCAGATTGCCAACTTTTCACCTTCATCTGAAGACAAAAATACTTTAAAACAATTTTTCAGACTTAGAAAAAGAATATCAAGTGATTTAGGACAGAAACATTAAGCCTAGCTGTAATTTTAGTAGCATCTGTACGTGTTCAGTCCAGAATAATACACAATTTAAAAGTTTACTGCATGATTTAAATAATTAAGATTGTTGTTATAAGATAAGATAAAATCTTCTGAGTAGCTACATACACATTAAAGTACCAACAGCCTGTAATATTACACTTAATACTTCTGCTACTGGACGTAGAACTACAAACCAGTGGGCAAAGCCAGCAGGTTTTTTTTTTTAATTTCTATATAATTATGAGATGTAAACAAAGTGTGTGAAATGCTCAGTTCTAGAGAAACATCTAGAGACATCCACCTCTTAAAGCTCCCTCACAGAAAGTTATTATATGATACAGTTATAAATATTCTGCTGATCACATTGTTTATGATAGTTTTGTGAACGCTTTGGCCTAAAACACATAGTTAAACCATATATTTCACCTCATTCATGGTGGAGGGGTACATGAAGGTCAGATTCATGGTGAAAGAAAACACAATTTTCAGATTCTCCATTATTACTATCAACATCACATATACAAACTCAAAAAACTTGTAGATTCACTGGTGGGTCTGGATGGTAAATAAAATGGCTATATTTGTGTTGCAGACATGGTGACCCCGGGCTCCATTCACCACCACTGTAAAGAAATCTGTCTCTAGAATCATCCATTTCACACCAAACTCACTCGGAATTAATCTGTTTACACCTCATTGTGCACAATGTTGGAAAACTGGTGGAGTTCTCCTTTGGAAGCAAGTTAGTCAGTAAATTATCTAATATTGTTGTCATATTTTCATCAGGAGGCGTCTGAGACCTACACATTGAGTCAAAGCTTCTATTGAGCTGGCGTGTGTGAAGTTAATGTTTAAAGACGTATGCAGTGTTCCGAAAAAAAAACTCCCCCAAAATTTGTTCTAGTGCATCAGATTAGTTATTTTAGGCCTTACAGGACTCGCAGCACTGCAGGTTCTTTTATTCACTGAGTTTTAACAAAAAACATCACATTTTTTTAAAGATATACACATAACATCTCCTTTTTGATTGGCCGCCTTGTCTAGGGCCTCATACAAAGCAGTCCAGGTTGGACTGCTCCTTACAGCTTCAGCATAAATGGGCGGAGCTAAACCGCTGCAGGCTAAATAGCCAGATGTATGTAAAATAGAACTACTTATGCATATTAATTTTGATATATGTGCTGGTGTGAGTGGATCAGACAGCAGTGCTGCTGGAGCTTTAAACACTGTGTCCACTCACGGTTCACTCTATCAGACGTGTCTACCATGTTGGTCCACCTTGTAAATTAATTTAGTTTTGAAACTTTTTTTTTTAAGTTCACTAAAACCATAACTTTAGTCTCTGTATAGTTTCAGTGAAATAAAAAAAAGAGTTTCAAACACTCAAACTTTTACTTTAACAAAGTATAATTACAAATTAAGTTATACAGTTGCAGAAACTTAGGCTTTTAAGTTTAAGCAGTATTTATATCATCATTAACTGAGATGTATAGTCATCAGAACTACATACTCCAACGCCAACGTTAGAGTAGAGTAGTTCAAATTAATCACAGTTCAAGTTATTAAGTTGACCACTTGGCAGAGACACTAAACACATTCAGGGTTAGGACGTCTGAAACATGGTAGGTGTGCAAAAAGTTTAATTTAACCCACATACAATCTGTGAATATGCTGTCTGTATGAAAATAACATCTGGAGGAAAAATAAGAGCCCATAAACAGAAATAAACTAACTCTCAAGGAATTCTTAGTATTAGCAATAATCTCTTATTGCTGGAGTTTAAGCTTTACTCACTAAATACACTTTCAACCAGACTGTACAAACAACTTGCCTGGATTAAGTGATTTAGCAACTAATTGCAAGAAAATTAGTACATATTTGATAACTTACAAATAATGTCAGGGCTTTCAATGCATCCTCTCGTCCTTTATCAGTGGTCACTGGATGCTGCTCACAGGACACTCTCAGCTGAATATTCTTTGTTGGTGGACTCGTCAGTCCAGTTCTCAGTCCAGCAGTTAAGCAGAAGATGAACTACAGTCTGTAAAAAATGTTCCTATATGGTAAGTGGAGCTGATAAACTGGACCATGAGCGTAATAGATATATACTGTACATATATATATATAGTCACAGTCCAAACAAAAACAAATCTCCATTATAACCATATATATTTCCAGTATTTTTATCAATTTTTATTTTTCTGTTTAAAGATACTATGATGAATGGACCAATAGAAATGCTTCAAAATAGCTTGGAAAATATTCTGGTTCCATTGACTTTACTTTACATTAAAAAGAAAGTAAATTCTATTTTTGTTCTCTACTATATATATATATATAGTATATATATTGTTTTATGTTGTATGTAAATTGTATGTTAAATGGACGATAAGAAAAGCTCCAAAAACTTTTACTTGGCAATATTTTACTATCCCATCTTTATAATTCTGGTTTTATAATTGCTCTGTTTCTTCTGAAATGTCAACACAGATTCACTACATGTGTTGAGATAAGATACTAATCTTGCTAACATTAACTTTTTCAATAAGTACAAGACTGTAAAGCAAGTTACCTCAGACAAACCAATGTGTTCAGATCATGTAATAATGTGTTGCTGTTGTTGTTCATTTACTCTATGAGTTTAAGCCAACTTAATAACAAACCACTATTCACAGTGTGGCTTTGTCGTTTACCAAGTGCATATTATGTTAGGTCTCGCTCCTCCCGTCTCACAAATTACACCCACTAGCCCAGTCCCACCCTTCAACCCCCCCCCCCCCCCCCCCCCCCCCCCCAACAACACTTCACTCCAAACATGTTGTTTGCTCAGACGTCTGCGCCCGTCCTCCATCAGCGCGTATCTGTGGCGGCGTGTGAAAGCAGCAGCCCTGCAGCCGGAGCGCACGCTCGGCCTGGGCCTCAACAGCCTTCTCACGGGCTGCATTGGGATGTAAATGATATGTGGGTTTGCAGCACATTACCAGAATAATGTAGCTACAGGATGTCCCGCACTCAGCTCAGTCTGTTAGGCTTACGACTTCACTAATTAGTGCATTCCATTAACAATCAAACCCCGTAAGCCCAGGGGGGTCATTCCATTCACCCTGGACAAATAATGTCTACACCTAACACAAACCCTGCCATAACATGGTCATGCTCATTTATTACGATATGGGACGACAACGCAGAAGGTTTCAAACCTTCGGGTTGTTTGAATATGCGTTCAATTGTACTACAAGCCAGAGTTTTAATTGTACATAAGCAATCATGACCAAAACGACTGAATTTATAATGGCTGCGCTTAATCTGTCATGTTAACATAGATTGACTACATGTGTTGAGATAACATACTTATCTTGTTAACGTCAACTTTTTTAATAAGTACTGTAAGACTGTAAAGCAAGCAGGTTTGACTAACCTTAGACAAGCCAATGTGTTCAAATTATAAGTTCCAATTACCTCAGACCAACCAATGGGTTGAGATCATGTCATGTTTACTATTAGAGTTTAAATGATGCCAACTAAATAACAAACCACAATTCACAACTGTACCTCTATCATGACCAACATGGCTGAAGTTATAACTGGTCTGCTTCTTCTGTCATGTCAACATAGATTCACTACATGTGTTGGGATAACATACTAATATTGTTAGCATTAACTTTTTTAATAGGTACAAGACCGTAAAGCAGGCAAGTTCCAGTTACCTCAGACAAACCAATGGGTTAAGATCATGTAATGTCTACTATTTGAGTTTAAATGAAGCCAACTAAATAATAAACCACCATTCACAACTGTACTTGTACTCAGAGCTTTTACTGAACATCAGTAATCATGACCAACATGGCTGAAGTTATAACCGGTCTGCTTCTTCTGTCATGTCAACATAGATTCACTACATGTATTGGGATAACATACTAATCTTGTTAACGTCAACCTTTTCCATAAGTACAAGACTGTAAAGCACGCAGGTTCCCATTACCTTAGACAAACCAATGGGTTGAGATCATGTAATGTTACTATTTGAGTTTAAATTAAGCCAAATAAATAACAAACCACCATTCATGGCGTGACTTGCTCGTCTACCAAGGGCTTATTATGTCAGGTCTTGTTCCTACCGTCTCTTGAATTACCAACTGAATAATGTCTACACCTAACATGAACCCTGTCATAACATAGTCATGTTAATTTAGTACGATATGGAACGATAACAAAAGGTTTTGAATGTTTGGGTTGCTTGGACTCACATTCAATTGTACTTGTACTTGAGCTTTTATTGAACATCAGCGATCGTGTCCAAAAGGGTTGAATTTATAAGGACTGAATTTATGGGATAACATACTAATCTTGTTAACATCAACTTTTTCCATAAGTACAAGACTGTAAAGCACGCAGGTTCCAGTTACCTTAGACAAACCAATGGGTTGGGATCATGTAATGTTTACTATATGAGTTTAAATTAAGCCAACTACATAACAAACCACCATTCATGGTGTGACTTTGTCGTTTACCAAGGGCTTATTATGTCAGCTCTTGCTCCTTCCGTCTCACAAATTACCAACTGAATAATGTCTACACCTAACATGAACCCTGTCATAACACAGTCATGTTAATTTAGTATGATTTAGTACGATATGGAATGATAAAAGTTTTGAATGTTTGGGTTGTTTGGATACCCATTCAATTATACTTGTACCTGAGCTTTTATTGAACATAAGCAATCATGATCAAAAGGGCTGAATTTATAAGGACTGAATTTATGGGATAACATACTAATCTTGTTAACATCAACCTTTTCCATAAGTACAAAACTGTAAAGCAAGCAGGTTCCAGTTACCTTAGACAAACCAATGGGTTGGGATCATGTAATGTTTACTATTTGGGTTTAAATGAAGCCAAATAAATAATAAACCACTATTCACAGTTATACTTGTACTCAGAGCTTTTACTGAACACCAGTAATCATGACCAACATGGCTGAAGTTATAACTGGTCTACTTCTTCTGTCATGTCAACATAGATTCACTACATGTGTTGGGATAACATACTAATCTTGTTAGCATTAACTTTTTTAATAGGTACAAGACCGTAAAGCAGGCAAGTTCCAGTTATCTCAGACAATCCAATGGGTTGAGATCATGTAATGTTTACTATATGAGTTTAAATTAAGCCAACTAACTAACAAACCACCATTCACAATTGTACTTCTACTTGGTTTTTATCGTACATCAGTAATTGTGACCAAAAAGACTGATTTAATGCTGAATTGCATAATAAAAAAATCTTAGTTAAGATTCGAGCTTAGAGAACCTTTGGACCAAAGACGTAGCATCTAATATAGACATTAATGGGTTAACCTCAGGATCCAAAAGCTAATCTCTGGGTTCTTACTGTTCCTGGAGTAGCTATTACTGTTATAGGCTTTTACTATTCTTGGCCTACATGTTGGTTACTTAATGCTTTTATTATAATTGCCCTAATTTAATTTTATTATTATTAAGTTTTATGCAACTCTGCATCGCTGAAAACCAGCCATCAATCTCTTTCCTGAGATTTAACTGACATGCAAATGACCGATCATACATGAAGCGAAACCAAACTTTTTCCATCCACGCGAAGACATTTGGTCCTCACAAAGCACTAAACAGACACACACAGGTTTCTGGACTGTTCAGGGTCCACTGTATGATTATATCCAAGACGTCAGCAACCAATAACTGCTTACAATTCCTCCCTCCTGGAGACTGAGACCAGCCAAATGTCCCACTTTTCTGGTTTCCTTTCATCATGGGGACATTCAGTTCCCATAAAGATCTAAACGGACACATACGCACAAGCATACACGAGCCAACTACATGTCGTCAGGTTGAAGTACATTATGAGCGTCTATGAGCAGAAAATTCAACCTAATTGTTGAAATGTTAACAGTTATTCTAGTTGGCTTGACGTGAAATGGTAAATCACTGACAAACGTATCCAACTCTGATTAATAAGAAACACCAGTGAACCTACATGAGTCTTCTGAGTTCACCAGTCAAAAGTTTGGACACACTCAAATGAAAATATATGCATATAATTAAAAAGACATTTTAATCTGAATGTGTTGAAAGATGAAATAGTAAAGTCGGAGCCCATATACAAAAATATTTCTAAAACAAACATTTTACTGTACACTAAAAATGACAATGTATACTTTATACAAGACCTATAAAACCCCAAAAACTGTTGTTCAGAACACAATCTCAGCATGTACCCCATTTTCTTCAGTCCTGTTAGGAAACCAGCTCATGTGGTTCCTCATGAAGCTGCTGGCCAGAATGATCAAAGTATGTAAACCTGCATCAGAGCAAATGAGCTAATTTCTAAAAGACCCTCTAAACATTCTTTAAACACAACCAGATGTTTTATTCTGCTCCAGCAATAATTCCATACCTCATATTTTATAGCTTTGATCTCTTAATAGTTATTCACTAATAATATTACTCTTAAAATATTACAAATAGGTAAGAAAATGTGTCTCTAAACTTCTGATAGTAAAATAGTGGTAAACCTAAATAAACATATTATCTTTGGGTTCTGTTATGGACCTTATAGCGTCCTACATGTCCTTCTCTGTTTTAAAGTAAACCAATTTTACACCAAAGTGCTCTCAAAACTAATGTAAAACAACTGAATGCGTTTACTTCCAGAAAATCTGATTTTGTCAGTAATCCGATCATCATGTTTACACACACTTGGGTAATCATGTAATGGGAAATTCTGGGCCTACCAGATGTCCAGAACCAGACGTCCACCAGGCTCTGTCAAGGAAAGTTAATACATTAACTGGTCAGACGCCCGACCTCTGCCATATTGTTTTGTTATGATAGTTTTGGCTTTAAATATAAGGCGGAGGGGAACATGAGGGGTGTTGTACAGCAAAAATAGTCTCCAATCGTTCTTTCTTTTCAGTTACTTTACCATCATCATCATCCATCACATCACAAATACATGGAAGACACGCGACAAGACGCTTCTCTGTCCTGGCACCCGGATGGTAGAACGAACTTCCACTGGCTGTCCGAACAGTGAACTCTCTCACGGTCTTCAAACGCAGACTGAAGACCACCATCTCTTCGTGAAGCACTTATAAGCGCTAATCTACTGAAGCATTGGTATAAACCACAACTGCACTTGATTTTCTAGGAACTCTGGATAAGTATTGCACTTATACTGTATTGTATTCTCTTCTCTGTAGGTATTCCAGTCTTGTTAGGTATTGCTCTGTGTCTAATCCTATATTTTGTTGTCTTCTTTCTAGTTATCAGCACTGGTACTTGTTTATGGAAGTGTTTGAGCTTGAGTAGTTTGGACTTAAACCTGTTTGTACAAGATAGAGATACATACTCTGACCGAACACTAAGCACTTTTGTGTGTATTCACTAGAAAATAAAACGGCTACATCTGTGTTGACCTCTGGTTTCATTCAGCACCACTTTATTAAAGACTATAAGAGTCTGAACGTGCACCCCAGGAGTGACTTCTTCAGCAGTTTTTGGGAAAAGCCGCTGGGGTTGCCCTTTACAACAGCAGACGACCTACGAGAAGTGTGTTTTGCTGGAGGGGAGCACGCGGACTCGCTCGCTCCTCCTCCAGAAAGCGCTTCAATCAGATTATTGCACGCGCAGTATGGGAGCGCGTGGAGGTAGGGGGGTAGTTCTTTAGGGGTGGGGAGGTGTAGTAGTTGGGGCAGAGGGTCGGGGGGTGGGGGTGGGAAGAAGGGGGGGGGGTTGTTGAGGGGGTAAAAAAGGAGACCCTTTTTCTGTCAGTGATGCTCACGGACTTCATTTTCACTCCCCCCCTCAGCGCCTTTAAAGCTGCTCCGCCGCGAGTCCTCCTCGGATTAAGAGACGAACAGCGGCTCACTGGCTTCGCCCGCGTCTCCTCCATTAACAGTAATGAAGAGCGCTGAACTGATAAACGACCGTTATGTTTAAATTTGAATATAACGTTAGCCGTTAGCGCTGCCGTTACAGAGACCTGTTGCTGCGAGGAAACTGAACCCGGCGCTGCTTAAACTTCACTTTCCGTGGACTTGCTGACAGGAAAGTTGTTTCAGAGGATGAACCCCGGCGTGTAAAAGTGTGTATATGTGACTTAAATTATTTTTTAATCAGCGCTTTGCTCGCTAACGGACGAACTGTTTGGCTAAAGTGAACGTCAAGTTAGCGAACTTCTCAAGCTATAACGTCGTGCCATGTAGCGTCTTTTTCACTTTACCGTTTTTTATTTACGCGACACAACAAAACATGTCCGTGTCGCGCTGATTCCCACGGATTTTCTGTTTTATTTTTAACAGCTAACTGTAGCGTTAGCTAAACTTCGCGAAGGGTCCTGACAGGTAGCTTAACCGAACTTCGCGCAGCCTCGCCGGCCACAGGATGACAAGAACGTACCAGGACGTGTGTGGACGCCTGTTAAAAGTGGATTGTGGAGAAAGACCATGAGCGAAAGGAGCTGCTGAAAGCTGCGGGTCCGCTCACAACCCTCACACAGTTAGCAGACGCACGCCGCGATGCTGCTGGCTTGGGGCGCGTTAGTCCAAGCCTGCCTCGCCCTGCTGGTGGAGGCCAGCCAGCGGAGCCTGCGGGAGCCAGCCAGCTGCGACCTCAACAGGAAGGTAAGCCTCTGGAGAAACACCTTTCTATTCAGAACAGCGTTAGTTAGAGTAGAGTAAACAATGCTGAAGCACGTTGAAAGTGACCAGAACTCAGCACTGAGACCAGTGAAGGGGTTCCAGTGAGGTTCCAGCTGTGAATTTAACAGAACATAGTGGTAGGTGAATACAAATATACACGTATTTACACGTTATATACACGTTTACTTTTGTTTTTCATCTTGTGAGCTCAGCAGGTGTCCTTTAAAGAGGAATTCCACATTTTTTTCAGAATTTCTAAATAATAATAATAAATAATAATAATAATAATAGTTGTCAATCAGAGTGATGTGCTGTTGTTCTTTGGTAAAGAAACTTGCCTACTTAGATTTGGCAGTGAATGCGGTCCCAATGTCTACAACACAAATGGAAACATTTTATTTAACTAGTGAACTTTTTATACTAGTGAAAGTTTTTTATATGCTGATGATGGTAAAATTAAAGTAAATAAATTTTATTAGGACAGTTTGGTCTCACAGGTCCAATGGATTAAAATAAACAGATTCAAATACATTTCAATCCAAAAGCCTCCCACACAACTATCATAAAACATATTAATAAGCATTTCAAGCACTGGCCCTCTGTGAGGGAGCTTTGGGAGGTGGACGTCTGGTTCTCGTCGCCGTCGCTGTGAACATTTCTGAATTGGCAATTTCTTCCAAAATGGAGCATTTCACACCAGATCACTCTGAATGACTATTATCGTCTTGATGAATTTATTATGTAGAAGTTTTGAAAAAGGGTAGTAGCCAATAGATGTGCTTCAAAATTACATCAGTAAAATTTAATCTAATAAAGGTTTTACCCTTTCCTGTAAAATTTTACTTTGGATAACGATGATAGTCTTAAATAATGAGCTTGCATAATGTAATACAGTTTATAGATTTTTTTTAGACTGAAAGCTGATTCTCAGATTACGTGTCACATGGAGAATCATCTTTTAATTTAGCAAAAAAGTTGGATTGTGAAAGTAAGTGACTTACAGCCTAGGTGTTTTCATTGAAATCCAATGGCCTGAACTGAAAAATTGTTTAAATCACCTAAAATGAAGTTAAAAGTTAATCACTATGAAGGACTTGGAGGTTTCACTGAAGGTTAGTTGGGATCTGAACAGAAAGACAGCCAAAGAAATCAGAAAACGTAAGTGACATGACAACACAGAGTTTTCATAAACTCCTGTCGGACAGAAAGGCAGAGCAAATTCAACACTGCTGAGTTGCAAGCTCAATTGGGCCAGTTTATAATTTATATTTAATGTGAAAACAGCAGTACATCACTGCTGATTAGAGATCCTCACTTATTACGGCTCATTCCCTATGGCAGCATACTAATAAAGTAATGGTTAGAAATTTATATCGTCCCGTGCCAGCTGAAACAAAAGTGCTATTGTTTACTAGTTTGTCTTCTTCTGTTCCAATCTAAAGAAACAATCACATGTAATTAAGTTAGTTAAATTTAATGTGAAAGTAAAGTGCTTTAGTGAAATGAGTTTATTAGGATGTTGATGTTCTCCCTGCTCCAGTGTGTATTGCTGCCCTAATGACATATTAACAGCCCATTCCACCAGTTATCAGCTTTTGAATAAACATTCGCTAAAGTGTTATTTCCTATAGGCCTCTTTTACTGCACTAGTTTAGACATTTATCCAGCAACAATATTATTACAAAGATCTCAGGTAATAGCAGTAAAATTCAAGCCACTACCTTTGAGGTTTTAGAGCAGACTTTTTCATAGCCACAAATATTGAACAACCATTGAGAAAGCAGATTTACTTTCATGTCTAATTTTATGACTAAGCCCAGTTTACAACATGTTACATCATTGCCTTGTAATATTAAAATTTATTCTCTTTTCTGTGTTAAGCTTTTCTGTGACAATTTGTTTATTCTTCTGTTGTATATAACATGTCACTGAAAACAGCAGTGAGGATGACAGATTTCAATCTACATCTATATACATCAAAAGCTAAATTTGAGCCAAATAAAGAAAGGCTTTGCCCTCATTGCGATAGCTGTCACTATAGTAATTCAGTAATTCTTTTTTTTTTTTTTATTAATTTAGTAACTAGAGTCTGGGTGTGTCCTTCAGACTTTGTTTCTTCTTGTAAAATACACGTTATCATCATGTAGATTACCACCTAATCATTTCTAATTTGTCTAGAGATTCTAGAGATTTGAGATTATTTTTAGGTTTCACTGAGAATTCATTGCATCCTCACTGACAATCTCTCTTCCACTTCCTCCTTTCTCCTGAGCACAGCAGAGTGAGCTCAACTCGTTTCTCTGGACGATAAAGCGTGATCCGCCCTCGTACTTCTATGGCACCATTCATGTCCCTTACACCCGGGTATGGGACTATATTCCGGAGAACTCCAAAAAAGCCTTCCAGGAAAGCAATATAGTCTACTTTGAGCTGGACCTTACAGACCCTTACACCATTTCAGCTCTAACAAGCTGCCAACTGCTTCCTCAGGGCGAAAACCTGCAGGACGTCTTGCCCAGAGACATTTATCGCCGCCTTAAAAGGCACCTGGAATACGTCAAACTCATGATGCCCTCCTGGATGACTCCTGACCAAAGAGGCAAGGGCCTATATGCAGATTACTTGTTTAATGCCATAGCCGGGAACTGGGAACGGAAACGGCCTGTGTGGGTGATGCTAATGGTGAACTCACTGACGGAGGCGGACATTAAAACTCGGGGCGTGCCCGTGTTGGACCTGTACCTGGCCCAGGAGGCTGAGAGGATGAAAAAGAAAACTGGAGCCGTGGAGAAGGTGGAGGAGCAATGCCATCCACTGAATGGACTCAACTTCTCCCAGGTAGGTGCACATTGTGTGTGACATGCTAGCACTACAAAGAAATCTTAGTAAGCAAAAAACTTTAATGTCCAGTCACCCTCTTCTAATTTTCTTGTTACAAAATATTTATGTCTTGAAGCAAAGGTCATTTTAAAGGAAACAGCAAACGTTGCTCTACACTCTGAAACCAGAAATTTCAAGAAAATGTTTCCCATTTTAAGAAGACAGTGTTGTATGTGTTGGCCTGTGGAATTCTTTGATGGAGGGAAAAGGGCTTTTGTCCCATTAGTTCTAATCTTGCCAGGCTTATAGGCAGATATAGTAAGAGGAAGAGGGGGCAAAGGTGCTTGAAAAGGAATCCAGTGGTTTTAAGGTACCCTGATTATTGCAATTTAACTTAAGCCTCACAAATTGCTGGGTTACTATAATAAACAAGTTCTGCAGCAGATAACACTGTACAGTCACTTTTGAGCTTTGTTAGAATATTCTTTGATGCCTGTAGCAAATTCACTGGCTAAGGCTTTTATAAACTTGGTATGGGGTATGGTTCAATCCCATCCACTTGCTTTAAAGAAATTCACTAAAAGAGCTGCATCTGCAACATGGACTGAGAATTAGCGAAAGCTTGTGAAAGGAAAATGCTGCAGTGTTGGATTTAAACCTTCAAAGTGCAAGATGAGTGAATGGCATTGGTAAGGACTGGGGCGCAGCGGGTGTGGGTTTCTATCAGCTGAACAAATAGTGGGCTTTTGCTGTGTCTTCCGTTATTAAGATAAATTTGAGAGTAATGGTTTTCGTCTGAATCGGACTCAAAACCCCCTTGTTGGAGCAAGGGGCGAAAGTGGGCCTATTAGACTACGCAATTATGAGTGTCCTTCAAAGCACACAGAGCCACTCTGAAATCATGTAGCGGCCACTGGAATTTGTGCTAATACTGGGACGGAACTAAGGGGATTACTCATGGCAATTTTAGCTAACACTCAGGAGGCACACCAGTTAAATGCAGAGCCAGGCACCAGAGCCCTTAAGCATCGGGCCTATCAAAGTGTGCATGCTGTTCAGGGACCAATTCTCTCTACTGCCCATATAACTGATGTCATTAGGATATGACAGATAGATCTGATCCTGGATGAGCTCTCCCACTCTGCAAAGCTTGATAAACTACATAGTATAAACAAAATGCTAGTATTTCGATTGCTGTTATCATTGCAATCTCAAAACCACCCTGGTGAATCTGTCATGTGACCATTATTTGACCATTATGTATTTTGTTGCCCTATTAAAAAACACACAAAGCCGAACTTGGGCTACTAGACTTGATCCTCCAATACTAATTCAGAATTTGTATTTACTTACAACGCTTATTCAGTAACCTAGCAGACAGTGCCATAATGAATGTAATTAATCTTTATGATTGAACAGAGCGATTATAATACTTTAATCATATGCTGATAATATGGTAATGACAACACAATTTCCGTTTAAGTGGCTTGGAGTCATGATTAGAGTCCAGTGTGAAATTTTATACTCCTGGCGAATCATCACGTTCATAATAACAAACATTTGCTGAAAACTGAAAATCTCTAACATGCAAACCTCTTATACTTCAGTGGAAATATCTGCCCATATTTGACTCAGACAACTGTTATTTGAAGGCTCTTGAAGAGACTAAGCTTTCATCTCCTTTGGAAAATATTGTAGTTCCCAAACAGACCCTGTGGCGCGCAGGATCTCCAAGCCTATTAGGGAGAATGATTAACTTGTCAAAGAAGGCTAGTTCAGTCCATCCAAAACATCCCAGGAGTGCTCCAGAACTGTGCTGATCTTGGATCGGGCTCCTTCTGGACCATGCTGACCTCAACCACCATGTTTTTTAAGGAAAAACTGACCCAGAGCCAACATTTCTTGCACTGGTCCCAAGTCTGAGAGGTGGAATAAGGTGGGTGAGGGAAGTGCTGGTCTCTGGCTGCCGTCAGTGAGGGTAATGGGCCATAGAGAGATGATGAATACCCCTAGTCTCCATCTGTCTCTAACAGGGACACAGAGGAATGTGCAGTAACCCCCAGGTTCATTAGCTAAGTTCTGCCTCACTGGCAGAGTGATGTGCACCCATGCTGCCCTGTCATCATTTTAGCCAGCGTCCAGCATTTAAACCTTTCTATTTGACCCCCCCACCTCCTTTCAGCGGTCAATGGTGTGTGACTAAGATGTGCAAATAGGGAAGAAGGAGATCTGTCAGGGTCTCCACATGGAAAATGTTCAAAGGAGACACCTGTGGCAGCCTCTGATGCTATGAATTAGATCAACGGTGATAAAATGGAAGTGGCAAATGAAAGCGAGTCTCGCTTGTATGAGAATTGGCACAGATCCAATACTCAGTATCAGAATAAGTCTGATAAGATTTTCAAAAACAGCAAAAGTCAAATGTTAAAGTCTTAACAGATCATAAAAGATGAGGGCTACACGATAAATGTATTTATTATCGCGATATGAAACACATAAAATAACTCATACCTGCAGTGCCAAAAAAACAGCAGGAATAGTTAAAACCTAATGAACGCTGCTGTCCCAGACAGGAGGCGCGTAACCTAAACACCCAAACGGTCAATTACTAAACACACAGAGACGTTAGAGTGTCGGTAAAACTCAACTGTAATGCAAACTCAACTCAAAACGGCACACTAGCTCTACTGTTTTTATGTTAGCCAGCTGGGTGACTTAAGCTTGCTATGCTCCCCAGAGTCCTTCAAAATAAGAGTCACGGACCATCTAGCCACACTGCATAACTACACTTATCCATAACATTAACAACATTATTTTCAAACTAAATACAACACAGCATGTATGATGCCACAATATTTAATAACTAAACCAAAAAAAAAAAGAAATGAAATTTGCTCTTGCGTGCTTTAATACAAATAAAAATGTATTCATTTGGATTTGTGGGCTTGATAAGAAAAGCTGTTGAGGTAATGCTGACTGTTTCTCAGCTTTTTAATGCACAAAAATATGCTTGCAATTGACCGAAATAGCTGTTAGTATATCATGTACTTATATTTTGGTGGTCGGAGAACGGTGCTTTTGGAGAGGTTCGTTTTTGTTATAGGTTCACTTGTGTTACATCCAGCCAGAGACAATGATGATAATGTATCTTATGGTCATTGTAATATTTCAGAGGATTTTTTGAATATCACACTTTGTCATAGTCTTACAGCTCTAGTTTCTGCAGATTTTTTGAGCAACTGAAATATTGGGGACACCATACAGAATGATTTAGGATCACATACTACTCAACTTTTAAGGTGTTTCAGAACTGAACTGAACTTTCCTTCTCACTGGAAGAGTAAAGATACAAGAGTTAAACATAGATAACCATAAGTCAGGGTCTTGGATGTAAAGTTCACTATGTTTAGTTCACTAAAAGGCTTTGCTAGACATGCGAGTGACTTTATGCTATTTTTCTTGGTTTAGTAGGTGGATTTTCTTCTTTTATGCTCTCAGTTTTCACTGGCCGTTTATAGATTTCAGATTGAGTCATTGAACAGTATACATTACTAGATTATGCTCCAAACATGTTTAAAATTCTCTGACTGGTCTAGCACGCGATCCAGAGGCAAAAAGTCGAAGTCTGTGCCCCTCACACACTACTTGATTTACTCTCTCAACTGTCGACTTTGACAAAATCAGCAGGCAAGAACCAACCAGCACAGACCCAGACAAACAATGGGCAGCGAACCATGTACTACTAGAATTACTAAAAACAGGTAATTTGGCCTGACCTTTCTTTTAAAATGAACTGAAATAACTGTGGTTTGGAAAATGTAATGTTAGCTTGGTAGTTCCTTCTATAGGGGAATATAGTATTTTGAGCAGTTTGTAAACAATAGTTTTAAAGCTCAGTAGTTTTAAAAAGCTCAATAGACTTGGTATCAGCAGTATTTAAGTGTCAGTACCGGCTACAGAAAAAAAACTGATACTGTGTTATCTCTAATATGTCTGTTTCAGCTTTTGTCGCTATCTTGTAAACTATTTTCTTTGTAATTGCTGAGTAGATTCTATATTCTACAGATTCTAGGTTATATATACTTTCACTTCTTTTAACTAATCCTGAAACAGCCCTCCTTTGACAGCATTAGAAATGTAGCAAGCAGCCAAAGCCTTTAATAGGTTTTGGCGCCCGTGTTGCACGTTTTGAATTCCATGACTGTTTTTAATATTTACCAGTTTGCAGTGTTAAGCATAACTCCAAAGCTCTGAGAAAATAATCTCAAGGCCAAATTGTGAGGCTTTAGAAAAACACTCTCAATAATGATAAATTACGTTTGCACAGATGGTGCCCCTTAAAGGAAAGATTACACTGCCGCTTCTTCTGCCCACCTAATTTTGGTAAGATTCTTAGGGGTGCAGATATGAAGCTATTTCAGCTGATCAGACTAAGCAATCTTGTACACTCCTAGCTGCAATAGCAGTCATCAGCTCTGCCTTAATTGTGATGTACTTTCCTACTCCACTGTTGGAGCTGTTTTGTTTTCCATGGCAAAAAGATGAACTTATGTTAATGTGACCAAGAGAGTGAAACAGAGGGACAAAATCAGAGTTTCCTAATGTACTTCTAGTGATAAAAAACAGTTGCATTCTGTTAATTAACTCTAAGAACATATGACGTATTTAATCCTCAGGCATATAACCCATGTTTTCATTAGTCAGAATGTAATTACATCCATGTTTCCATGTGTACATGGAAATTTAATATATGTTGTTTGAAGCCAGTAATAATAAGTTATTAGGGGTGTAAAACAATATCAATACATTTGAGCAATATTATATTCTGTAATACTGTGTTGATTCAAAAACACAGCATTCAAATTATTTTTACATGCAAAGATTGGTGCAGACAGTGTTTAATTTTATGTTCTGTAAATAATGTGCATCATATCACAAGGTTCTTGCCAATACACAGCCCTAGAAGTTACAGTTCTCTCCAGTATTGTGACATTATTCTAACTTTCCTTATAGCACTGCCAGTTTGTAATGTTTTAATTATGCATTTGTTAATCATAACAGTCTTTCTTAATGATGCATGATGATATGATATTTAAATCATATTGGATGATGTTCAGATTTAACCAATATTTCAAACCAATATTTGATGGATGTATATTTGTAAGCTGTATTTGTAAAGAGCATAATGTTTGGGCTACTGTAGTGAAATATGAGCATTTTATTAATGCATTTGGTACCCTATAAAAAAATGTTGCATTTCATAATGCATGCAATCTAACTTCAAGTAAAAATATCCTTCAAACTGAGAAACCTCAGCCGGCATAGAGCTAATTTCCATATATACACGTTTAGACATATTCTTATTCTCATTATTTTTCTTATTAATGTGCCGTAATTTGGCATACTGGCGGATACATACATAAACAATTTCAGCATTGGCCCACATTTCCCATATCAGTGCTTGCCTGGTGACTCTGGGTATCTAGTAGCATAATTAGTTATTTAAGTGAAACAGCTGGAAGCTGTTGGGCTCACAATCTTCCAAACAGAGGTGATCCATTTGTCTGAATCGTGTTTACGCATTTGGCTACTCAGGCCAGAGTGGAAAAAGTGTTCAAACCAAGCTGTAATTAGATTAAATCCAAATAAGTGATGTTTCCATGAATAAAGGACACAAAACAGACAGTGCACCATATTCCTCATTGAGGCTGGGCCTAATTTGTGACAATGATTTCCTAAGAAGGTTCTTCTACGTAGAGGCAAATATTGAACTCAAACCTGGCTTTTCTGAGAGTAATACTGAACAAGGAGTCTTTCCAGCTGCAGATGAGGTTTAAAAAGGAAACAGAACCAGCAGCAGTAAGCCATATCCGTAGCAAAATCTGAATTTACACTGGCCAGATTTGCAATCCGTTTAAACGCAGAAAAAATATCTTGCACACCCAAGACATGGAATAACAGGTGTTTTCAATCCAGCTGCTTTGAGCAAATACACAGAGACTGATGTTGGGGAGTTTATAGGGAGTTAGACTAAGACTTTGACGAACGGACGATTGTTTAAAGCTGCAGCTGGCCAAGGGTGCCGGCAGTGAGGAGGAATTCTACCTGTCTGGGTTTATTGGCTTACACAAAATGGGGAAACAACTACATTTTTGCTCACCTTTTTGTTCTTCTCAGACTCTTCAGCCAGATAATAACAATGTTTCATATTTCTTTCAGGAGATTGTCACATTACCGTCACATTAGATGCCTGTAATCTACTGTGTGATGACAGTGCTTCTTACAGCCTTCTGAACCTCTCAGTGATAGTGCCCAACTCAACAAATGTAGATGATTGTTTAAAGTTGCAGTCAGCCCGGGGTGCTGGCAGTGAGGAGAAATTCTACCTGTCTGGGTTTATTTTCTTAGACATAAAGGAGAAACAACTTCATTTTTGCTCACCTTTTTGTTCTTCACAGACTCTGACCAAATAGTGACACATTTTAATCCCTTCAGTAGATTCTCACGTTACAATCGGTGTATGCAGTGGGCGCTTCTTACACTTATGCAGTGATAGTGGCCAGGGTAGCCAGCTCATCAAATGCAGACTAACAAAGATAATCATCATTCACATAGTAAGATACCAAACAGGACCATGTGAGAAGATTCATCAGTCCTGTCTATTCCATTTCACATTGGGTGTAAGCATGTTTTTCATTTCCCTTTCCCTATCTAGGATATCTCTCTTACTCTAGTGCTCGGTTACCACAGTCCTGTTGACCAAACAGACAGGCATCAGATTCCTCAGGTGGCTTCTGTCTATAGGAGTGTCAGTGCAGCTATTGAAATATATCTGCCATTTAAGCACAGTCAGAGCATTGAGGAGTCTTAAGAACTGTCAGTATTCTAGGGTTGGAAGAAGGGAAGCTAGGAGTTTAGTGTCTTAACGGCAGCTAAGTATGTAGTGTAAAACCAGTGTTGCTTAAATGTCTTAGTAAATTTTATGCTATACAAACCCCTATTTTTTAATTCTTTAAACCACATAGTGCTCTAAATGTTGTGTAATAAATTTTTGTTAAATTATTATTTAAGTACTGTTTGTCATCCTGCTATAAGACAACAGGTTTTGTTATGGTACTAATATGTATTTGTATTAGGTCTATATATATATCTATTGAGTATGTGACATGTTCATGGTTTACACAAGCAAAGTTCAGGTTTTTACGTCCCAAGTTGCTTATTTACCCTGATGCATTCCTGTAAGCGTACTGAGTTCTGCTCTTTTACATTTGTTGATGGAGCTAGATCAACAGAGATTTATGAGATGTCTCTATTTACTGATGTCTGACAGAGATTAGAGGAGGTTTGATATTCTAGATCTCCTTACAGCCAGAGGCTCTTTGGGCTGTGAAATAGTAGTGCGCGTCTACCTGCGAGCCAAAAGCGAGCAGTTTGTTCCTCTTTTTAACACTAGGTCATCAGAGCCAGAAGCTGCCTCACGGATCCAAGTCCTTAGGCTACCTTCACTGATCTGATCGACTTCCAAGTTGAGCAAGGGAAAGAAAAACTGAAAGACAGAAGGATTATCTAAATGACAAAAAAAGCCCCAAATTACCGAAAAAAATTTAAAGGTGTTCGTTAAAAAGAAAAGAAGGAACAGAAAAAAATTTATTACCAAAATGCTATTTTTTGAGAGAAGTGCACTTTTACCGTATTACTAAATATAGTGCAGGGAATATAATGAAGTCTGTTCTCCATTTCAACTTACAGAAACACAATTAATCAAGAGGTGTAGAATGAAATGTTCAAAGATTGGCCATCAAAGCAGCATCTGGCCACATAGTGTAAAAGAACCGGTTTGCTGATGGTTGTTAGCGCTGACCAAGATCAGGTCTTTGATAAAGGCTAGATTAAAGTCGACTGGATCAAATGGAGCAGGACTAAACTGCATCATCTAAGCCAAATGCAGATGCAATTAAAAGATATTTCTAGCTCATTCCCTTTCAAAATGCCTAATATGCATTACAAAAATAGTTTGCCATCTAGCAGTGCTATTTATCCTGGCTGTAAGTTATAGACATTTTCTCTTTAAGCATTAAATGGAATGTTTCCAGAGTAGTTATACAATAATATAATTCTGGCAATGGCTTTATTTTCTGTGGGTGTTTGTGTTTGTGTTAAACAAAACACTTTATACGTGCAAGTGTCTGGGGTTTTGCAAGAGAGTGTTTCGAGCTGCGTCTTTGTGGTGTTATTAAACAGCTATGAATGGGTATGCGAGTTAGGGGTGCTTGATAAGTCCTGAAAAAGTAAGCTCATTTACACAGGTTTCATTAGAGAGTCTGAAAAAAGTTTGGTTTTATCAGTTTATTGGAAATGGACCAAATTGCATATTAACAAGATTAGATGTTAGCCAGGCTTATTATTTTTAACACTTGCTTGATGTTCCATCTTTTGGGGTTTTTTTTGCAAAAAGTAGTTTGTGGATTTGCTGGTGTATTTGTATCACTACCTGAAAATAAATTTTGCGATACGTATTGTATGTTTGCCAACTAAACTGCTGTAGACAGACTGAAGTCAGAGAACTAACTGCCCCACACTATTATACTAGTATTCCAGTAGCAGTGTAAGCTCTGCAGACCCCATCATCCTTTCCCATTGTTCTTCATGTTCTTAAATGAGGCTACTGCTGAGGGACTCATTTGTGTCACTCTATAGCACACCCTCCAATTACCATGTGTGTGTGCTGCGTTCATCAGCAATTATTGCCTTCATTGTCCTTCCATTGACAGATACACACTGACCTTTAACATGCTAATGTATTAGTGCCCTGCAAGTGTTAACTGAGTGTAGTGGATTTTAACCTGTTGGTTTTGCTCTCAGAAGCTCAGTTACATGGTTAGCTGTTTGTCAGACTACAGCTTTCTGGAATACAGGGAGTCGGTATACGCAAAAGCAGACCTGGCTGAATGTTGTTGAAAGGCTCTGGTGAATTATTATGGTTTATTTTACAGTAGGGCTGAAATCAAATATTCTACTGTTTGTGTCTATGGGTGTGTATGTTTTTTTAATGTTGGAATTTAAATATTCATACAAAATATTTATTTTTTGTTTTTTGCTAAATCAATATCAAGTGACGTGAATAGCGTTGAGGTTATGGTTCATAAAGCAGCTTTATTTTTAGGTCGTTTAAAACTGTGAGAAGACTGCAAGAAGAAATGCAACCTCTCCAGCACTAACAGTTAAAAAAGTCATAGCTCCCTGCTCTGCTATGAAAAGCCCACCACTCCACTCATATTCAGGCTCTTCAACATAAATTGCTTTGTACAAAGGTACTTTAAAAAGGCCTATTTCATAGCTACATGTTGGATAATTCAAAAGTTTTAACTGCTACTTATAGCTTTACTTATAGCAAACCTACTGTTTTATTAAACTAGACCTGCATACAGCCCATGCAAAAATAAATAGACAAATGTTAAAGTAGCAGTTCTGCTCAGAGTAAAAATACAAACAGAATACAAATTTAATTTATGAATTTAATACAAATGGCTAAAATGGACCGGAGTACATTCCTCCCCCCCCTAAATCTACCTAAATAGAAGTAAATGTATTATTTTTTGAAAATACTTAAAGAAGTACAAATCCATTAACATTTTACATAAGAACATGGTGGAACGCACCTGTGGAAATCAGTCAAGACGAGCATGTGTTTCTGAATGACCATTTTACCTTAACTGGTGTTGCACATGCTTTTTTTGTCCGATATGACATGTGTTCATGTTATGAATTTGTCAGATACTATAAAAACAAATCCTGGGTGTACTGTGGCTGAAAATGCTTTCTAACCCTCATCTGGACTATGCCACTCTGTCACTGTATGTCTTTGTTAAGTGCACTTGTTTACACTATGGAAAGAATCCTAGGCTGTCATTGTATACCTCAATACCGCCGTACCTTAAGCAGATGCTGCGAGGCTGCTGCTAATAGACTGAGCGAGTGTTCCTCGGCTTTTGGCAACTCACTTCATGTGATTAATAGGATGAGGAGAGAAATACTCGCTGGGAAGAGACAGTGCTGAGGAGAAGGAAATGGAGAAAGACAGCGTGTGTGCGAGTGTCATGGCTAATGTGCAGCCAAAGGCAGATGGTGAATTCACACCTCTAGCCATTGTGCCACTCACTACTATCGCTGGAGAGACTTCCTGACGGATGTCGACTAACTGACATTCTGGTAATTTATTTCTGTAAAGTTCTCATGACTATAGAATTGACTAGAAATGTTGCAGAGACATGTCCGATTTACGTAGCATTCCTAGGAACATTTTAAACCTCTTTTGTCCCCCATGGTAAAACCTCTCACTCATATCTCACTAAGAATATAAGAAATATGCAGACTCTAAACTTTCAATCCTGTACTACAGTCGTGTTTTTAAATATTAAAAAAAGATTTTTATCATAATTAGAATTTGATGAAAAGTTATGAGTAGTCTATATGTCTGTCTTGTTTTTGTCATTTCTTGCCATTAAAACGAGTGCAGACATGAATGTGCCAGTACAGAATGTAACCCAAATGTAATTAATTACATAACTGTGCACAAGGACCTTCCGATAGTGTCTAGTCTTTCTTCTGTTTATTTGCATTAGTAAAAAATAATTAGTAATCAGCTCCAAAGCTGTTTTCAGGTCTTCAGTTACTGTAGAGTGATGTGAGGGCTATTTCCACTTAGTGAATTCCTCCTGTGCACAGCCCGGCTCAGTGATGCGCTCACACTGTCCACTGCACTGCACCAGCCGCACAATGGCCTCCTCCACAGGCCCCAAAGCTCATGCATGCGTGCGCGGGCCGCTTGAAAGACGGCCCTGTCGGAACCCCTTTCACGCTGCCACTCAGTCCCCGCTCGCCCCCTTTTGAAGTCTTCCTTTTTACTCTCTCTCCTTCTCTCCCCTCTTTCTAACACATGTAACGGGAATCAAACAAGTGTTGTTGGGGTTCTCCTGCAGTGGGTTTGCTGAGCGTTAGCTGCCTGTTTGCTGCGTGTATATTTGTTTGTTGTAAATTTTCATTATCAGAGACCAGAGAAAACAGGATTTACCTATAGGTACAACAAAACGGGATATGGTAAATAGGTTAAATATGGTAAATAGACAATTTTTTGTAGTTACATTGAGAGTTAGCTTCAGGATAAAGGATATATATATATTCTGACCTGCATGTGTGTGTGTGTGGGTTACTTGCTACCCCCACAGAACTCAGCAGTCCATTGCCCCCCCACCAAAAGCCCTCTCCCCCCATGTATTGTTTACTTTTTGTCCAGGCTTAGAGAGGATTCCACATGCCTAGATGAAACGGCGGGCGTTTTTAGAGTCATTTACACCCAGAGAGTGTTTGTCTTTGGGGATGGGGTGCTTTTGTCTGCCTCCGTGCACTGACCTCATAAAAGCTGCACCAAACCCACCGACAAGTAGCCCACTGTTCTCCCATCTAACTCCTGCAAAAACATAACCACGGCCCTCTATTCTTCTCTTTCTCTGCACATTTTTATGACTGTTTAATTTCATTTTAAGTTTCCTTTTTTTTTTTAAACAAAGTTTGTTTTCCAGAGTGGTAACATTTCTAAAGTTTATAAAGGCTAGACCTCCTCCTCCATTTCCTTGTTTATATGGATTTTATACAGCAAATTTTTCAAGTATGACTAGAATCTAGTGGCTAGCTGAGCTCTGTGGATATGTGGGTGTTTGTCTCTGCTTGTGTGTATGTATATGCATGTGTGTGTAGGAGACTGTATTTATATGCTGTTGAGTGGCGTTAGTGGTTTGCTAGGTAGGCAGCTCAGCGATGTCTACATTAGTTTTGCAGTTGGTTGAGAAACCGCGGAGGGCTGATTGTTTTTCACCGCATGCGGGTCTGTATCCGAGGGGGGGACAAGAGGCTCTCCACACATTTTTTCCACTACGCACACTACATTTTTTCATTACATACAAGAGTTGAAAAAAAGAGATCACACAGCAGCTTTGGCTAAAGGCTTTAGTCACAGTTTGGAGTTTCTGTGTTGAATTGTTTATGTATGAGTAGCCAGGCTGCAGCATAGCAGCTAATAGGAATAATGTAAAAAAAAACATCACTCTCCATTTTAAAGTGCATGTGATTATAACTAAATTCTGTAAGGTATATGCTTCTTTCTTATTCAAAATGTAAAGATCTAAACTTCCTTGAAGTATTGTCTATAATCCAATACTAAGTAGTTTGTTGTGTTTAACTGGTGTAATTTTACTGCCCCCCGAAAAAAAATCTGAAATTCTAGCAAATTAGTCGATTCCAATTTTGCTAAGAATTATAATCAAATTGAGTTGTTATGACGTCAGAAATGAAAACCCTACTAACTATTCTTGTGCTCTCTGCAAATCCTCCAAAAATGATACAATGAGTAATATCTTTTATAGAAATCAGTTTCCACCATTACTTTATCATCGGCACAACCCCAACACAGGAAGTTGGGGCTCATAAAAAAATCTCCTAGCAATTATGACAGTTCTCATGTTTGTTCAATTCATAGTTACTCATTATGCACTCATTATGCTTAAGTATTGAAGTAAACAAATTATAAGTACGTAATTATTACATATTTGGTAACACTTTTGGGACTATATATCTCTTAAATGCAACTGAACTTGGAATGGCACAGATACTACTAAATATAATTCTGATGTTGTTCACAGTCAAATGAGTTTCATCAGATAGTTTGCTGATAATATTAGCGTCTGTTGATTATGTATAGGGGCAGTCAAAATAAAGTGTGACCAAATGTTTCTGACAGGACTTCAGCCAGCATTGGTTCTACATCAGCTGAATGTTCCTGTTGAGATTTATACCTTCAGCTCCATTTATGATCAGTCTGTCTCTACAGCTGTGCTTAGGCCGCTCTTTGGCTAGCAGATGAGGACGTCCACAGTGTTTGCTGTGTTCTGGCCCACTCATACTGCAGGTAGGCAGAATAAAACAGTAGAGGTCTTGTCAGTGGCCAACACCTTTTTTTTTTACTCTACCTCCCCCCAGTCCAGTGAGTCGGAGTTTTACTGGCTGAAGCTGTTGGCGTGGGCTGGGTGAAGTGTGGTTGCCAACCTTTTGTATTTGATACTGATTCCTCTTGACAAGATAAATATTTGGCCACAGCTGAGTAGGCCAGACCCTAGGAAGGATGAGAGAGAGGGAAAGATGTAACAGAATGTCTGCATGTGTAGATATGTAGTGGATAGAATATCTAATGCCTACATCAGATGCCGCCTTAGGAATCTAAGGATTGGACATAGAAGTGGCAGGACAATAGCCTTAGCCTTAGGACTGCAGCATGACAACATCCAACACTAACCTCCTATTTGATTGTCTTTCACTCTGCAGAGGTGAGCTCATTTTATATCAGTGTTCAAAATAGAACAGCAAGACCACTATAATAAAATAAATGATTTGACATGCTAACAGTAGAGTAAGTGTAGTCACTTACCATCACATATGACACAATGCTTTGTAGTTATTATGTGTACAGTACATGACTTGTACCATTATGTTTTTAAACCCCACTACAACAGTGGACACTGCCGAAATACTGAGCTACCTATTGCATAAAGCAATTTTTAACATAATGATTATAAAAATGTAAGAATATATATATTTATATATATTTATAGTTATATTTGATAATATTCAATAATATGAAAAAATGAAAATAAATCTTGCATTACTTAGTGTATGCATAGAAGTAGTTCTAAAAAAAATATTTAATTTAGAATGAAAAAAGCAGGCTTCAGTACCAAAGTCCAGTTTGAAGACTTTACCCTGATAAGAACAATTCTGTCACATTAGCCATTGCAACATTCCAGTTGATGAATTCCAACAAAATCTGATTTGATGCAGGTGGTTTTGTGTCAGATCTGGATCTTGTTTGTGAATGTTTTTATTAGTGTTTTTCCTTTCTCTAAGGGTTTTCCAGACCCAGAACTGCTTGCTCTGTGAGCTCGATACGTTTGGTAAAGTGTGAAAGCTGTTTTTTAGTCCGAGAACAGCCCAAAGAACCGATCTCTGATCCCCATGAAATTGCTGGGCTTCCAGTGAACTCTAGTGTGGTCCACAGCATGTGTGGATGATTGGCTTACTGCTTTGCCTTTGCTTTGCATTACTTCTTTTAAGTTTTGTGATTGCAGAGAGAGGATGGTTGTGTGCAAAAAACACTGTTCTTTGCTGCTTGAGTGATTGTATCCAGGGAAAATAATAAAAATCAGCACATCAACATATAAAGTTAGGGCCTACCTCTTCGCAAATCTCGGCCGAGAATAGTGACATATGGAATTGCACAATTGATGCACAGTTTAGGTGGAATTCTTGTGTGCGAAAGCAAACCAGTGACAAGAAACTGATTGTGGACACCGACTCAAATATTCAAGACAAGTATGAAAACGCCCTAGGGCAAGTGCACAGACACTGCTTTTTCAGTAGCCAAAATGTTAACTGCCAGGTGCAACAGGCAGTGCTGCTCCCTGTATTATGTAATCCTTACCAAAAGAATTGCAATCGTATTCTTATAGTTGTGAGGCAAAAGATTTACATCCATATCTAATGCACTGCATAGTGTGTCTAAACCTGAAAGCTTCAGGTGGGAACAAGTATTCTAATTCAGTTCTGAAGCAAAGACAAACAAGTATCTCTCTGATTTAGTGACTTTTTCATCCGGCTGACAGGCAGCCACACAGCCAGACTGATGTCTCTCATTTAAGCCACCTGACATTTCTGTTGTTATAAAACGACTAACTGACAGTTTCTCTCTTCTTGATGAGTGCTGTGACAAACTTAAACAAACTGCTGTCTCTCTGTGTCTCCCAGACACAGCAACACAGCCTCCCGCTCCCTGTCTGCCAGACGCACTGTTTACTCTATGTGGCACAAACTGACAGACGAATCTGCTTGCGGTATACAAACATACCGCTTGCTGCAGGTTTTGGTAACAGCTACTGAATCTAACAGACTGGGTGTGCTCACAAAAATACCTCTATTTGGGTGTCTCTGTATGGTTATATTGTCTCTGGCCTGGGACAGATGTTCTGTTCAGTCACCATAGAGACAGACGAGCCGCACCCCCCAACACGCCCAGACATCAATAAGAATTAACCTGGCTCACTGATGGAATCCAAGTGTTTATTTATCTGTATGTGTGTGTTTATGCACCCACTCCTACAGGGTTTACGTGGCATCACATACAAAAACAACTCAGTGTTGTTTTTTATGTTCATAATGCCAGCGAACTTATCGTGTTATGGCTTGGAACAGGCATTACTTTCTTTTCCTCTACAGGTTACTAAGTTTAGTTGATCGCTTGGGACTTTTACATAGTCTATAACAGATACAACATACTGGAAAAATGAGCATGACATAGTTTCAAGTGGCGTCTTTACCATGTTATCTTGAACAAATCAGAATCTGAACAAAATGTTCAGATAGCAGACAAACCCCGCTGGTCTAATTTGTACTCTTCCACAGTTTCTGCTTTCTTGCTTTCACTTTTTATTCCTTGATTTTGACAAAAGCTGCAGGCACCTGTTGGAGTGCAGTGATGTGTGTGTAGAGTTGTGCAGTAATCCAGGCTCTGGAGAGCTAGCCTGGTGCCATTGACATTTTACAGTGGAATGCACAGGTCAGTTTTTAGAGGCCCAGCAGAGTGTCTGGAGGATCAAAGCATGGAGTGGACCAAGATAACAAACTGACACATCCCTCCTGACCCACATGTGAGCGTGTATCTGCCAGGGTCTATCAGACGCAAAGCAATGACAGGCTCTTCTTTTCAGCTGCAGACGAGAAAGTGCTGCAGAGAGACAGAAATGCCCACTTTAGAAGTGATTGAGTGCTTTCCCTGCTTTTAACTACTCACTCTATCTGCAGCTTTTTAATATTCTCACTCTAGACTGTAGAAGAGTATGAGAACAGATACAAACCCCTTTTTTCAACCCAGCAATTTCAAATGTTTTTCCACAAAACTATGTTAGAGATCATGTGGCTTTTGCTCTTAAACTCTTAAAACTGTAGGCTGAGAAAGTTATTAATATTAGAAAGAGGTGGGCACCTTTACAGAAAGTCACATGAATTTTACTATTAAATTAAACATGGTTTATGCACATACCACATGTTAAATATTCATCACATGAAAAAAATAGCTCACACGCAATTACATGTAAACATGTATTTTTTTTGCACACTTAAAATGTAAAACATATGTCACTTTTCTTTAAGTACAGAGAGACCTAATGCAGGTTTCTGACTGGTTATTGGTCTGGATTTATGATTCTAGGAAAACGTTGTAATGGATATAGAACTTTTACATTAAATGGAAGTTCTTTAAAGGTCCATTATATAAGAACGTTATTTTAAATTGAAAAAAGTAGCATTTTTGAGTTAGGGAAAAAACACGCTGCAGTGCACTGCTGCAAATCATCCTTTAAAGCCTGAAATTATAATTCAGTTCGAAGTGTTAGGTTGGACTTCATAGAAGTTTTTCTGACCAAGTCATATATTTTAACATATTAATGTTAACACGCACAGACAGAGTTGTTCAACTCAATGTTCTCTTTGAAAACTCTTTCAAGCTGGCATGAAATGATCAGATCCATCTGCTCAGGGACGGGGTCCCAAACTGGTGTTACAAGGCTTTCTTCCACACGTTGCGTGCAAATACGCATTTGCACCAGAGAGGTGACCAAAGCTCTCCAAATTCCAAAAACAAACTTTTACAATGGTTATTTTTAATAAATGTTTTGCACATTCATGAAAAGGTTCCTTAAGAGAAGCAAAATGAATATTTTTGATAATTGTGTAGGAACTGAAGTAAGAAACAACATTGTTCTTCTCTTTTTGGCATAATTTGGATTAAAAAATATTTCGAAATCTCTATGTAGTCCAGAAGCTGAACCAACAGAACAGAATGAAATTTTACTTTAAAGCACATACAACAGAGAACCCAGCTTTGATCTTAAGACTTTGAACAATGAATTCAGTAACGACTGTGAATGACTGTGAACTAGAAAAGTTATGTAGTTATAAAAATGAGGAGTTGAAGTGTGAAACTTCAGGGTTTGAGCATTAAACACACCAGACCGGAGGAGACTCCCATCCATCTCCTGAAGGGCTTCTGGCATGACTAGCCATCCTTGTTTTGAGTCGGGCTTCACTGGGAAGATGTAGACAGAGTGGTCTGGAGGATGGTTAACATGTAGGGTTTCACCCCTCTTTGCTGCTTGGGTGGGATCGTGTGTTTTGGCTTCTAAGCTGACCTTGGATCAGCATGAGAGCTGGTTGTCAAGCAACACTTTGGACAAAAAATCTTTTAGAGCAAAAGAAAACAGCAGTTATGTTCTTAAGTAGTACAACTTACTGAAGATCAGTGGTTGGTCAGCTACTCTGCCAGATTATGGTCAGACAGGTCCACCTAAGACCACCAACACCATTAACTGGATCATTACTGAAGCTGCTGCCAACTAGATACATTGCCAACACTCCTAAAAAAAAGTAGAAAAAAGTGTTATTTGGAGCAACGCAGAAGAAACATTTTTTGTAAATGAGAAGTATGAACAATCACACTGGAAGAACCTAATGCACATAATGTATCGATTCAATCTCACTTGAATTTTATTTTCTAGAGCGGACATCCAAGCCAGGAACCGTTTATGAACCTTTATTTCTAAGACAGAGGACCTAAGCAAAGGTCAACACTATGAGAAAAAGTGTTTGCCCAGTTAGGATTTACACAGGAGAGTTCACCCCGACCCCAATAGTCACGCTCCACCAAACTCCCACTGCTATAAAACACCCCTTTCCCCCTAGTTAATCTTTAACCCATACTATCACACAATGCCTATAATAAATAACCAAACCCATTAAAGACAGGCCCCTCTTTCTGTTTTCTCCTTTCATCCTGTCTTCCTAACCACATGGGTCTGGTTTAAATTAGCTTGCTCCCATACTCTCACGTTTCCCTCTTGAACTAGCCCACAATGCTCAGTCTTAGCTTGTCTGTGTCACCCTACACCTCAGCAACAACACAGGACTTATCTAGAAGGAAGAACATACATGATGTCATTGCAGCATGTTCCTCTCGTGCATTGCAATGCAGTGCAGCGTGGGAAATCCATGTGGTTTGACAAACGTCATTCACAGACAGCCCGACTGGACAACAGGAGCCAATCAGACAGCCGGATGATGTCACCAGCTGGGCAGCATGTGCTTGTGTGAGGCTTTTCCCGGCCTAAAGGGCTGTTTGTGTTTCCTAACTGCTGGGAAAACACAGGTCTGAGTGATGTAATGAGAAAAAAGAGGCTAATGTCCTTAAAGTACGTCCATTAGCACAGGACTGTGAAGTTGTCCATCAGTGGCAATGTTGACAGACAGGACAGTCCATCCATCAGTAGCACCGATACTAGTCTGTGAAGAAACTTTAATAGAGATTTTTCTCTAATGGTCACCTTGATTCATCAGCAGGGAGGAGGGTTTGAAGAAACTATGCTGGTCCTGGGTCCCTGTAAAAGCTATCCTGAACAAATAACATACGGTCAGTGTCCTCCATTAAGACGTCTGGCACTCGAGATGTTTCTGGTCGGGTTATTTTCAGTATCTAAAAAGGATTGTGGATCCATTAAAGTGACCTTGTCTTGAGGCAAAAGCATGAAGTCTTGGGTTTCTCGGATAACATCTATGTCTTTCATTCATGCCTTTTCGAAGAGATAGAGAGAGAGTTGGAAGTCTTCATTTGGCCTTGGGACTCTGCCAAATGCATAGAGTTGCCTAGCCACTGCAGGCATTGAGTGGAATATGTCAGCCTACAGATAAAAAGAAAAAGGCACCAGACAACTAACTAAGGATGAATTAAACAGCCTTACTGGCCACACCATCCATATTGCCTTTTAAGTCCTGGAAACAAAACACCGCAGCAGGTCAACCAGCTCTAATAAGTCTACTCAAACCAAAGTCATGTCAGTTCACTTCTTTTGCTTTTCAGACCAAAAGAGTCAACATGTGTTTCAGTGGGCTGTTTAGAGTCCCACAATGCCTACTTTTTTTCCACTGTGTTGCAGTTCATCCGTGAGCATATACAGAGCAGCTCTTCTCGTTCTCCTTTTTTGTCATCATTCACTTACTGTTTTCACAACCGTTCTAGTAGTTCTGATTTCCATTACAAAGAATTATTGACTTTCATAGAGACACGGTTCTTTGATGTGAGCTAGCTTTGGTGTTTGAGGAGTACGTATATAGCGTCCATATGTGCGTATCTGCTGACCTGTAACAAAGCAGGATCACAGGTTCAGCCTGACTCCTCTTCTTCTTCTTTTGCTTCATCGTCTTCCTATTATTATTATTATTCTGCTTTTCGCTCTCACAGTTCCCACCCCCTTTCTCTGTTTAACTCACTCTTTCTCTAAGAGTGTGCCCCTAAATCCCCCCACCTTAACCCCCAGTACCGTGATTTAAGATGCTGAAAGGAAGGGGTTCAGGGCGGGAAAGGTGGGGGTTCTGAGAAAAAAAAATCTCGAAGATAGACTCACGGCCCTGGAGCAGATGGGGAAAGTTTTTTTGTTGTGGCGTTTGCGGAGGCTGGCGGGGTGGCGATAGGCTAATTTGAGTGGCATAAAGCCGGCCCCCTTTCAAATGCAGAGCAGGACGCTTTGATGGGCCAGGGATGAAAGTATGAGTGGAAGAGAGGCCGACAGAGGAGGCTGGAGGAGGAGGGGGGCTGGTTCTTTGTCCCAGACAAGAAGGCATCTGCTGGGCTTTGCCCTCTTGTGCAGGACGAAACCCTGAAACAATGACAGCCAGGGCCGGAAAGTGTCATCACAGCACATGAAAAGGAGCTGGCTTTACGAGTGTGTGTGTGTGAGAGAGAGACTTACAGAGAGTGAGTGTGTTCCTGCAGGAGGAAAACTTTTAAATTCATGCATCACTGAATGCTCCACAGAGAGCAGTGCTGTTAATGAGGGTGGGTGGCGGCTCGATTGATTTTTCCCTGTCGAGAAACAAATAAACTTGTTATTTTGGTGAGGGGAGAGCTATTGTGAGTGATCAGTCAGAAAGGATCTGAAGAGTGGGTCAGGGTGGGGGGTGGTGGGGTTCCGGGGGGTTGGAGAATTGGGGTGGGTGGGGGGGGCGGGTTGTGTGTGTATGTAATCAGGACCTACGAGCACAGGCTGGGCCAGTGGGTAAACACCGGAGAATTTCATGGTGAGACAAGAGCGAGCTCCCGAAACAGGACCAACAAAAAGACGAGAAGTAGAACTAATTGAAAGAAACGCAGCGCATTGCCTTTGATCTCTGAGAAGACTCCCTGATGTTAGCACTTTGAAGAGAGCGGGAGAGCGAGAGAGAGCTTTTGTTCCCAAGCTAAGCTTGGAAGCAAGAAAAGAAGGGCGAGAAAATGAATACTGTTTAGATCTTAGAGTTTTCAGGTCATTCCTTATCGCAAATATCAAAGCCCTAGAAGAAAGAACTAATGCTAATTGATGCTATTGTTTTCACATAGTAGTACTTTGTGTCATTGATTTCAGATGAAACAGTTCTTTGCCTGCATTAATTAAACTAGTTTAATGTAGCATAACAAAAGGAAAATAAAAAAAATATACTATCACTACCTGCGCATTTAATGTTTAATAGATAATGTAATTAAACTGCTCTCCTGTTAACCATATGAACTAAAATGAACTTACTTTCTTCATGCTGTGTCTGCATCACAGTAATGCCAAAGTTCATTATCGTTCACTGATATTCATGTTGTAGTACACTGTAATTGAAAAGACATTTTGTTCTTGCTTAGACCACTGTTCTGCCTTAAACACCTTTTGCAGCAGCATGTTTCCACTGCAAATCTCAGTATATAGTTCAGGTGATTACATCTCTTTTCCATTGAATCTTAATAAATGTTTAACTAGACAAAATAACAACTTGTTTTTAACAACAGTTTGAATGCGTACCTCAGCACCTTTTATTCATGCTTTTTGTTGACAGAATGCAATCACATAAACCACACAAAGACACAAAGAAGATTAGAACATGCATCCTCCAAACACATAAACTAAACTATTCACTTTTATTGTTTGTTGTAGGTGATATTTGCCTTGAACCAGACTCTGCTCCAGCAGGAGAGTCTTCGGGCAGGGAGTTTGCAGGTGCCCTACACCACCGAGGACCTCATCAAGCACTACAACTGTGGAGATCTTAACTCCATTATTTTCAACCATGACACTTCTCAGGTACACAAACATATATATGTATAGATAGATATATATGTGTGTGTGTGTGTGTGTGTGTGTGCACTAGGGCCTGAATTCAACTAATATGAAAGGTTATATTAGGTGATATTTTATTGGGTTACAATTCAAGTCTAGAATCTCATCATTTGTTTCCTATGATCCATTCAGGTCCCCAATTTCAACAACGTCACATTGCCTCCCAGCGAGCAAATCACAGCTCAGGAGATCGACAGCTACTTCCGGCAGGAGCTTATCTACAAGCGCAACGAGAGAATGGGCAAGAGGGTTAAAGCTCTGCTGGAGGAGCACCCCGACAAAAGCTTCTTCTTCGCTTTTGGAGCAGGTGGGTACCTTTCGAATTATACATTGTGTACTACTTATTACAAACTAAATGTGGTACGTTGGTGACATATCCAGCATAAATCTGCTAGTCAGATTCATAACAGATTTCATTAAACAACATTCCCTGGTAAAAGCAGTTCAGCTCGAGTAATGCTTTAGTCCTTGTTTTATCGTTTAGACAGTGTATTTTAAATTCTGTTTTAAGGTAAGAGAAACATATCAAGGCTGAGTGAATGCACCATGGAATTGACTCTGCCCTGAGCTGTTGTGTTGCACAGATTTCTGAAATACGCTACAGCTGCACCTGTGATTTAGTACTTCAAAAGAAACAGAAACATCCACCTGCAGATTTTAAGTGTTGCAGAGTGTTCTTGAGAAAATAACTCTCAGCCCAAACGCAAACACCACTGCTAAAAAAAAAACTGCGGTCACGTCACACAGATTAAGTGAGATTATGTGGTGACTGGGTTGGATTCGTCTGTATTTGCTCCCTTTCATAGGCACTTACAGTACAAACACAGAAAAAAAACACATGGAACATTTTGGGTACTAAGGCAGCTGGAATATGGGTTTGGTCCTGAAAGAGGAGAAGAGCGGAAAAGATATCCTTACTCCAAACAAAACTTCCTTTTCTTTATGCTGAACACTAAAAGCATATAATGCAATTCTCTGTGGTTTTGCTTATGTTATCTATATCTTTACACTAGAAAACATGTGTACAGCACTTGCTCATGAATAAAACATGACATCAACGCAATTATTGCCAAAAGTAAGTAAACTGAAAGACACAATCGTGTTGATGTATTATAATTCGTTCATGGCCAAGTGATGTACACAGTTGACTGAAATTCATTACAGCATAAGCTTTTAACCAGTACATTTTCCACCTCAACATCGTCTCCAGTTCACTGTGAGGTCACCTGTACATCATCGGTAGAGCCGACATTAAATGAAATGAGCCCCAAATCTGATTATAGCTACTTAGAACAAATGACTTAAATTCTTTTCATTGTGAGCAGTGCACTCGTGCAGTTAGGAGAGGGCTTAGCATGTTGACGGTTATCTCTATTTGAACCGCCAAGGCAAGAAAGTGTAGTGGGGTAGTGACTCCCTGACCAGGTCTACCGGTGGTCCAAGTAAAGAGCAGACCACTTATAGACTACTGCATCTGTTTATTACTAAATCATCTGCTTCATTTAACACTAGGCCCGAAGCTTGGGGGATTATAAAAACCAGGGACCCTCTGAACTCAAGAAGAGTTCATAAAGGTGGTGTAGGCTGACGTGGAACGCAGGACTGGAAGAACTCAGTGCTTGAAAAATGCTCTATTCAAGCTGGATTAGTTTTACTGGGGAGTTCCTATTTAAGTGATTACTGACAAGATCCATGAATTTTAAGTCTGTTTTTTCACAGTTGGGAAGTAATAATAGTGAACAGTCTTCTGTAATATGTTGAACCAAGATCTCCTTTGTAGTAGCAGTCCTGTGTCAGTCCACCTCACACAATAACAAAACCTGCTAATAGGCTTTGTTATTATTATTTTATTACAAGATGCTTTATGCCTTATCAAAGAGTGAAATCCCCATCAAACCTCATTACAAAACTTCCTCTGGTAAAGTGAGTTTGGCTGGAATAGTGCTAAAATCACTGCTTTTCCCTATGGCTAAAGGCTCTGTGCCTCAGCTGTACTTGTGTATAATATAGGTGGGTGTAAAAAGCTTTTAAAAGGTGTTAGTAGGTTTCCCAGTCCTCCAAAGTCATGACTTCACTTTTACTGTTAATGATGGTGTGTAGAGTTTGCACACACACACACACACACACACACACACACGCACGCACATAGTAAAACCCAGCTTTAGTACCATCCTCAATGCCATCTTTAAATGCCCTGAGAGAAAGATGAAGTCAGTGGAATCTGTTTCTGAGATGACACACTTCATAACACTGCTCCAAATAAAATAAACTGGCTGAAGTGTAAATACTTTCTGCCCAGCACAGTTGCCTTCTGCAAAATTCTTAACACAGCACAGTGTAACATCATGGTCATTACTCTGTACTCTGTTAACCCACAGATCCATGGCCAACAGAAATGTGAAAAGAGAGCCATGTTTTGTTTCAGCAGTTTTAAATGGACTGTGAAAAAAGGTTAACTTGTTAATGATCATTGTTAGTACCAAGACAGCTCCATTTAGTTTGTGTCTGAGCCTGTGTTGATTTCTATGGACTGTCATAACCACCATGAGAGCGGAATGACAGTGGCAACATTTGTGGAGTCTTAATAAAAGCTGTTTGTTAAATTTAATTCACACTGACAGATCTTTACAAATAAACAGAAATACCATGAAAACAGTCAACTGTTTGGACATGGTTGTATTTGCATAGTAGTTCAGCACAATTAATTAAATAATTCCACAGGAGTTGTTTTAGTGTCGGATTGCACCAGAATTTCATACTGAAATTAATTATATTTTCTTATACGAACAGAATTTGTCACCAGAGTTTTAATTTGTGATATTCAGATGTGGCTAGGTACAACATTCAGCCGGTATTAGTCCTGGTATTTAAACCTACTGAGCTTAAAGCTTTTTATTGAAACACTTTACTTAAAGGCTATGTGCACCAAACATGTATAACTGATGGTTATTTAGCTTACCATTATTTTCTTTTTTCTTTTTTGTGAACTTGCCTCTACTGTTGGCATGATGACAACCAAACTAACAAAGCACCTGTGTTTCAGCAAACAAACTTTTTCACAAATGCTAATCAGAATCAGATGAGAATCTCTTAAAGCAGCTGTACTGCAAACATCAGAGCTCAAACGTGTCTGGATGAAGTGATAAACATCTTCTTGTTTTTCCATACATTATCAGATCCAGCATTTTCTGCTGAGATCAGCCTGATATATTACACATTAGTACTGTTATGCTGTCCATTTCTCAGTTAAACTCACATGTTTAATTAAAAACAAAGAATAAAGTTGGCAGTTGGCAGTTTGCATAATAACAATGCATATTTTAAATTCTCTTACTGTTCTCTTGTGCTGCAAGAAACAAGAGTTCCTAGTTTGTCTTTTAATAGACATTTTTTTTTAATTGTAATTGGTTTTTTTTAAAACTCTGATTACTCAAAACAATCTGAGGGTTTAAGGGATTAAAGAGAGGTCAGATCTTTTCTCAAATAAGTAAATGTTTAACAGTGCATCATGTGATATTGAAAGGCAGAAACTTTAGTTTACATTTTGGGGATGTGACAGTGAATCTTGAAGAAAGGATATTCTGTTAAGTGTGCTGTCTAATGCAGCTGTGTTGTTTAAACATCAAATTTAGCAAAAGACCAACACTGATTAACAACTTACTTCAGCAGTTCTAGTGTCTTCATTTGTCAATAACATGATTATAATTGGTATAGTCCTTGTATCAGTTTAGTTTTCAGAATGTCATGAGTATATCAATATATGAATCCAATATCATGAATTGAATCAAACTTGGCCACTATTACACATAAATAGTAAATTGTGACTTCTACCGATGTGGGCCAGTGGGATTTTATCCCACGTTACACCACAAGATCACAGAGCCAGAATGTTCATGATCCAGGACCAGGATAACAGAGATTTTGACCTAATACCTTAGAGTTGTAGTTATCCACTGCTGCAGTTCATGGAATAAACTGCTAAAGTAAAAGAAAGAACACATAAGAAGAGAAGTCCACACTGCTATGCCTCTGGGCTTCCCCCCTTTCAGAGTGTGGTCACTCAGGCAGCCAGAGCATCTACCCACAAAGCATCTGTTTACCTCTCGAGAAAAAAAAACTCTGATAAGATAAGGAAACCCTCTTTACAAGACAGGCCATGTTTACGTATGCCAGGTGAAAGACAATGTGGAATGTTTGTGTGACGATGTTAGCAATTTCAGTGTAACTAAACCCATCACTGAGGTTAGATCTCCCTGATTGGAAGGCCATGGGAGGAATCTGACCGAGGGTCTAGAATGTCACCTTGTGTCTTAAGCTGTGTACATAAGTAAATGCTGACAAACCTTCGGCTCATCTAAATGAATCTTGTCTGTGGAAGATACTGTTAACACCTCTTCAGTGAAGCGATTAGAGCTCTTTGTCACATTACTTGGGCTGTTGACACCCAAGGGTGATAGATAAGGAGAATGGCATCCACAAACATGATTGGAAGTTTAGCTGGTCATCCAAGCTATACACTATGATTCGAATGTTTGGACTCACAGTTTACAGTAATCTAAAATATTTTGATGCCGTTACAAATATAGTGATTATAATATGATGCAAAAATGTTATAGGTTAGATATAGGTAGATTTTATGAGGCTGTAAAAAAAGCAAGTATTTTTCACTGATGAACAGAGCTCATCTCATCTTCAAAAAGCTCTAACATTATTTTGCACTTGTAGCTTCTGAGTGGAGACATTCGCTTAAGGCTTTCACTCACTGAACAATTTTTAAGGCAATTTACTTGGACGACAGCAAATTAAATCAGACACGTATAACTGGCGGCATCGATTTGAATCTTATTTGTGCTCAAAGACATTTAGTTTGTTTTATGCCTCGTTTAGTGCAGAGTTGCATCTTTAAAATCAGCTCAAGCCCAGCTGCCATTAAAGACATTGGTAACATTTTCAGCCCCTGAAATAAACTTTGTGCACTTTAGAAAAACACAACAAGAACAATAAGTTTCTCATGTCATAGTTTGCCTGTTTCATAATATAATAGATATATATTCCATCCACATATTTATTCTGAAGGTAAATTGTGAATTTGCCTTCACACGTGCAAATTCTAACCTTTCAATAACTGGCAGATTTGTGTTTGCAAGAAGAGTAGATTTTTTTTATTGGATGAAAAAGGTAACTGAAATAAATGCCATGTCTAAAATGGTCTCTTAATTACTATAGCCAGTATTCAAAAATGTGTCTACGTATGTATACATTTTTTATTTTGCTACATAATATAATTTGAACGCAGCAGCTGCTGTTTACATTGTGTAAATATTTTATGATGAATATATTATTAAAAATGCTCCAAAATAGCATGGAAAAAATTCTGGTTCCATTGATTTTCAATGAAAGTAAAGACTGTTTTTGACCCTGTAAAGTTGCCTTTTTGGAGATACTTATTTTTCATTGGACAGCAACGATACATTAAAGCGAAAGTTGGAATAAAGTCAGAAGCGCAGACACTGTCAGCAGGATGTAAATTGAATGCACTGCAAAATAGCAGTAAAGTGAAATAACTCTATGAATTAATGGCATTTTGGTACATAAACAGGTTATCAGTGTATTTAACATTTTTAGAGGAATAATCATTGGTAAATTAAGTGTAAGACGATTTGTAATAAAGGATGGCCTAAAAAGAGCAAAGGCGTGTGAAGAGAGGATTACCTGACCGGTAGATGACTTTTCACGCAATCAGAGTTGACCAATGAGATCTGTTATCCTTTCCGTCAGTTATCCTGTGATTAGTGTGATAATGTGATTTAGTAAAACTCTGATAAGCATGCATGGCTAGCTAATGGCTAACAAGTGCTTAATCCAGTCCTGTCACACCAGAGTGTACACAGAAGAAAGTTTAGCACTCTTATCTGAGCGATGACCGAGAGAAGAATGGAGTAAGCAGCTAAAGGAGAGACAAAAAATGAGAGGGGTATGAGGGCGATTTTGTTAAGAGGGGAAATGATGATGAAGTTAAGTTGAAAAATAGAACAGGGAAATCTTAAACCCTTTGATGATGATTAGTAGCCTGCACAATATTTGAAATGTTTTTCTGTAGCACTTGCAGCTCATGACTCAATAGGTGACTCTGAAGCAGTCCATGTGCTTCAGCTTCACTTCTTACTGGTGCTTTCAATGTATCAGAGGCTAAAGTTACTGATAATGTTTAATCTAAGAATTAATTTTGTTGATGTATTTTAATTTTTTTTTTTCAGGAAACCAACAACATTTTTAAGATTTGACTTATTTGTGTACATTTCAAAGCTCAAATACTTACTAAATTTACACCAAAACACAATGATGTTAACGCTGGCATACTGTAAAATAGTAATAAACAGTTGTTGCTGTTCTCCAACAGATGGTCCCTCAGGAATAAAAGGCACTAATATACACTGAAATCATTTCAACACAGGTTTTATATTATTGGGCTTTTTAATGAACACTTTTTAATAACATCACGATGAATATGAAAAAATATGAAAATATCAGACTGAGAAAACTATGCTCTACTTTCAGATGTGTTAATGACTTTATTACTGTAGCAAGACAGTTCTTGCCAAAAGAAGTAAACTGAAAGACAGCCATTAACATAACACACCTTATGGACGCAGAGCCTATTAGGCACTATTTTTCACTATTTGTCTTCCCATATTGGCAAGCAACAAATACCCACATTTCAGTATTATGAATACTGGCATTATGAATGCTTAACTGAGATCTTAAGCACCTGTGTGCACTATATTAGTGACCATCATTGCATACGTCTTTATATGGTGGCTTATGGGTTTGTGTGCATGTGTGTGAGATGTGGCAGTAGCAGCAGAGCTTCACAGTCTGCTGAGCTTGGTGGCTACAGGAAGTGTGTGAGTGAAAGCAGACACAGGGCTAATAGGGCAGTCCCTGCCCGCTGCTCTGTAGGCCTAACAAGGGCTACATTTCATGGCCTTCTCCAGTGGGGATTTCTTTACAAGGCTTTGGGTAGAGAGAGGTGAGGGAAAGTGATCCCCCCGCGCCCTGGAGCCTAGCATCCGGATTCATTCCCTCTTTCATTCTCTCTGCTAGTGCTAGGCAATATACATTAAGTTGCGGCTTTATCTGAATCGCCTACTGTATATACTTACTTTGTAAGTTTCCAACCTGACAGTAGCTTACATAACGTAAAATATAAAAATAAAAATTATTTAGCAGTGCCCCTCAACATCATTCAATGATGAGGGACCACTATAGAACCTAATGTGCTTGCAATTAAAGTTGTTGTGATATTGATAGAGAAGAAAAATATGTATTTTCTAGGTGGTAGAAAGAACAGAGGCAAAATACATATAAATATGCTTTGTGTCAGGTTTACTAAACACATTTTTGGAGAGCTGAGAAAGGAATCATTTAATATCTCGTTTGGCTAAACAGTACTTCATTAAATCAGCTGTGCTGGGGGTGAAATTTCTAAAAAATCATGCGTTGATTGGTGGCATCCAGGAGAAATCTGGAACTGAACTTGGTTCTTCAGTTTACAAGCAACTCACTATTTACTGTCAGGTCTTCTACACAGTATGATATGTCATACAAGGTATTCTTATACCACAGAGTGCATATGGAAAAAAAATAGATTAAAAATAGGTTAAAAATATAACTGCAGTGGAATACAATACAATAGTGGTCCCAGACTGAAGGTCCTGAATATGTAAGGCTGTGAGATGAAACATTTTCTTTTGTACAGTCTTGTTAATCTGATGTTGTATGCATAACTAGTATGATCTGTGGCCAAACTTCTATCTCACATATTGTCAGGCTGCCAGTCATTCTTAGAGACACATATTTGGAAAAGAGAATAAAGATAAGCAACAAAGCCAAAGCCTCTAACTACTTAGAACTGTATAAATAATCTGAATTGTGGTTCTGAAAAATATGGAATTTGTTTGGTATTTGGAACTATTTGTGCATTGGAATTTCTCTCCTTGCATTCTGAAGAGTTAGCGGAACCCAAAAACCAGCATGGTCATTTTCTCTTTGAGCCTTTATTCGCTCTGTCTCACTGACACATGAACAAAAATCCCAGCACATGCTAGAAGCAAGCTGGAATGTCCCTTGAATGTGCTTGAAGTACCACCACAGTTATCCCACTTATGCGGAGTTGTGCTCCAGTTTTTGGCATAATTAAGAAGTGCCTGTTGTCCTTTACATAGTGTGTAAATGTTATGATTTACTTACCTTTGCTATACTGAACCTAAAATTGGTTTCTTCATGCTGTAATATGCATCATTTTTGCAATATAATCATTACGCTTGATTTGTGTCCTTGTTATCCAGCATTATGTACCACCTAACAATAAACTACAGCCTCAAGAGATGCCTTTCTGTTTGGATCAAGTGCAGTACAATTAATTAAATAACAGGAACTTGCTAGTTCTACTGCTAGGGGACGCAAACTAGTTCTTGTTTTTGTATTATTGTTAAACTGGGTGTATAATTGTAGAAAAGTGTATATTATTGTTGCCCTTTGTGTTTTAAGGTTTCTTGACTTGCACAGCCGTTTTGTTTCACTTCATACTTGAATATAAAATATTAACGATGGTCTTCCTTTAAAGGGTACATTGGTGAACAATGCTTTAATTCAGAACTTTTTACACACTAAAAGTATTTTAGCCATTTAAATTTACACACGCTTTGATACCTGAGAAATGGTGGTCTATGAGGAACATGTGGAAATGTTTAAAGCCGTGGCCCAGATCACAGTAACTCAATACAGGTAACTGCACAGATACTTTAATTTGAGCTGTGCCGTGCCTCTATTTCATTACATTTTTTTCAATAACACGATCTGTTTACATATTATTGAATCCTGCTATTCTGAGCCATTTCTCCACACACTCACATGTGAGCACAGCACTGCAGCTGTTCAGCCCATCACAAACTCCTTAGTCAAAACCACAAATTCAAATATTTGCGGCCGTGTAATTGCGACTGCAGTTGTAAGCCTCAGTGTTTACGTTTGGATGTTTTATTCTCTTCACACACAATTAAATTCCCTTTGGTATCTCGGCTCGAAAGACGCGCTAAGCTCGAGGTTTGGTTAGCTTTGGCAGGGGTGCTGACTGAAATGTGTTCTTTTAGTATAAAAAGAGTTTGACATGTCAGTGGGTGGGTTAGAGCAGTGAAATGAGACCCTGACGATTCTTTTTAGAATTTGATGGTGGTCTTATTCAACACTTGAGAACTGAGCTGTGTCAAGATATAGCTATATGGGCTGTCAGAAACTTTTGACAGTACCTTTTTCAAACAGGTTTATTTAGTGGAAAATAGTATCATATGTAAAATCATTTTAGCTTCTTGTTTTGATGTCACTACCCAGACCTCTCAAGGGTTTTTTGTGGCTAGACACTATGATGAACATAAACATAAATGAACATAAAGTATACACAAAGTATTTGCAAATAGCTTACTTGCACAGTAAAAAATAAAATACTATAAACTAAAGAGGCAAGGTGCTCCAAAACGTTCAATAGGCAGCGTACATACTGAGCAGCAGTCAGTTATTTTTTTTTATAATTTATTAAGATGCCAGGTAAAGAAAAGTGATTCTTTTCCCACCCTTTGACCTTATAAAAATGTTTTATAACTGCTTTGCCCAAACTTGTCAAATAAATCCGGTACAGATGTAAAAAATTGCCATTTAACACACACACTCAAAAATGGCTTTACGTTCAGAGTAGCCCTAAAACTCATCAGACCCGGTCAGTCACCCAAAATGGCCGTTAAAGTGGAGGGGTCCGGAGCTGCGCTGAACTGGCGCTGGAGCACACCACTCTTTACGAGGTTAGGTGTTTTGTGTCGCCATGATTTATCACTGTGTGAATGACTGTGAAACCGTTTACGAGCATGGCGTATGGACAGCCATAGCCTGGAAACAGTCCTGCCGCTGACGGCAGCAAGGTGGCAACATGGCTACAACGGGGTGCCAACAAGTTCACAGTGTTGCTGTCTTTTGCTAATTCCAGATCAGTCACATCAACTGGCTATCTACATATAAGGTTGGATTATACGGTTACAAAATGTATCATGCCATACGATATACAATATTGCTACGGTCTGAACAAAACCTTGTATTGCCATTTTTCAGTTTATGGACTTGAATATGCATTAATTTCATGGTGAGGTGAAAGAAAGTCATTACACTGAAGTGAAGTATGTTTTTTTCCTTCTCTTGTAAAGTCGTCATTTTTGTTTTGTTTTGACAGCAGCGATAAGTGTCTATGAATTTGTGAACAAGCTATAACAGACAAAAATGCATCTATAGGCCCATATTGAAAACTGTGGGTTACACTGATTACAGTGATTTTCTTCATGTAGTGTTTATACACTGCTTTAAAAATATATAATAAACTTATAAAATACACATTGCTATAATTTATTTAAAATTTGTCTTTAATTGATACACTACTGGTGATGCCTATGACGTAGTCAGAAGTGCATATTGTGATGATAATGACAACATTGTCATATTGCCCACCTCTAGCTACATATATATCGTCGCTGTCCAAAAAAATTATGTATCTCCATTTTTGCTGATTTTTATTTTCCACATGATTTCAAAGTGACAGCTGTGAAAATAATTCGGGTTCCATTGATTACATTGAGAGAAGACTTTTTGTCCTCTCCAGTAAAGCAGAAATTTTGGAGATACTTGTTTTTCTATGGACAGCGACGATATTCACATAAGGTCATATTTTACTGACCTCAGATTACTGATTTTAGCTCAGGCCTATATCACTGCTGCCCAAAAACCTTCTATAGTCATACATAACAGTTGTTTTGTACATTTAGTCAAAATTTCATTAAAAGTAAAGAACATTTTGTGTTCTCCTGTGAAGTCAACATTTTGGACAGCTATGATATATAACTACGGGAAGACACATTAGCTGTTATTGGCAACATCTGATAAGTGGTTATGATTATGCACTATTGAAGAATGCTAAAATTACAATGTACCAGAGCGGGAGTTAACCTCAAATACTTACAGTATGTATGCTGATAGCAAGACACTAACCAGACACTATGCATATTAGCAGGCTATTGACTTGTCCACAAGTTTGGGATCCTGCAGATCTGACCCACCTCATTTGCGCCATAATACTTTTGGTAACAGTGAAACTATGCAGCACTAGCATGCCCCAACATTCCCTTTGATAAATGGAATGAGCTGAACCCAGCTCAGCTATGCACTTTGACCTCTGCGCCACCCATAGCTGTGGCTGCACGCACCTGGAATAGGGTTTTATATTTTTGCCTCTGGCCAACTTCCATTGCACTCCCAAATAGTTGAGCCCCTATGAAAGAGGGGAAAGAATTGCATATCTTGTTATTAGCGTCCCGTTGATGATTCGGAGGAAGAAGAATGATTATGCAGGCCCTTTTAAGTTTTGAGCCACTGGAGGCAGAATAGCTGCAAGGGAAAGGCCATGTGATAACACAACCCCAATGATTTATACCTCCCTGCTCCCGAAGCTGTTTATGGCCTGTTTACATGGCAGAGACCTTTTCACCCCTTTCTTTTTCCTCTATTTTCCCTTCTTTTTGGAACAAAGGACATGCTTATTTAAGATAATGTTGTGTTAATAATGTGTTGGACCAATAAGGTTGGAGGTTACTCAAAGTTTGGGTAAGGTTCTGATGATGGGACCACACACTGTCTTATGTGTGTATATATATATATATATATATATATATATATATATATATATATACACACTAGACAATCATCCATGGCCAACAGCCAAAGTCTCACAGTAATGCAGAAGTGAATGAAGATTTTGGAAAGCTTTACATATCATATTACTTGTTACTCCAAATAGTATAACCAATTCAGATTTCCATGAAAGAATACTAGCTACATTACTGACGACTACTAAATAAATAAAGCAATACTAATAAAAGCAATACTAAAAATACTAAGGTGGATACCTGTATATTTAAATAACCATACCCACCGATAGACATAGATATGAATAGGTGGTACAGTTCAGTCGACAGTATAATAAACATATTTAAAAAAACAGGATGAAGAAATACACTATGAGATCCAGTGTACTGATCTGATTTCTTTACAGTTAATAAAAAATAATTTCTTTCAAACACAGTAACATACAGAAAGCTCCAATTCCACATACTGATCCATTTTACTGAAAACAATGTGGACAAGCACGCTCATCAACCACTCTTGGACAGGTTTTAATGAGTGGTAGGCCCAAAGACTTTGAAAATATTCTGTTGATTTTGTTACTTAAGATAAATAGGGTGAATAATAGGACATTGTGAGAGCGGAGAGCATGTTGACGAGACTGTGTACAAAAACAACAGTTCAACAGGGCAATCTGGACGTACTAATGAGAAAAGTATGCTCTGTTTTTCAAATGTGGGAGCAGATAGCTGGTTTCTGTGGCTGTAGGAATCTCTGGCATTGTTTTGCTATATAATTTGCATTGTTTGTCGGCTGCCTGGGTAGTTTCTAAATAGCTTACCTCTGGTGCAGTGAATCATAGGACTTGTACTGATGGCTCTGTGAAGGTGATCATTCCACTGATTGTCTCTGCAGTGAATATCAGGGATTACTGCGCCATTGACAGTAACTGAAATCTGAAATATATACACCATTGTACAAAACTCCACCACCATTTCATTTATTGAATTTCCAGCCAAAACAGGCATAACGGTAATTAATTTTTTAAGCATCAGATAAAAAAGGAGGAAACATATTAAACAAGAAATTATGTAGATCTCTTTACAACTAAATATATCATTATTCAGTATTTAGTGTGTCAACCCTTTGCCTTTATCACAACCATCCACTGTTTTTTTTAAAGAAATCTGCATTATTTTTCTCCCAAGTTAAGTCTGACAAGTAGTTTGCTGCTTCTCACACATGCAGTAATGTTGAAGTTTGCACAGGGGCCAGTCCACGATTCTAAAAAATAGCAATACCTTCTCTTCTGACATGTCTTGATCATCTCAGTATTAGTCAAGTGCTTTAGTCTTTATCTTGGTGTACAATTAATTTCTTGTTTTACAGAGAATACTGAATGAAGTTTGTCAGCATTTATAATACATTTAATCAGAAACAATAACCACCTCTAGGTATTATACATCCCAACTGTGCACTGGTCCTGCATTCTGCTTGACAGATGGCTGTAGATGTTGTTCAAAGAGTTTTTATTGTTTTGGCAGTGTACATACTGCCTTCTGTTACTTCCACAGATCACAAATGTAACCTCTGCATCTCAGATGTCCAATTATGATCTTCTTTTTATCTCCTTTTTAATGCATCTCCTTTTCTCAGTGAGGGCTTGTTAACAGCTACACATCCTTTCAGAACCAGAGCACTGAGTTGGAGTTTTTCACAGTAGAAGGCTGGACAGAAACACCTGTGGATGTTTTTTTAGATCTGAAGCAAGCGAGGAGCTTGTTGTTGTTCTCTCTCTCTCCCTCTCTCTCTAAAAGATGAAAGCTTTAAGTGTTCTTTATCAGATGGTGAAAGTTGGTGGTCTACCAGATCCAGCATGCCTATTAGGAGTTCCATTGTTTCTCCCTTGCTTATAACAATTTTATGAACTCCAATTTGGGATACTTGTGTTTTTTTTTACACATTATTTCTTTGACTCTTTAATCTCCTTCTGTAAGCAAGTGGAGCATCTTATCTATCCATTCTCCTTAGAGCACTTTTAGATGCACATGAGAAAGAAATTAGCAAAACAACTATGGTGTTCTTGTGTAGTTACTTGTTTGAATGTTTGTGCCTCTTGGGGAAGGAAACATAATGTCAGTGACTCCTTTGGGAACAGATTTTTCCGGGAGGGCACAGCTGTCCTTGGTTTTAGAATTGGAAGGATAGAATGGTGGAAGTGCCAGTGGAGTGTGCAAAAGTTTAGAGTGGACAAATTAAGTACTGGATGAATAGCTTAATCGAATGAATAACTTGTGCCTAATGAGTTTCTTTTTTTTAATTGACAGTATTTTAAAACAAGAAAGGGCAGTCTCTGACACCCAGCACTGCACAATCGTATCCAAAAAGTTTAGCTGATTTTCTATGTGAAAGTCAAAACATGCTCTACTGAGAATGTGCATGAATATGTAAATAATTTACTAAGCTAAATAATAAACAGGACCTATTAATGCTCAACTAATGCTAATTTTTCAGGGTTCATAATTATATTTATTGGTCTTTACCAAAAAAGATTTATACTTTAATAATGCTTATTATTAATTTTTCTCATATCGTACATCTGTATTCACCCTCTGTCTGGAAAGCTCCGTTAGAGCTCCCTGTCCCAGTACAGTGGTTAGCTTGCCCACGCTGTTGGTGGGCAATGGTCAACTGCCAGAGCCGCATCCTGCTGCAAGTTCCACCCCAACAAAGAAATAAAACTAGAGAAGCATAGTAGATCTCCTTTAACTCATTTTCACTTAGAAAATTATCTATTTCAAAAATATCTGCTAGGTCTAACTGGACTGAAAGAAAATCAAACGCCGCTGCACTTTCTTGCTCTCTCCAACACATACAACATTGGAAACCAAAGGTAGCTTCCTGAGTGCGTATGGAATTACCGTCCAACAGCGTTAGTGCAGTTACCACTGTAGCCACCATCAGTCTGACTCAGCAGATCTGACGCAGAGATTAAAGCTGATTAAAACAGTGTCCTGGCACTGAAATGGACACACGAGACGACACACACACATGTATCCATCGATCCTCGTTTATTTTTGCTGGATGCTTTACATTGAGCCAGTTCCTTTTTCATCTCCGTTCCTCGCTTTCTTTAACACTAAAGCCATCCACCAAACTTCACTCTGCTTGGGTTGGCAGTGTGAGAGACGGTGCACACGCATGTGTGTGTGTCTGTGCGAGCCAAAGGTATGTAATCCTTCAAAGACTCAAAAGGCAGTCTGCAACCACAAACTTGCAGGACTTTGGTTTATTTAAGCAAGGGCTTCACACCCTAGTGTCTGCTCGTTGGCTGTCAGACACACACATACACATCTACATGAAGTAGAGACATTAACCTTAGAATTCTAAAGTATTATAGTTGTTTTGCTTTTCTGTTTAAGTCAGAGGCCACCTTTCAGTAATATAATTTTCAGATAACATCACAATCACTGAATGCATTTAGGGTTAATTAGATTATAAGACGCAAAAATTGCAACTAAGTACTAAGACTAAACTCGTAAGGTGTGGAAAAAATATACCTGCTGATTATGTTCTAAAAAACGAAAAGAACGTGAGCTCAAACACAACATTTAAAGTTACTGAGGATTCTGTAGTACCTTCACAAAGAAAGTGGGTTTGAGGAATTATCACTCTTTGGACTCTTAAGGTTTTGTAGTAGCTATAATGATACTATTCATATCTGTATAAGACAAAACCTGTATAACTCCGCGCCATTTCTGGTAAGGAAAATAACGTAAATTTCATATTTTAGTCTTAGTGAAAATGCAAAGTACTGCTTAATATTTGACTTTTGTATTGGCTGCTGCAAGGTCTCTGTAGGTGGACTGGCCTTTGAAATGCTGCCCAGGTAAAGTCTGAGCTGTCCTTGCTGAGTTTTCTTTTTTTTTTTTTTGGTCCAATCCATTTTCCACCATGAACTTTCATATCACATTTTGGCATCGCAGTGCAAATTCCCTCTTTTGTTTGACCCCCCTGTCCAGGTCCCTATGTCATTGAAGCCAAATCAAAGCTTTTCATCATTTTCTGTTTTTAACTGTTTGTCAGTAAAATTCAAGCATCGGTTGGATGCAACTGAGACTGAAAAGGTGGCCCACTACCTGACACCAAATCTGATAAATATTATTTAAGCGTCATTCATTCTGTCTTTGCAGTGAGGCTTTTGCATGAATGAGTGATTTTCTATAGTGCTCACAAGTTTTCAACTGTGGGTTTTGGGATCTCTCTCTGCCTTTCATTAGGATTCAAGCATGGCACAGGTTCTCCAGGCCCAGCTTCTTTATTGGTCAGAAAAGGAATGCACCTCTGGTTAGCGTTGGCATTGTGTCGAGATGCTATCTGAGCCTGCTTCTCTGCCTTGCATCTCTGGAAAAAGGCAGACATAACGTATTCAGACAGGGACAATGCAATGGGAGTCTAAATAGTTTTGCAAGAATTTGGTCCTATAGTTTTTCTCTTTTTCCATAGAACGTCCAAAACAAAGGCAAAATACTCTCTCAGCACAACCAAGTTATTAGTGCTTTCAGTGCACAACTCTTCATATTTAGCATGTTTTTATGGTGTTTTCATCGCCATGGAACACCATTTTTAATCAGTGTTATTGTGAATTCTTCCTTTTCCATGCGCTGGCAAACAGCTCAGTGGAATTTCTGACTTTACCATTTTGTACCAAAAACCCACTCTCAGATGTTAGCCACCACAGCGCCTCAGACTTGTCAGTAGTTTGTTAGGATAGCAAATGCGCTCCATTTTTCAGCTAACCGCCTTCTACCGTCAGTTAGCCAGGATGGATTTCCCTTCTTTTTAACTTTAGGAGATGGTTACTTAGCAAGAGTCCAACAAAAATACATCTGTATCATAAAAACATGTGGCTAATTTGTTCTGCACTGCATTTACCGTGTCTCCTACTTATCATAGTTGCCTGATTCCTTTTGCTCCCTTTACTTTATCAAAAGTATCTTCAAGCAGTATTGCTAGGCAGTAATGAGATTTCAGATGCTTGTTGCTTTATGAATTTCCCATTACTGAAGGAATCATGACTTCAGATTTGGAAAGCGACACAAAGGGTATTAATGAGTGCATAGTAGAATACTAAAATAACATTGAGGAGATTTTATTTGGCCGTTTCATTGGCTCCAGCTCTTTATTGGACTTTGTACAGAGCTTACCTCCACAATCCTAATAAGCCAAGACAGAAAAAAAATCCTATTTATGCCAAGGCTAGAGGCTCCAACAACAACAAGCCATTTCAAGCCATTAATATCACCACAAAAGACCCTGGGTGTGGCTTAGGAAGCCCCTTGCATCTTGCACATTTCCCTAGTATTGACTAATTAATTCCAGCATCAGTTGCATTGTATATGATTCATTCTTATAAAAAGGTTGATTATAAGTGTTTGTTCAGACAGTGACCTCAGTCCATCTCTGTCTGAGAAGTCACAGTTTTTTAATAACCATACAGGCCCATTAAAACATAAATTACTAGTGCATTAATATTTTTTCTAGCTCTGCTGGATCCTGAAACATTACAGAACGTGTCCTCTGAAGTATCCTTTGTAGTCTCAAGTTTCCTCTGTGTTTAGTTAGACTGGATGTGCAATTCAGCTCTTAAATCTGAAGTCTGTCCTCATTTCACCAGATCCTACAAAGTTCTTTTACAATCCGTTTGTCTGGTACTGCTGGCTTTTGCCATTTTTTGGGAGGCACATAAGCACCTCAGTTAGAAAGCTATAAATTTAGATAGAGTAGGCCCACTTGTCTGAGGTCTAACAATTAGTGTCTGTCCTGCAGACACCAAGACTGTCATTTTGACCTGGTGGCTAGTTACCTCTGGCTGTAATATCCCATTACCCAAGCTATCATTGACGGGCGGGCCTCCAACCGGTCGTTAGCCTGATCCTAGGACAGTTAAGGGTTAAGCTAGGAGCCAGCCAGTCCAAGCTGTTAAATATCAAAGACTGGCCTCTTGGACACGGCAAGGCTAGCATCACTGCACACTTTAGGAGCAATCCTAGACTTCATTCTAGACTCATATAGTATTTACTCATGCATAAATTCTTTATCTCTCCGAGGCAGCCATCACTTAGACTGAAAATGGAAAATAAGCGTGCGGAGGTGTAATTTACATTATTAATCTCAGGAGAATGTGTTGAAGTATAATAACGGTAGCTATATTTCCAAGCTGTGGATGATCTTGTCCCTCTGCATGTCAAATCTAATCCCTCGCTTTCTGAAGGCTTATGTTTAACACTGGGCACTTTCAAAAAGCCTTTGCTGTCCATCAGAGAAGAAAAATAACGACTGTGGTTTAGTAAGTCCGTAATCTGCCCATAAGCGTGTGGCTGAATATAGGATGCCGGAGTCATGGTACACGCATTAGCTGGAAATTTCCTTCTTTGTGGGTGGTAAGGCAATGAATAAAACAGGCCTCGGTGCCGTTTCTCTGCCACGTACCAAAATACCCATTACAATAAGTGGCATCTGCTTAATACAAGTTAAACACATAGCATTTCTTAACTGTCACCACGCACCCAATGCATGCAGTGATTTTTCAATTACACACTCTGGCCCTTGTCCATTCCCTGTGTGTTGGGCCTATTATTACCTTCTGACAGACACGTGGATTTCTGTGTCAATCTCTAAGCTACTCATTAGTGTCATCCATCCAGTATCTGAGTGTGAGAAAGCTGTCAGACTAAACAATATTCATATAAACCTTAAAAATTGCTTGAAAGTTGAAAGTTGCTGTACTATGACAATTATGTTATACTGTTATACTGTAACAATTACAGGCAGTTATTTGATTTATTGCATTACCATACAGTTAGCATTTTTAATTAGCAGAGTGAAGCTTTCATGTATTGGTTTATAATGTCAAGAAATGACAAAACTTGTCAGCTATGGAAAAGTGTTTTTTTTTAGAACCGCATGCACTGCGGTAACTTTTCTTCAAATTAAAATCTTAACAGAACGTCTACACTACTTACAGTGGACTGACATTTTAGAATGAACCTTTTTAATAGCAATGAACAACAAATGATCGTTTAACTATATCATGTATATTGTAAGAATGGCTTGCAGTATTGTTATATTTTTGCCATATCACCCACCCTCACATGATTGATACGTTCTGTCTGTTTTTAAAAACCTTTACATTCAAGTCAGCGTCATTTAAGGCTCAGAAATATGTGGTTGTATATTCTACACAAGTGGGAGCAGTAGGAAGAGGCTGTAAAACTGACAAAAGTGAATTATTGGTGTGTGTTTCTTGCCTGTATTAGTGTGTATGTGTCTTCATTTCTCTTCTTGGCTCTTTACGGGTTTTACTGCAGTGTGGGAAGGTCTTCTGTTTTGGCCTCTGTTCTGTAGTTTGAAACACACACACAGTCATTTTTTTTCATACCACACTGAGCTACAAAAATGGCAGTTGTGGAAAAAGTCAGATTTGATAATATAGGTTACCCGTTCTTTTAAGTTAAAACAACAAATCTTTCTACTGTGAAGTCCACTCCATCCCCCAACTGACTCAGACAAACTCTCTCTCACTTACACATAAACATATACTGATGCTGAGCAGGAGAGGCTGGCTTTTTCAGTCTGTTTACACAGTTGTCAAGCTCTCCTGCTCTGAAAAGGGGTGCTCATTGACCTTTTGGTCGTCAGGTCTCTGATTAGACTGCACTGGCCCTTCAAAGCCAGAGGCCCGCTGCAAAAAGTGAATCCAACTCAAGAGCTAGTCCCTCTCGTTGATTGGCTTTTATGTTTGAGAAGCTCACAATATTGATTGCTAGTCTTTTGTAGTAAAGGCCTGTTCTGTGGCCACTCTTTCAAAGACTGAGATTAGACGTGACTTGGGAACTACAAGAGTGAATAGCTGAATCAGCACAAACCCTTGAAAGGACTGGGATCTAAAAATGCATCAGTGTAGTGACACCAAGATTCTATAAATGATAATTGCTTTTTGTAGAGACTTTTAGAGATTTTATCAAGCATTTACTAATTTCCATAAGAATTGTAATCAGACTGAATTGTTAGAGGTCAGAGATTTACACCCTAAAAGACTATTTACTGTTTGTACAAGGTGAAGTAACCTTTCTGGCTCTACAAAAGCCATAGACAGTGTAGAGATGATGAGATACTCCTGGCCAGCCTCATATATTTTACTCTTTTTACTCCTCCTCATGTACCCTTCTCTCTAATTCCTCTTTTGCCATAGATCTCTCTTTCTTTCTGTCTGACTGCAGCACATTCTTGCAGGAGCAGGCGATTATAGGCTGTCAAGAGTCCAGGTCTGTTAGGGGGATGTATACATAAACAGCTACACTGGCCTGCACGCCCAAAAAAGCACGCCACCTCCACTGCTCCCCCGTTTATTTATTTAGCATGGCTCTCTAAGCTCCTGCTCACAAGCTCTAATATAAATATTACACCACATGGAAAAGAAACTGAATTTTAAGACGTGCCATTCGCTCTAATAATTGGAGTGAGGGGCTGGAGGACACTGGCTGCTTTCTGGACTTCTAGAGGGTGTGTATATGTGTGTGTGTGTGTGAGACAGAGAGGGAAAGATGTGGGTGTTATGAAGCTTAGGGCACCTGACGGGCTGAATAGCACTCAGTAAGCGTACAGCTAGCAGCCTCTTATGAAAACAACTCTGTCCACACAGTGCAGCTCTACTGAAAGCCAGGGCAGAGGAAGTTTTGAATAAAAGCTTTTAGGCAGCCAGCGAGGCCTTATCTCCAGCATCTAAGAGCACACAGTGGGGCAGGGCCTGGGGATCTGCGTATTTCAGGCACGAGAGACCTGCTGCACATTAGAATGGTGTATTTTCTCTAGACCTACTTTGGCGAACGGTCAACAGCCCACTTAGCACGGCCGGTCACGGATCAATACTGCCTTTCAAGCAGTTCAGGCCTAGTAGGCCAAGCCGCGGGACAGAATGACATTGTGTGGTGCTATATAGACTCATATGGACAGATGCACTGAGGTATTGACACACTGGTGGATTTTACTTGCTCACTAACCATAGTTGCCCTTTGCGCCCGTGTCATATGTGATTGAGAAAGACCTCCAAGGTTCTTAATCTTCAGTAACGTAGCATATATATTATATGTATTATATATAATTCAGTACAATCTGATACACTGAATTGGTACATCTGTATTTAATTTGTTATTCAATAATTGGCCTAGATTAAGGTTTAGCAGTGGCACTAATGCACGAATGAAAATCACATTAAAAAAATAAGAGTTAATCTGTTTTATGTAGAGAATTGACAGTCCTGTTTAACTGAAACTAATGGTGCTCAATAGTGTACACAAAAAATATTTTTAAGCTCCCTAAAATCAGTATCATTGACCCTAACAGGAACATGTGAAGATTTCTGAACTCACTGGTCTGAGAAATCCTAGTACTACCACTACACACACACACACACACACACACACACGCACACGCACACACACACACACATTCAGCAGTAATAGACTGGAGCCACAGGCTGGAGTCACCCTCCAGGTCACTCCCTGGCTCCAGACAGCCAAGACGGCTCCTGTCTCCTTCGGGTAACACTGGAGATTAACACGCTGTTCACAAGCCTGTCTGCTGCAGTACTATCACCACAATCACATGTGATTCAGACAGGCAGTGAAACCTCAGACAGTTTGCTCCATTTAACTGTGCTGTTGATATCTAAATTAAGCCTAAATGCCAGTGTGCTGAAATGTTTTCCCTCTTTCTCCTGTACTCATCTACAGTTTTCACACAGGACAGTCTTTACTGCCTTTTTTTTAAAAGAATGATTATTGTTTCTGATATGTGAGATAGAACAACTACATTATCAAAATAATTTTGTACACAATTGACTGATACCTATAACTTTACTGATCGAATTGTAAAACTGCTTAAGCTTTCCAAAAATCTCACACATTCCTCACCAAGATCAACATATTTCTTGAGTGTGTGACATTGTTGGTTTTTGAGGGTGTTGCTGGGCAGCCTGGAGCCAAAGCTTTTGCTGTATTTACTGACGGGTCAGTGTCTGACACTAAACCGGAGTAGGTGCTCCACATCCCTTAAAAATAAATAAATTTTTACCAGTTTGTAAAAAGATAATTACTGATAATGGAGATCTCTCAAACAGAACAATTTAGTTACAACCCTGGTGTAATGCATTTGATTAGTACAAGGAAGCATCTGATTATTAGAGCTACATGTCTAATTAGTGCTCTACAGGGAATCTAGTGGAACAGTTTAAAAACTACTATCATTTACTACTTTACATAATTTTTTACTGGAAAATAATTGCAGAAGCCAAACCTAAGATTTGATGCATAAACACATTACACATGCTTTCTACCAGTGTGATTTAAAGCTATAATTGGGCATGAAATACTGATAATAACATAACCTGAGAACATCATGCATGAGTCTGACCCAGCCTAATCCATGGTGCTAAGATTTCATTGTGAACTCAATATAATCTGCCAAATCTGACACATATCCAGGTTTAATTTCTGGTTCATGCAACATTCCTTGCGGTACAATTGTTAAGTTACTTTGTAGGAACAATAACAGCAATAATCAGCTCACTAATAAAGCTGATATTAATAGTCTAATTACCTGCTGTGAAAAAATCTGTTTTAATTCCACTTGATCTAAAGTGGGTGTAAATGAAGTCCAAGTGAGTCTCAAACACAACAAATATTTGAAAAATTATGGGTCAGAAATGATGAACAAACTTAATCAAACCTGACACACATGGTCAGATCCTTATGAATTTAGAGACAAATATATCAAGCTTCAAAGCAGAATCTAGGACCAGTTGCCCCAGCCCAAATGGAGAGCTGAGTTCTAAATGTCCCAAGAGGTCTTGGTAAAGCTGAATAATTCTCTCCTTGCTTCTCTATTATTGGTAACCGATCTGAAAGCACTTAAAAGCATTCAGAAACTGGAGGAGCCTTTCATAGTTCTGCGAATAGCTGCTGAACACATGCTTACACTGATTGAGAAAATATCTCTTCTGTCACCCTCTGCAGGCAGGATTTTGATTGGCACCCTTTCACCTTCCATCCCTCCAAAAACCTCTGGGCCTTGGTGTACGTCCAGATTAATAATGAAAAATAGCCAACGTTTGCTTTCATGACCTCACATTATTCACTAATGGAGGATCAGCTTACTGTGCAGGGATGTGCATATGTATGCAATGTTTTGTGCAAAATATGTACCATAAAGAGGGTCTTTTTCTGAGCTCTGAGTTTGTAACATGCACAGCATTGATAGTGAATAATGTTGTCTTTGGACACCTTCAGTAGGGTCTGGTTAAAAGTTGCCCTTTTATAGTGTTGCACGATGAAACTAACTCCAGCTGCTACCCAAATCCTAATGTTAACTACTATAAAAGAATGAGCCAAGCTGTTGTTCTTATAAAAGCAGCTCTCGCTAACAACCTTTGAAAACTGTTTTTCTGATCTGTCACTTGGAAAGCTTTTGGAGTGCGGGTGTGAGGTCTAGCAGTCAGTGATCAGTAACAGAGAGAAGCTTAAAGGATAAGTCTCAAAGCACAAAGCTGGAACGCTTGGAGCTTCCCTTCTGTCTGACCCACCTAAAGCCACTCATTAATCAGCATCAGCTGTGCTCTGCGTGTATGTAGGCCTAATACTTTATAGTCTCATTATAATGGTTAAAGTGGTATTCATTATTCACTTGGATCAAACTGCAGTGTGCGACAGATAATAAACCTGCAGCATTAGTATCTTTTAAAACCTTGCATGCCATTCAGTTATATAAATTTGAAGTACCTACAAAAATTAGTTCATTTAAACAAGTTTTTATTGTTGATGCATCAATTGCTTAAGAAAAACAATTATAGTAAGAAATATGATGCACATGACGCATGTGGTACAAAGTAGTGGTGATATGGTTTCCTTGTTCCATTGCCCCATAAAAACAAAAATGCTTCACATTTAGAGCCTTGAATGGTGGCGGTGGAAAAGTGGGAATGAAATCAAGTAGGCAAATTAGAGTAGTCTGTTTATCAAATAATAATCTGTAAGTTAATCAATTTGAGAAATAATAATTTCTTTAAACATGTAGCAAGGTGAGCCATCTGAAGGCTTTGCTGGTCTGCAGTAGCACTGAAACATCTCTAAATAAAAAGCTCCACAGTGGACTAAGAGCTGTGGGCCAGGTTGTGGTCTGTGTGGCATGGGTCAACTGAAAGGGCAGCGCAGTGGGGTTTTATGCAACCTTAGTAGTTGTATCTGTGTAAGAGAGAGAGAGAGAGAGAGAGAGAGAGAGAGAGAGAAGGAGAGAGTGAGTAGGAGACGAGAGAGCGAGTGGGAGAAAGTGTTCTTGGGGAAAGGTAGTTGGCCTTACGGCCTGTGTAAAGCCCCCCGGCTACCCCACAAGGTGAAGTGAGGCATTGTAGGTTCAGGTTGCCGTGTGGAGGGGTCTCCGCTCTCTCCCTCTCTCACACAAAGGAAAGGGGGCTGCATTGTCCAGAGCAGATCAGCCATGCTTCACAGTGCAGTGGAAACAAAAGCCCAGTCTTTCATCTGGCCCTGTCAACTGACCCACGCAAAGCAGGCCACAGCCTGGCCCACAGAAACCTCTCTAAGGAGAGCCTTCATGCAGGAGCCAAATCTACATTGAGAGCAGCACAAGCTAGAACCGTCATAGGTAGATACCTCTCCTTGCTTATGTTTAGAGCTTTAGAGCAGCCTGTTCTTAAGTCATATTATTTCCAGGTATTCTCTTCTGTTTACCATTCGAAGTCTATACCTCCTACTGTGTGTTGCAATCTGTCACAATGGCTGTATTATATGAATGATACAGAGCACTTTAGGTTAAGGCAAACAACAAATTAGCTGGTTTTCATTTTCAGTTATGCACAAATTCCTAAAGATGCTTGCAGAATCCAACACAAAACTCCACTGTGCTTTACTAGCCCTCTGTAAGCTGTACATGACTGGAGTCCTGACAATTTAGAGTTGCTGCCGTGGCCCATTTAATAAGAACTGAAGTCACAGTTACGATGGATACTTCTCACTTGTAGGCATGTGTTTAAAGATCAGGCTTCCATAAAGGTCTGTTATGTACATTTTCATAATTCATAAAAAGAGGTGGATAGAAAGGTAGTTACTGACTGTAAAAATGATCACATTGTTTCGTAATCAACATCAACACTGCACTAGAAGAGAACCATAAAAGCCTAAAACCCTCTTACCCTGCAGCATGACCAGTTTAAGCTTGCAGACACAAGGCCTACTCCGGCCTATTGTTGGTAGGGAATCTCCCATGCACGGATAGGCTGAAGGGTATTCTGGAGATTATTTTCCTCGTGCCATTGTCGTCGAGAGAACCAGAGTCTAGCGTGAGTTGTAACAGAGGCACTCATGTCAAACACTCGCTTCCTGTAAAGTGGCAAGCACAAATGTGTGTTTATTCAGGTTGGTTGTTAAGGCTGGGATTGTGAAATATTGCTCTATTGTGTGATTGCCCATGCACTGTATCACATTACGCACAGGAATTGAGGATTTACTAGGGCGCCCTTTATGCACTTCAGGCCATGTGCGCGTGTGTCTTGGACTACTTGTCTATGAAAAGAGACTGACCAGGCCAGTGTTTGCATTGCAGGTCACTTCCTGGGCAACAACACAGTGATTGATGTTCTACGGAGCCAAGGCTATGAGGTGGAGCACACGCCGGCGGGCCAGCCCATTACCAGGTAACACACAACTCACGCACACTCTCACACACACACACACACACACACACACACACACACACACACACACACTTAAAGGTGCGTCCCTTGCCCCAAGAAAACTTTGACATCACTGTAACTGAACCACTACAATGTGTTTTATATAGGTGCCTATATGAAGACACTGTATGCTTTTCAATCGCCTGTGGGTTTTTAAGTAAATCCCACTCCAGAGGAAGACACCATGAATGACCTCTTCTGTTGCTTCAGGGGTTTTAAAAATGTTCTTGACGGTTGCCCTTTTGCACAATCCGTTGTTCTGTGTTTTCCTTTTGTTCCAAGTCCCAATCTTTAGTACTCTGCTGTGGGAGTATGCTGTTTCTCAAACACACTTAACAGACCCTAGCTGCGAACATGCTGTGGTCTTATGTTTCCCAACAACAGGAACAGCATCAACACTATCTAGTTCAGGACTGGCCCTCACAAGTTATTGCGGTCTTGCTTGACTCATTTCCTCGACTGTAGCATTCAGAGAGAACTGGGATATCCAAAACTGCCATACCCGAGGTTTTGGGCACTAATGCACAGCATCTTCTCATGGAATAGTAACGGACTGCTTGCCAAAGGATCCAGAATGAGGTGGAAGAAAAGGGAGCGGCCACAAATTTGCAATTTATTATGATCCGCCCGCAAACTTGTCCCTGTGAAATTTTCAGCCATATTATATCCCTCACAATTGTGTAACGTTTCATGTGCCACTACATTGCTAGCAGTGCCCGAAGGCTTGCACGTTTGTTTATTTTTTTTTTCCTCCTCTTTCTCTGTTTTCACCGACTGGATATCAAATGGAAATCATTTTCCAAGCAAGCGTGCACTTTTGTTGATGCAATTTCATCCCGCAGGCCCAAAACAGATGTCGAGTTATGCTCCAGCTCGCCTGGTTGTCTCGTCTGTGAATAATTGAAAAATTTGCCCGATAATAAGGCCCTTTTGTTTTTCCGTGTTTGTCCACGTTCATGTCCGTCATCAAAGACGGGCTCTACCACTTCCTTGCAAAATCCAGCTTGAGTCACCCAGTCAGCAAGTGAACCACCAAATGTTTAAAGGCAGCAGCAGACTGTAATCCACTAATCACCTAATTGCGCCATTTGGACCAGCGATGGTGGCGATTCGGCTGCAAAAATAAACCACGTGTCAGGGCGGCGGTATTTATAGTGTGAGATCAGAGTCACGCTCCTGACTCTAAAGCTTCTATCAGTAATCTCTGAAGCTGTCAGGAAAGAATTTCATTGCAAGAAAGCTTTCTAAGCAGCCTGTGTTGACTAATATGTAGCAAAATATATATTTACAATCTTAATAATTATTTTACATCCACATGAACCACTGACCAACTTGTGACTCCAAACTCAGGTTAGGTTCAGGGGTAGTTGCTCCCTTTGTTTGAATGGATGAAAATGCCTCCTTGTGAGCAAAGCGTCCAGTCCAGCAAGTCTATGCTTGCCTAAATAGACCAGTCCATATAATCAACTGCAGAGGGTCCCCTGGGTCTCTAGTGCTGGGCCAGAATGGAGCCATTGTGCACAGGGCTCGCAATAACTTTGCCACAATGCTTTCACAACCTGAAACGTGCTGCCGGATTTTAAAGCATGGAAATGCAAGCCAAATTGTTTAACGTCAACTTTTCATCTGATGAAACTATACGCTTTTACACAATATCAGAATTTAACAAACCTTTCATGTTCTGCTGCACACAACAAAATTAAGATACGGATACTATAACGCAAACAAGAGGATTTGTCACTCTGTAAAGCACCAGTCTTACTGGAGTAACTACTAATACTGCCATCACCACCAGAGAGCACTGATCCAGTTTTACCTTTTTCCAAAATTAAAACAAAAACCCAGATAAACCAGCTGTTCTTCATTCTGTGTGAATATTTAGACCAATTACAAGTGGTCTGAAATGACTTGAAATACTACATTAACATGCGATAAAGCTAAAAAACAAAGTTACAAAGTTTAGAAAGAAAAGTTGTTGTTCTATTAGTAACAAACTACTTCCCAAAGCTGCTGCATCCACTTTATGTCCAAAGCCACCATTAGATTGACAAGTTTAGTGCTTCTTGCTATAGGCCCTAACTTGGACAATAAAATCACTGTTACACTCTGAAAATAAAGTTTACAACGAGGAACAAATAAATCTTAATGTGAAGTCCTTAAAGACTATAAAAAGTTGGGGAAACACTGGGGCGCAATGCTTAAACCTCATACACTTAAAAGTGTATCATGTAAAGTATGAACCTTCCTTAAATCTTTAAGGTCATAAACCCTTGGAATTTGTGTGTTTCTGGAGAATTTGCATGCTCTGCCTCTCTCACTCCTTCTGGGTGGCTATCTCTGTCTCGTAATCAGATAACAAAATCAGTTCATCTCTCCGTTCTGCTTTCTCCTCTGTTTTATCCCCCCACACTCATCAACATACACACAGTATGTCTCACAGCAAGAGGTGAGATGGTGGGGATGGAGATTACACACCCAAGAAAAACAGTCTTTTTACTTTATCAAGCCATCATTCAAAATATGCAAGCCTTGGTCAGAAGAAGAATGCCATTTCGCCTCACCTTTCTTTTTCTCCTCTTACGCACACACACATGCATTTATGAAATGGATGGGTTGCCAGATTGAAGGAGACACTAGAAGCCTGAGGTCCGGAAAGTTCCATTATAAAAATGCACCAGCAAGTCAGAGGAGGTTTGGCTTCCCAACTTATTTGCACCATTGCCGCTATAATAGATTCCTGTAATGTTTCAAACACCATTTGAAGCCACATGAATGTGCGTCAGTAAAGACATCTCTCAGAGCCAGATTGAGCTTTCATCAGAAACAGATGCTTCCTTTTTATCTTCAGAAAACCAAGATTCCACCTCATCAAACCCATCTCCACTTCCACCCCAAAAATATACAAAGCTCAGAGAATTCAGGTCTTCTTAATGTTCCCAGTGTTCTGGCCCACCGTTGTTGTGATGGAGAACTGTGAATATGTCTGGTCGGAAACTAAAATTCTGGAACTAAAAGTGGCGATAAAACAGTCTGGATTGCTAGTTCAACAAAGTATGCAAAAGAGTTCTACTTTCACAAAACTCATCCATTGCACACAAACCTGTTTCATCTTCAGTTACGCTGGACCAAACTGTGCCAGTTTTCCAGACAGCAAATATGCATACTCCTAGATTAAGAATTTCCAAAGAAAAATCCCCAAATGACTACTTAATCAGGTCCAAAACTAGGCTTAATTTGACTGTAAAACCAAAACACTGATTGCAACCTGTCTGTTTCTATTCCTTTTCTCGACAGCAGCCGGAGATCTCGCCCTCCCAAAGAGGATGGCACCTCAGACGTGGAGTCTCAAACAGAAGCCTTCCTGCATGAAGATCAAGAGTGGCACCATCTAGAGGAGGAGGATCCTTTGCCCCACCTACTGCTCCCAGACAGTCTGGAGCTGCTGGAGAAGGTGGAGCGCAAGCTGAAGAAGAAACGGCGAAACAAGCAAAAGAAGCAGCGCCACCGGCAGTTCAATGACCTCTGGGTCCGCATGGAGGAAAGGTAGGTTATGTTTCATTGGGTTCAGTCTAACCCAAGCGCACTTGTTGGTGCAACAGTGACATTTGCGTCTTTTGGTTATCACTTTGGTTTTCACTGTTTCATAAATGGGGTTTGACAAAGATTAGCGCAAAAGTGTGCAGCTGCTCTCTTTGGATGTCCAGAATTTTTCAGTGAAGCGTGTTATTTTTTGGTAAGGATTTCTCAAGATCCTCCAGATGAAATTTCAGAGTTTCCTTCCCTTTCGCCATCCTAAACCTCATTAGCAGTTGACACAATCACAGTCCACTATCGAGTTCCAAAGCCCAGGTGTGAGGTGGTTTCCTCCTGACAGCTTCACGTTACATTTTGAGCAAGAGGATAAGACAGGTTATGTTAGCTGTGTGTAGTATAGAGTGCTGGGGAGATGGTTGGGTGGTGGTTTGCCTAAGGCCACAGCAGGTTGGTGAAGCATCAACAGGAAAGGATTGTCTCTGAGGCGGAGATGATACTTTGTTTGAGAGCTCCAGAGAATACAGAAGCCCCTTCTAACACATTACACATACATACACACACACAGTTAGTGATTTCATCATCCCCCTGCAGCACTGCTTCTGTCTGAACTAGTCCCTAGTTTTGAATACATCATGGATCTAGGATACTAAGGGATACTTTACCTTGTGTAGAATGACCTTGAATCCAATGCCTGGTCCTGGATTTTTTGTAAGTGTAGTTTGTCTGCTCTCCATAGTCTCTGATTTTCCCGGCTGGCAATAGAAATAACAAAATGTACTCTTACCAATTTACCAAGATTACCAATGCTGTGCCGTACTGAGCTGCCCAGAGGACAAGACCATGAAAACAGGTTAACTGAATAAACTATAATAACAGCCTTTTTATTCATGACTAGCTGATTAACTGTCATGTCAGTGTGAATGAAGACTTACACATATTTAATTTCATGCTTTACGTTTGCCTCCTCAACTCTCTTCAAAAATAACCTTTTAAACAGGTTACTTATTGAAATATACTTCTGCCCTAACTGTCAAAACAATATTCTCGAAATATAAACTGAATTAATTTTTATCTACATTAGAGAAACTCGTCCAGGACACAAACATTGAGGCACTGCAAGACAATCTCAATAAAAACAAATTATAGGGACAAAGGTTTTGATCTCTTTCTTGCTGAAACACAGGAACATGTTAAATGAATTTGCCTGTAATTCTAAACAAGCAGGTACAAGCCATATTAGTCCTATGATAGAATGAATTGTAAAGAAGAAACGAAGAGGCTGAATCTTTGAAACCCATATATCTCTAGGTACTGCTGACAGTCAGAGGAACTGGATATCTTTTTACCTTTGAGAGAAAAAAAAAACCTGAAACAATTTATTCATATTTTTTCTCTATTTCTTTAAACACTGAGTTTTCCAACCTTGTCTCGTGCCAAATTCTACCCGCCTGTACAACATTTTTCCCCTTTCTCCGCATGGAAAATAACCCTGTTTATTGTGCCTGCACGTTTCATAAACTCACACATTTCAGACAGTCCACAAACCTGACAACGCTACGACGGATTATTATAAACATTCAAGCTGGAAACTGTTGACCAAGGTCAGCACTGAATGTTTACGCATGCTGGCAGATCATCATTATTCTATCATCTTTTTTTTTTTTTTTTAATCCAAGCATATTTGTAACTTGAATTTGACTGAAAACATACAGCCCCCCTCTTTCTAAACCTCTCGGTCTGGTCTGCAGGGTCAGTCTGAATAGCTTCTTTTCTGCTGTTGCTTTGATGCATGGCCTAATGCTAACTGTCAAAGGGCATTAAACGACTTTTCTCTTGATACCCCTGGCATGATTTTGTATTGGAGGTCAAGCTTAAGTAAATCTTTATTCAGACTTCTCGAACTGAGAATATAAAAGGTAAAAACAGAAGAAAAAACACTGGGAGGACATGTAGGGAAAAGTGAAAGCAAGCTTTGAAAGTAATTTCTAAAACAAGCAACCAAGTTCTGCAGCCAAGGCCAATCAATGCAAAGTAAATATTATTAACTACAAGCATGTGAGTCTGATGAAAATTAACGTATGTGGCTTTGCCTGAATATTCAAGCTTGTTTTTGGACTTTTTTGTCCCATCTCATGAATTTGAAGTCCTGATAGCCATATATGGCCACCACTCCATTCTGTTCAGAATCCTAATCATCTCCATCATTTAATTGGGTTTTAAACATCAAACGCAAAGAGCGCAGGTCCCAATTGTTTGTTTTGCTAATAGAGGCGATGTGACACGCTTGAGAAGTTGGAATTTTCGGATGAGTGGCGCTTGCTGGAACCAATCAAGATGCAGAGAACAAACCTGTAGGCTTTTGTTTTGACTGGCTGAGGCCCATGCTTGACCATGTGAAGGGAGGGAAAGATGTGGGGGGAATGTGGGGGCGAATTGGCAGGGTGCAACAGTTTAAACCTTAGAAGTCACAGTTACTGCTAACAGTAAAGGCACAGTATACTTTTATATAAGTTGTTTCTCAGTCAGTTTATTAAAACAGTCTGTGGAAAGAGAATATTCTAAACTTTCAACCTGTACCACATTTCTCGTTGGTATTTTGTGGGAAAAAAATGTCTTTTTTTTATGTTTCTGTCGGGTTTTTTTTAAACATTAAAACAAACGCAAAGCAGTCACAAAACCCTGGACTTGAACTTGTCCATGAAAGTGAAAAGAAATGCAATAATTCATAATGCGTCTGTCTATCGATTAATTATGTGTTTATATTGTAACATTTAAACAGTACAGCAAAACAATGAATAACTAAGCGCAAGGTTGGCTGTTGGGCTGTCAAGGGCATATAGTTCTATGTAAAGTAGGGCACTACACAGCCTTCCTGTTCTCTCTTTCTCTAAATCCTTCTTAACCTTCGTAAAGACTTCCACACCACACCATTCTTCATCTCTTTTTCCTTTCCACTGAACAGTCACTGTTCAGTAGCTGGCAGAAGAGACTGTCTGGAATGGCTCAACCAGCCATATGTTATGCGCCTAACGGTCAGGATTTTCATCATGACCATAATATTTAGTGTCTAATATTCATAAATGTCTGGAATGTCTAGAGTGTTTGTTTGTATGTTAAATAGGAGGTGGTAGTAAGCCTTGTGTGGCTGTGATCCGCATCTAAAAGAAAAACATGTTATTACATAACTAAGAACATAACACTGAGCAGGCAATGCAGGCTAATAGGTATATGCAGATTCGATGAGAAAAGGCTGACGGATGACATTCTTCGCTGAATATATCAAGTAAAAGTACTCGAGCCGTGTGCTGCCTGTGCTAGCTCAGCTGTACGTATGTGAATACTGTCTGGGTGTAGTTTTATTTTCATTAATGAGAAGTCTGTTATGTTCTCTAACGTGCACCGAATATTTCAGTGCAGTGAAGCGTCATTAAATTTATACTCACAACTGTGCAGATACCCTGAAAGTTTTCATTTTACTTTTTTTTAACCTTTTCAGGAAAATGCTTGTGGCAAAAGTCTCATCAGGAAAATGCTTGTGGTACTAAGTGGCCATTAAAAGGACCGTGTAGCCAAATCCAGCACTTTTTCACAAGTTTCAGCACTTTTTCACAGCAAAATGTTAATTTACAGACCTTCCCTAATTTACAGGTGTCCCTAAAATTGTAGAAAATGATTGGTGAAATAAAACATTGAAAAGCACCCTGAGTAACCCTGAAGCTGCTCAAGCTTCCCCATGGAATTCCTTGACACAATTTGATGTTTATAAGTAACCCACATCCAAACTTTGCTTCACTATTGTTAGACTATTTGAATAGGCAGGACATGTGTGGGTCTCTCAGTCTTCAGCACAGACAAAACACTGATAAGTCCTTCATAAACAAAACCTAACACTCTCAATTCCTTTCTCTTGACCACAGCACAACAGTGGAATCACCGCCCCCAGTCGTCCGAATCATCAACGGCTACATCACAGTGCAGACCCATCCACAAGAGCATGGACGGTCTGATCACGACAGGACATTCTCAGGCTCTGCCCTCTCGAGGGGAGGGGCCTGTGTCTGCATGCTAATATTGTGGGTCCAAACGATCATGCAGTGGCTCCTTGACCTATAAACCAGCTGCATGACCTCACCGACCTCATGACCTCCTGAACTCCTAAAGAACTCAAAGGTGCAGAGGTCATTCACAACGTCAACAGCCAAAGGCTAATCTTCTACCTAAAGGCCGAAGAGCCGTGATAAAGACTGCTGTAAATTCCCCTTAAATAAATTCTTCAGTTCCTGAAGGATTGCTTTTACACTGCGTTACAGTGCAGGACATGTAAATATCAGATGTATCATAGCTGTAATTTAGAAACGTGAATAAAATGTATGTTGTTTGTTCATTTTTATATATACAGTAAATAAGATTCGCTATATTTTTGTGACTAAATCAAGTACTAACAAATATTGTTTTTTTTATTTCACTTATGGGATAAACAGTGGTTTGTTTTGTTCACTATTATCTACATGCTCTAATGTCTTTGATTTTTTATTACATAGAGGTTATTCATTTAATTTATTAAATATATAGCTTTAGCTCCTTCTAAATGTGTTTATTTTGACAGCTCTTTGAGGTATGTGATTGTTTTGACTGGGTCTTTCCGTGCTTTCAGAAGACTCCCTTATCACGGTCATCCATTAGCACGCATTCCAGTCATGTATGTGGCACAAAGTTATCATTATTTGTTTATACTGTTGAAGACAATAAACTATTTATCTAGTTGAAGGCTGCTGTATGAACTGGAGATAAGGGTTGAGCAGTGTACTGGTTTACTGAGGTCTCTACCTGCCTAAGTGCCTGTTAAAAGGAGTCATGAGCGCTGGGGGTGTTTTATTTTGACATCAACTCATATCACCAACTTCTTCTACAGGTTTCTACAGAACGCTGGTGATATTTTATATAGTTTTTTGTTTGTTTGAACCTTTTTTGTGATGTATGGCCCAAGTGGTTCGAAATTACTTGGAATGAAGCAACTCCAGGGTTTTGTTTTGACGGCCATGATACAACACATTAGCCATTTCTTCCAGCCATTTCTGTGATTAGATGATTACTTGTTTTAGGGAACATCTGGACGTTCAGCCTATTTATAGTTCCGCTGCTCTAGGTGTCAGATTATGGCACGATTTACTACGACGTGGCTGGCAAACCCTTCACAGCTCTCTGCAACCAACACCCAAACATGGAACGCTCCAGGCTTTGGAGTTCTTTCCACGTCAGAATAGGAGCCCGCTCTCCTCTGATTTTCAACACGTTTAATGGATTGATGGTAGGCACCAGATGGCTTGCATTTCGCTCCCCGGCAGAACCCGAGTCATTCTCCATGGTTCGCTTGCGGGAGACGAGGACCCAGATGTTGTTCAAAAACACTCCTCCGTGCGCTCTCCCGAAAGCCAATGATGCAAAGGACCCAATATCTGGCAACCGTGCTCCATAATGTTTTATGGGTACATTTCAATAATCTGCTGCTTAGGCCAAAAAGGAAGGTATTCATCTTGGTTAAGCGCTCCGCTTGCGGTCCAGGCCGGAGTAGGGTGCCGAAGCCTCGACCACCAACGCTCTCGAGATGTTTTGTCTCTGTGGATTCTGTTTGCCTGGCCACCGTTGGGCTGGCGCCTGGGTAGGATTGGGAAGAATTTTTCGATTTAGGCTCCTGGAATACGCCGGGTCTGCCTGTTTCATTAACTATGACTTTGGGTGGACGATGAGACATATGTACCACGCTGACCACAAGCTAGAGGTCCTACGCTCAGTGGTTTGCACTGTAATGTGTGAACATTTCATTGCCCTTGTAAACGTGGCTCGCATCCCGTCTGACCTAATGGATGAATCTGGCCTGTGGTTGCTTTTTACAACCAGCGTTGCTAGATTTCTCTAATAAAAAAAAAGTCTACAGCCGATCTGTGATGAGATTTTCTGATGTAAAGAATGTGGGCCAAGCATATGTGCACTGCATTTAAATGCAGCTCCTATAACAAAAAAAAAAGTGTGTGAATCTGTAATATCTGCGATGTAAAACTCAGAGAGAGTGGGTGTACAGTGTAAAATGAATTATTAATGCTTGTAAACAGATTTTGGTCACCTTTCTTATAAACCTGTAACACCATCATCTGCAAATTGTTAAAAGCAAACGTATTTTGATAACTTCAAGAAGTAAAAACTGATTTATAAATTATGTTTAAGTCAGAAAATTCTCATCTCTTTTGTTTTAATCACCCTGTTGGTTATAGCACCACTATGAACAACTCACAGTGAGAGCTACCCAGGCTTAAAATACAGCCCCCTAATACGGCGGAGTAAGTCTGAACAGTTCGATAATTAATGCTCATATCCAAAAATAAAAAAACAGATTTACAGGATTTCGTGAATTCAGTTTAATACTCATTTATATTGATGCAGATATTTTTCATTTATTTAAGTTGGAAAGTTGGTCTTATTCCAAAAAATGTGATGTACTGAATGAATTACATTTGTTCTAGTTTACCAGACTTTATAGTGACTGTTTCCAATAGCCTATTAGTCTGCTGTAATTAACCCTCGCCTAATTTAATTTTCACTCATTCACTTCCATTAGCAACAGAGACATGCAGGTTATTTATTAAATAAAAATAACATTGCTTAAATACTGTTAATTATCTAGAAAAGCCTAAAATGTGTTCGGTTGTGCTCTTACTTTACCCAAACGGATGTTCTCAGAGTGCTTTGTCTGAAGCCTGTGTATGTCCATGCTCAGTAGGCCCACCCACTAGATTAAATGTTTCATATTAGCCCTCAATAGGGTGCTGTTACATAACACCTACACATTGACAGCTCACATAATAGCCCTACATGTATGTTTAGAAAAGCTATTCCAACACAAGTTTTCCAGTATTTACTCTGTATATATACACAATACATATTCCAATATAGCCATTCGTAACATAGCAGTCGTTCGATCCCTGGGACTGGCAGGCCACGACCGAAGTGCCCTTGAACAAGGCACCTAACCCCAACTGCTCACTGGGTGCCGTGGATATGGGTGCCCACCGCTCCGGGCACGTGTGCTAACTGCCCCCTATGTTCATTAGGATGTGTATATGTGAGTGTTTCACTGCCCCCTAGTGTGTATGTTCACTAGTGTGTGTGTATGTGAGTGTTTCACTGCCCCCTAGTGTGTATGTTCACTAGTGTGTGTATGTGGGTGTTTCACTGCCCCCTAGTGTGTATGTTCACTAGTGTGTGTATGTGGGTGTTTCACTGCCCCCTAGTGTGTATGTTCACTAGCGTGTGTGTATGTGGGTGTTTCACTGCCCCCTAGTGTGTATGTTCACTAGTGTGTGTGTGTGTGTGTGGGTGTTTCACTGCCCCCTAGTGTGTATGTTCACTAGCGTGTGTGTACGTGGGTGTTTCACTGCCCCCTAGTGTGTATGTTCACTAGTGTGTGTGTATGTGGGTGTTTCACTGCCCCCTAGTGTGTATGTTCACTAGTGTGTGTGTATGTGGGTGTTTCACTGCCTCCTAGTGTGTATGTTCACTAGTGTGTGTGTATATGTGGGTGTTTCACTGCCCCCTAGTGTGTATGTTCACTAGTGTGTGTGTATGTGGGTGTTTCACTGCCCCCTAGTGTGTATGTTCACTAGTATGTGTGTATGTGGGTGTTTCACTGCCCCCTAGTGTGTATGTTCACTAGTGTGTGTGTATGTGGGTGTTTCACTGCCTCCTAGTGTGTATGTTCACTAGTGTGTGTGTATATGTGGGTGTTTCACTGCCCCCTAGTGTGCATGTTCACTAGTGTGTGTGTATATATGTGGGTGTTTCACTGCCCCCTAGTGTGCATGTTCACTAGTGTGTGTGTATATATGTGGGTGTTTCACTGCACGGATGGGTTAAATGCGGAGGCCAAATTCCGCTGTGTGCAAAACACATATGGCCAATTCTAATTCTAAAATTTATTCAAACTGGACCTTTAAATGTGACCTTTAAAGATATTAGTAGTCTTTAACTACACGCTTGAGTCACATTATTATCACCACTTCCTAATTCTGCCGGCTACTAACTACTAACAAATATTTTCTGTTGGAAGAAGCATAAAACTGATGTTAAAACTGGCCTAATACAGTAAAATAAATAGTTTTATACTCAACGTGTCTGATCAGAACTTCACGCCTCATTGATGTTTTTAATTTTATTACTGCAGAAAAACAAGCGTTCATTTACCAACAATACGACAGTCAGATGCAGCGGAACCTACTGAGGGTTACATGAGTACTCCAATACATACTTCCAGTATATTCATCATAACAACCGTCTACCCTGCATACACTGTCCTCATTCAGCGTTCTACAACGATCTGCTTATCTACACTGTTCTAGAATGTTCCCCTTCATTCACACTGTTCTAGAATGTTCCCCTTCACACTGTTCTAGAATGTTCCCTTTCATTCACACTGTTCTAGAATGTTCCCCTTCATTCACACTGTTCTAGAATGTTCCCCTTCATTCACACTGTTCTAGAATGATCTCATTCACACTGTTCTAGAATGATCTCATTCACACTGTTCTAGAATGTTCCCTTTCATTCACACTGTTCTAGAATGTTCCCCTTCATTCACACTGTTCTAGAATGTTCCCTTTCATTCACACTGTTCTAGAATGTTCCCCTTCATTCACACTGTTCTAGAATGATCTCATTCACACTGTTCTAGAATGTTCCCTTTCATTCACACTGTTCTAGAATGTACTGCTGATTCACACTGTTCTAGAATGTTCCCTTTCATTCACACTGTTCTAGAATGTTCCCTTTCATTCACACTGTTCAAGAATGTTCCCCTTTATTCACACTGTTCTAGAATGTTCCCCTTTATTCACACTGTTCTAGGATGTTCCCTTTCATTCACACTGTTCTAGGATGTTCCCCTTTATTCACACTGTTCTAGAATGATCTCATTCACACTGTTCTAGAATGTTCCCATTTATTCATTGTTCTAGAATGTTTCCCTCCATTCACACTGTTCTAGAATGTTCCCCTTCATTCATACTGTTCTAGAATGTTCCCCTTTATTCACACTGTTCCTGCACTTACAGCTCCTCCATTGAACCTACAGTGCAAAAGAATATTCTCCTTTATACACACTGTTCTAGAATATTGTCCTTTATTCACACTTTTCTAGAATAGTCTTCCTTATTCACACTTTTCTAGAACAGTCTTCCTTATTCACATTTTTCTAGAATATTCTTCCGTATTCACACTTTTCTAGAATAGTCTTCCTTATTCACACTTTTCTAGAACAGTCTTCCTTATTCACATTTTTCTAGAATATTCTTCCGTATTCACACTTTTCTAGAATAGTCTTCCTTATTCACAATGTTCTAGAATTTTGTCCCTTGTTCACACTTTTCTAGAATATTCTCCTTTATTCACACTGTTACCAAGTATTCTCCACACTGTTCTGGAATATTGTCCCTTATCCACATTTTTCTAGAATATTCTTTGCCCTCCCTTCCCATGCTCTATAATGTTTTTTTTTAATTAAAACTGTTCTGTAATCATTTCCCTTTTTTCTTCCTGTTCTACTCAGTTTTAAAATATTCTTACTAACACTACACAGTTCTAGAATCTTCTCTTCCATTCACACTATTTTAGACTGTCCTCCACTCACACTGTTTAAAACTGCTCTCCCTCGTTCACACTATTCTAACATATCATAATTAGAACCCGATAAAATGTTATATTTATATAATCTTATATCTGATTACTGAAGTAATCCAACATTAAATTTCTTTGTTGGCAAAGTTATGTGAAACGATCAGTTTGGTGTAGGAGGGTCAGAAGGCTCAATCAAATGGGTGACAGTCAGTTGTGAGCATGACTGACGTGACCCTATCTAAAAACATCAACCAGTCTTAACCATCAACATCTGGTCTACCAGCTCAGCTGAATGACATTTCTGAAGACCTCAAAAATTACCTGCCAGTGCTCATTAGATTGGAAGAGGTTCCAAAATTACTTCTGAAGAGTTCTGACTTCACTGATCCACTGTCCGGCAGACAGTAAGAGGAAATTTAACACCATTCCCAGGAGTGCTAATCCAACAGAAATAAAATAGATTAATCTGAGTGATCACAAAGAACCCCAGGGTACAATCTAAGGATTTGCAGGCCTCCGCTACACTGGCAAATGTCAATGTTCCACAAGTCCACAATGATCTAAACACTGAACAAGTGTAGCATGTATGGAATGATAGCACTGAGAAAGCCACTCTCTGCCTGTTTGAGTTTCTTAATCAACACCTGAATGAGCCACCGAACTACTGGGATGATGTTATTCGGGTGAATAAAACAAAAATGAACCAATGTGAGCGACACCATTCCCGAAGAACACACATCAACAGACACAGTCCAAAAGTCTGGGGGGGGTTAGCAGTCAGCAATGCAACTTTTCAAGTGACTCTACTGAAAGAAACATGATACACGTGTTAATACTCTTAAAATAATCTATAAGATAAGATAAACAGGTAAACAGCTGCTGTCCTGCTGCTGTGTTGATGAAGCTCTACGGGATGTTTGATCTTCAAGGTCTCGTGTGTAGCAGTTGTACTGTTGTGATCATCTCCACTGTGCAGAGCTGACAGAGCACCACACTGTTGTGTTTCTGTGTGAAACACTCACACAACGTTAGATGTGAGTGATTGTTTGTAGCTGCAGCTGCAGCCAATTTTGCGACACATTAACGCACATTATGCTAATCGAAGTAATTTTGTAATTGATAAAGATAAATTTGTTTATTGTAGAAGTTCGAGTGACAACGCTGAGACAAAGTTAACTTTATAACCAAAAATCCCGAGTAGGAAACTTTTTTCTACTAAAATCAGAATTGCTAAACCAACTCCTTATTTGATGCGACAGAGAATTGACTCACTGCTATGAGTGAACATAAACAGTTCTTTCCTCAGCTTGATCTTAAAGGGCCAGCAACAGCCTGCTTAACACAGTGTCTGTTTATGAATACTGTTCATACTAATACTGCCCCATATATATATATATATATATATATATATATATATATATATATATATATATATATATATATATATATATATATATATATATATGTGTGTGTGTGTGTGTTTAATTTATTTGAAATACAGTTGTGTAATGTTCTATAGTACATTTGTCTGTCTACTGAGAATCAGTGGATAAAAACCGATTACATTTTTTTTTGTTTTGCTATCTTTACTTCTCCCTTAAAGTAAAAAGGAAATAGTGATTTGTGAAGCACGGTGGTATCAGGATCACAGTGGGCCAGGCTTTTGTTTGTTTATAAAGGACGGTCAAAGCAGAAGAAATACTGCTTTTTAGAACAGCTTAGTCAAAATCTAGACCTTAATCCAACAGAAAAATATTTATAATAACTGTTTTTCTATATTAAATTACGCATATCTTTCTCTGTTATGGAGCTGAATGAGTACATGTCAAAGCTACATAGAAATTCACAAAAAGATGTTTACAAACTTTCAAGCAGCAGGAACTATAACCTGGTGTAACCATTTCAGTTTTAGTAGCTTGCAAACTTAAACGTAGGGGCAGTTTGCATTTAAACTAGGCTACAGTTAAATTTGGGTTAAGCTAATGCAGCTGATTATGGCTCCTGGTACTGAGGTTTTATAGCAATAATTATGGGGTAGAACTACCTGCTAGAATCTCAGGGACACAATCTGGACATTGCCTTCAGATATATATATATATATATATATATATATATATATATATATATATATATATCTTCTCTCCTCTTAGTTCATTCTGTTTATAATCAGATCTGCCAGAGTTGCCAGCTACACTATGAAACACTTCTCATCCTCTGTACTAACCCAAACCAGAACTCTGTCTCTTTTTTCTTTCTGAGGTAATAACCGCCCACCTGTCCCGCCAAATTCTGTTAAAGGACCACCAGGGCCCTCTATCACCTGACGCCAACAAGTTCTCCTCTCCATTCGTGCCACTTGCTTCATCCTTGACTGCATCGTTGAATTATCCAGATGTAGCACCCGTGCAGCTTCTAAAGCTCTTACCTTCAGACTCAGCTTTTGTTTAATAAACTGTAAATACTGTTCCATCAGAGGAGGATGGGTTTCTTCCTCCAGTTCTGAGGGAGTTGTTGTTGCCCCCGTCACCTCTGGCTTGCTCACAGTGGATAAAGTGTTGTGAATTCATATTTTCATGCTTTTAAATTCCTGTAAAGCTGCTTTGTGACAACATTGTTGTAAAAAGCACTATATAAATAAACTTGATATATATATATATGGTCTATGTAAATATTACATAAACATTTTCATATGATATGAAGATCATTACTACTTGGCACTACTGAAAAGCTAAAATTCTGTGTCCTACTTTGACACGGCTGATTTACAATCCAACGTTAGCGCCTCTGAAAGAAGGAATCTATGATTGATGGCGTGTTTACTACTTTCTATAACTTATGGCCCATACCTGATTAGACCATGCTGATACATTTATTACATGTTTGTTAATACCAGACGCAAAGTCCTTAAAATCAGCAGCCGGAGTGACGGAGTTCATTTGCTGCAGTTTGTTTGCACTGCGATGGCCCAGATTGCTAAAGAAAGCCTCTGTGATTGCTCCGGGCGAACGCACTGAAACTCACATACATCACTTGTCTGCTGCCGTAACGGCACGCACACGTCTTTATTAGCGACCCAATGCTTTCGAGTAAATATGAAATCTCTTCCACGGCCCTTGTTTCCACTTGACTTTGGTGCAGAGATGTCAATTTCGATGTGTTGATATGCAGTTAGTGCTGAGCACTTCATGAACGCTCACATCTTGGCTGGAGTTTAGAGGGCTGCTGGCCAAATGGTGATGGTTGTTGAGTGATGAATAGTGTAGTGGGAAGAAAGAAGAGCTTTGAATCACTTTTTTTTTCCTTTCTTTTTTTTTTTCCCTAGCTTTGCCGGGAAGGACAGCGCACACACGGACGTTTCGGCTCAAGCACGGTGAATCATTGAGGCCCGGGAGTTCAAAAGAAGCAGATGATGCCAACACCACTCGCTCATAACGTTTAAAAACGGTGTGAAAGCAATCAGTCAGGCACATCTTTGGACGGGAGGCCCACATTCAGCATGTGCCAAATGACTTGCTTTGTACCGATCTGTGCTATGAGGAACGTAATATGCAAAGAATTGGTGGCTAACATTTTACAGCAAATGACTCGACTTGTGGTCAAACTGTGGTCAGTGGAGTATCAAAGCATTTCCGTGTACTCATGATTGTGGTATAAGTATTCGGCTACACAAACATGAGGTCCAATTATGTGCAAGTGATGTAGTGGATTTACTTGATTCAAGCACATCTCCTCACAAACACAATATATCACATCAACACTACTGTGTCTTTCAGTTTGCTGGCTTTCAGCAGTAACCGTGTTGAATGAACACATTTCACTGATCTGGAAATGATGCAGCCAACACTTCTGCTGTCGGTGAACTCTCATTATGCAAATTAATTCATAACTACCCTTCAATGGAGAACCATGACTGTTCTAGGTGTTTAGCTCAGGCCATAAATAACAAAGGAAAACAATTACACCTCAACAAATCACATTAACTTCGACTATAGTTTCTATGGGGTTTCCAATACTATGATAGCACCACTATAACACTTTCTGTTCTAGATCAGATGCTGACATTTCAAACTTGTGAACATATATTTGCTGCTGTCCAAAAAAAAAAGTTATTTGTATGTGATCTTTTAGTTTTCTGTATCTTACACTGTACAAATTTCTCAATGGATAGATCCAGTAGTAATGTAGTAATGCTCCAAGCCAGCTTCAAAACAGTTCTCGATACATTTACTTACGCTAAAAGTGAAGAATGTGTTTATCTCGTCTGTAAAGTTATCGTTTTGGAGACAATTGTTTGTCTTTGGACCGGGACAGGCTTGCGTCAGATGTTAGCCTTTAGTTCAGCTTGTATGTTGCTGTTTTTACATCGACTCTTTCAGTAAAGAGATATAAGACTGTTATAAAATGAGTATTTTTAAAGAGTACAGTTTAAATACAACTGGCACAATAACACTGTCCAATTAAAATGAACTAAATGAACTAAGTCATAATATTTTAGGAGAAACTCACAGTTCCAAAATGTTCTTCACATAACCACATGCTAAATAACCTCATATAAAGTTATCTATATAGTAATAGTTGGATATATACATTTATATCTGTATAACTTCACAGCTATATATAAAGCTATAAATAAAGTAACTTCTGTTAACTGCATATTGATAAAAACATACTGGATTTCTATATGAATCCTAAAGTAAATTAGAATAATTGCCATATCTTGGCATATGGCGTGCATTTTTTGGGTCCAAGCACATTGTTTAACGAAAAAAAAAATAATTTAATAAATACATACATTCTCATTCCATTTAAATACTAATTGTTATTGGATTAGTCCAGTTCTTTTCCCTTAGAGTAAAAAATTCAACTGGTTCATTTGACAATAATGTTTACACAAAATAAAGGGCAGATTTTTAATATTTCACAGCAGAGGGCTGCTGCCCGGGTGGGAAATCAATCTTCAGTCTACAGCATAGAGCGGTATTACCCACTACACTATACCAACCATATGCTAAATTACTTCATATAAAGTTATCTATATATATATATATATATATATATATATATTAGTAGCTGGATATACACATTTATATCTGTATAACGTCACAGCTATATATAAAGATATAAATAAAGTAAGTACTTTATTAGTTGAGCAATTGCGATGTGTGGCAGCCTGCAGGAATCTTTTACATGGACTTTTATGAGCTAATTTAAATTTAAACTGTAAATTTTAAAGACATTTTAGAAATCTGCTATTACATGTATGGGTCTTTTAAACTACTACAGACATTTTCACATATAAACTCCACCTTATATCATTTAAAAAACTAAAATTGAGTGAGTGAGTGAGTGAAAGTACTTCTAATAGGCTGGCCTGATGGGCTATGTAGCAAAAAACAGTGTATGAGAGCCACAACAGGATTTTATTACGCCAATAATTCCAATTCCATTCTGTCGCAGTTCTACAATGGAAACCAATAAGCAGACGATTAATGAAAATGTTAATCGTTGGTCAACAGAAACGGTGGGCGATTCAAATATTAATTTCTTGTGGAAGATTGTGTTTAGGCTAAGTGTTTAAGATTCATTGCCACGCTGAGTTTCCCCCAAATCACGGAAGCTTAATTGAACGTGAGCGGCTTACCACCGAGGCGAGCCGGAGCATAATGATGCTGAAAACCGAGTCTATTTTCTGCTTCTGCTAAAGGTTTCAGTGCAAGCCCCCATATTTCACAGTGGGAGAGTTAAACAACAGGGCCGGCTTTCCGAGCTACGGATGTCATAACGTAATTAATTGGCTATAAAATTACCGGCTCTTGATTGTTTTTTTCATTTACCTTACTCCTAACCTTGCCTTTCCAATCAATCAAAAACACATGTGCTTGCTGCGGCACCGCCGTCGCCAAGAGCCGTTGTGAGCACCTATTTCAGGGGTGGGGGAAATGGCGGGCTATGTTCCGTATTTGTTTTTAACTACATTCCTTGGGGCGAAAGTGCCTCTGCGCCACGGCGCGCGCCTAAAGGGGTTTATTTTGATAGACTATGGAAAAATACAAAAGATGAATATATATATATATATATATATATATATATATATATATATATATATGTGTGTATCGGCATTTCCACGCAGGCCTGGTCTTCACAGCAGATGGGTAATCAGGAGCAAAATGAATAGCCCTGCTGAATGGAGCTCATGTTAAGGGTCTGCACTGAATCAAAAATGGCCCCCCATCCCCTCCTCCCTCCGCTCCAGCTTCACATTCTGTTTCCATTTAAGCAGGGGATTCCATCTGGAGCCGTGTAATTAGCCGCTTATGGACGGTGTGTGCCTCAAAGCCACGCTAACTGATATTTGTAGGTTTCGGGCCGAAGTCACATATTATTAACTGCCTGCTGGTCACATGGCAACGAGCACAGCTCGCTGTAACGCTGACAAAGTGGAAGTGACCTCCGCTGCCGTCTCAGCCACGGTGGAAAAGAAGTGGACGTGCAGCTCATGACTGGGAGCCTTCAGTGACTAACGCAACACTCGAGCACCTCAGTGACTGTGTTTACGTTTGCAGTAATCGGAATGAATTTGTTCTGATTGCGGATTCTTGAACGTTCAGTCGTGATTGGAAACCAGACACTACAGCAAGGTGGAGCTACGAAGAAGGGCTTTCTAAAGATGTGGCCGGAAAGCGTGCGCGCTGTGGAAAAGCCCAAGCTGGACGACTGTGCTTAAAAAACTTGTACCAGAAAGTCACCGATGATGAACAGGAAAGCAAGCTGCTGACAGGCTGGGCAGCAAATCATTTCCAGTTATAACAGCCAGTGAGAGTCACTAATGCTTCAGCAGAAAACTTATATTTAATGGTAAATTACATACAAGCATCAACAACTAAATCTAATCACTCTTCACTCTCTACCTTTATTACAGTGTCCAATCTTTTCAGCTGTGTATTGGCAAGAACCTGGCGATACAACACTTATCGTGATACAGCGGTCACGATTCAGTATATCACCATATACTAGGATTTCTCAGATCCTACTATTAAAACACACCACTATATGAACAGGTTTGTCAATGCTTACAATAGCACTGCGCCCTTGTGCTGCTTGTTAATGTTGGAGTGGAGCTGAACATGGATTACAACACTGCCATCTAGTGGTCAGAGGTTTAAACACAACACACAATGATTCACTGTCTGCCAGCAATCTGTGTATCGATACTGTGTTTTTGAGAATCGATACAGTATCACAAACATAATATCCTGATATTTGATATTTTCAATATTTTCTTACACCCCTAATGACTTGTATGATTACTGCCTCATAGTAACAGAGGTTTCAAGGGTCACCATCAATGCCTATTCCTCTGGTTTCTAAAGCCTACTTCACCTTATAGCCACAACCTGCATCCTACAGACGTGTTAGTGTTGCAAATGAGACAAACTGCTGGGAATTCTGGTTCAGGAAACAGTCTGCATGCTCAGGATCTGAGATTTTAAGATTTCCCAAGATACACTGTGTCCCTGTATTAACATACAAATTGATATATAAAGACTTGAACAACAGCTACAGATACAGATCTATATGAGGAACGAAATAAAGCTAACCAATACATTTCTTAATAAATGACACACACATCAGTCGAACCACACGATATAACAAAGACATGAGACTCAGTGGTCTGTGGCCGCATGGTTTTCACCTGTAGCCACAGCTGGACTTCAAAGGAGCTATGTAGTGCCGGCTATTAAAGAGCACTAGCTTTAGTCCAGAAAAGGAGAGACAGAGAGAGCGGGAGGTGTATGTATGGGGGGAAGCGTAGAGGGGAATGAGTGCAAACACCTGCACCAGTACAGTGCTTTAATGTCAAAAAACGTCCACAGAGCTGATTTGTGGAGAGAAAAACATTTGTTTTCAGCTAAAGCTTGGGCTTCGGGGTCAGCTATGTGTCTCTCAATTAAAAATGAACACTCTTCAGTCAGCTCTAAGCACAAATCAGTCAAATATGTACTTTGTATTTAGAAAATGAAGCCCCTTCTTGTTTTTTTCATGAGCGACGGGCATTTCTGTACAGGAACAAAGTCGTTGAGGCCTTTAAAATCTTTTCCTTCCCCACATGGTCTGTGTGAAGGTGCCCACTTAGCATATTCTAACTTTTTGGGTTTTTTTAAAAAAATATGTATTTTCTAGCGCAGAGTTTAGCCGCTACGATAACTGAATTACATTAAGTTACCTCTACACGAATAAAGCCACAGCGGCCTTTTCCTTTCATGCGAATCAAATCCAGTTCAGAGCTGATGCTATCAGCGCAGATTCACTTTTGAACACACATCAAAAACACATACTACTCATTCGAGGCCAAGAAAACCTGCTTTCTTTTCTTCCGCGCCTTGATGAATTATTCATCGAACTTTTAATTCATATGTAGATCGCATCTGCTCCGTTTATTAAATATGAGTTTATAAAGGGAGCTGCTATGGCCTCTGAACACTTCACATCCTCCAGAATGAAATGGGTCGCCGCGTACGGCAGGTGGACGTCAGCGAACTTCACAAACCTGCTCACGCACACCGCGTTTAACCTCGCCTCTATTCGTCTTTGTTATGCTGAAGGCAGGCGGGACGGTTCGCTGGCAACAATTCGAGAGCATCTTCATCAAAGGAATTCTCCCAGCCAATCCGTCTGGGCAAAGTCCAAAGTAAATAGGCAAAACATATGTTCGCTTGTTTATAGTTCTAGAAGGGTCATCATTTGGCGCTGGCTTTAGCGTTTAAGGGCAGTTTTCCCAGAGCCAATAACCACATCCTGGTCCGTACTGCCCCGTCCAAAACACATTCCAGTCCCAAACTGGGTTTAAACTCTCACTAGCTTTTATCCCAATTCAAAGGGTTCTTCGAAAGCTAGGATCAATTAAGTAGGTAAATAGATGCACTATTTAAAAAAATAAGTAAATAAATAAATAAATAAAATGTGCCACAAGGTTCCTTTCGGTGAACCTCTATAGAAGAACCACTTTTGGGTACCAAAGTGACTAGAGATGGACTGATCAGCGTTTTTGAGGCCGATTCTGATCACCAATTACCTTTCAGCACGATTGGCTGATAGCCGATACCGATCGAGGGCGGGGCTATATGCCACGGCAGGGCTACATGTAGTTATTAGCACAAGCAAGTCATGAAACATGGTCCAAACTGGTTTATTACCATTTTTAACAAGCTCATATGAAACAGCATAATATTTTTAACCAAATTAACAGTAAATAAACAAAGTAAATTAAACAAATATCACCAAATACTGTAATCATTACATTTAGACCCTTAATTTAAAACTAAAAAAGTTAATTAAATAAATACAGTATAAACTGCAGTCATTAAACTCAGACTCTGTTATTTTAAACTAAATCTGTAATCATTAAATGTAGAATATTGAATTGTTGCTGCTGTTCTGTTTGTACCGGTCAGATCTGGTCTGTATGGTGTTCTGGGTTGTTTGTTTTGTGTTAGCTGTGCGTGCTAGCTCTGCTGTTTGCTGATACTCACTGTATTCAGCCGCGTGTGGTTCTCTTAAGTGCCCTGATGAGTCTGCATCACATACGGTAAACAACTGCCAGACGGATGACATATTTTCTATCAGTACATGCCGTGAATGCCATAAACTTCTCTCGCCAGGCCGCCACTTGAGTTAGTTTGTGGAAAATGAAAGGGTATGTGTTTCCATCTAGCGGAACCTATAGGAATTGCAGGGACCTGGCCGGAGGGGGTTTCACGGAGGACTACGATAAACACTAGGGCTATGAAACACCAGCTAGAAATACAAAATTAGGCTCATTGGTTAAATGCCATCAATCGGCTCTCGGTATTGGCTAAATTAGAGAAATATCGGCCAATACCGATACATAGCCGATCGATCCTTTTATCTCTAAAAGGAACCATAAACAAGAGATTTGAGGGTGTGAATAATACAAATGTTCACAAACATATGGACTCTTCCCTGAATTTTCAACTGGAAAGTCTTCCAAATTTAAAAAGACTCATTTCTTTAATTGAATCAGTTTTCTACAAACCAATCTACTGAAAGGTTCTTTGGAGAATGTTATTGTTAAATGGCGTTAGGTGGGTGGGATAGGTACAACTCTATAATTAACATATGGCTGGACAATATAAACAATATAAAGCTCCTTTTTGGTTCAAATTCTGACTCAGTAGTTATGAAATCATTACCTATCCTGTCTTCTGTAGCTCACTGTGAAATAACGAATAACAAGTGACCCACATGCATTTTCTCTATGAGCACTCACTTTTAGTGAGCATCAGTGAAAGAGAAGAGACCCTCACCACCAGGACCTCACCAATGCATCTGTGTTTGCAGCTACGTTGAGATCGTTGAGATCGACCGGCTATGTATTGGTATTGGGCGAATTTTAATCAAAATATGTGATCAGTGATCTCCAATTTAGCCAATCCCGAGAGCCGATCGATGGCGTTAAACAAATGAGCCTAATTTCTGGATTTACAGCTAGCGTTTCATCCAGGAAGAGGAGAACCCCCTCCGGCCAGCTCCCTGCAATTCTTATCTGAACCACTAGGTGGAAATACATACCGTTTCATTTTCGTCAAAGTGACTAAAGCAGCGGCCTCGCGAGAACAGTTTACGGCGTTCACCGCTGATAATATGTCGCCGTCTGGCAGTTGTTTACTGTACGTGACTCAGACTCATCCAGGACGTTTTTAAAATTTGTAAAATTAATGTGTCTCGTTGGAGAACCAAGACAAAGATATTTAACTCTACTAATCTGATACAGCACTGCACTCGGCTGAATACAGTGAGTATCAGTAAACAGCAGAGCTAGCACACACAGCTAACACAAAACAAACAACCCAGAACACCATACAGACCAGATCTGACCGGTACAAACAGAACAGCAGCAACAATTCAATATTCTACATTTAATGATTACAGATTTAGTTTAAAATAACAGAGTCTGTGTTTAATGACTGCAGTTTTTACTGCATTTATTTAATTAACTTTTTTAGTTTTAAATTAAGGGTCTAAATGTAATAATTGCAGTATTTGGAGATATTTGTTTAATTTACTTTGTTTATTTACTGTTAATTTAGTTTAAAATATTATGCTGTTTCATATGAGCTCATTAAAAATGGTGATAAACCAGTTTAGACCAATAACTACATGTAGCCCTGCCGTGGCATATAGCCCCGCCCTCTATCACTATCGGCCAATCGTGCTGAAAGGTGATCGGCGATCGGAATCTGCCTTAAAAACGCTGGTCAGTCCATCTCTAATTTTAGTTTGCTGCATACATTGTTTATCCCCTTGTTTAATAATGACCAGGACCCCCACAGGACAACACTGATATAATGATGGTGGCGTTAGTGTGTGTTGCGCTGGTATGAGTGGATCAGACACAGCAGTGTCTGAGAATAGTCCACCGACCAGCAACATCCAGCAAATAGTGTCCTGTGGGCGGCGTTCTGTGTCCACTGATGAAGGACTAGAGGAACACAAACTGTGCAGCAGCAGATGAGCTACTGTCTCTGACTCTACATCTATAAGGTGGACCAGCAAGTAGTAGGAGTGTCTAATAGAGTGGACAGAGAGTGGACACAGTGTTTAAACACTCCAGCAGCAGCACTGCAGTGTCTGATCCACTCATTCCAACACATAATATTTGCTTTGCTGTGTGGTGGTCCTTTTGGGGGTCCTGATCATTAAAGAACAGGATAATAAAGTATACAGAGAATCAGATGAACTACAGTCTGTGAGTGTAGCTCCTATATACTAAGCAGAGCTGATAGAATGGACAGTGTGTGTAGATACAAGGAGGTGGTTTTAATGTTATGCCTGATATACACAACACTCCCAACAATCTGATTCGTCGCAGCACATGGTCCCTGTGTGACCAGTATTTTTCAGTTTAGGCCTGTAAACATTTTAAAAACCTTCAGGAAGCAAGTTCACCGCATGCCGTTTACATTCTCTTTGTGCAGAAAACCTCCAGCTCACATCAGCCCTCAAGCCTCCACCCGAAGCCTCGGCATTCCTTCGAGAGGGAAATGTCAGCGTCCCTGCAGCTCTGGGAGTGGATCACCGAGGCCTTTCCGCTGCTAGCTAGCCGTGCCGGACGCTCCCACTTAACCCCCTGCTCCGAGACTGCCGCTTGAAGTGGCGGCCAAAAGACCGCAGGAGTGCCGCGCAGCGTCGACAGGCCTCGAGCGCGCTAGCAGAGCCGAGGCGGATAGGCTTTCTCTTCAAAGTCAGCACAGGAGAGGAGAGCCGCAGCATGGGGGTGAGAAGAGGAGGCGTCCGCCACAGTTACGGCCCTATTCCGTTACCATGAATATTAATACATGAAAGCAAAAACAGCCCCGCTGATTCTCATGGCTGGGGAACGAGAGGCCAGAAAATGTTTCTTTAGTGACTCTTTAAAGGCTATTTGTCCGTATAGAGTGATAGGGGTGTAAAAAAAATATTGAAATATCGAATATCGGGATATAATGTTTGGTGATACTGCACTGATTCTCAAAAACACAGTATCCATACACAGATTTCTGGCAGACAGTGAATCATTATGTGTTGTGTTTAAACCTCTGACAACTAGATGGCAGTGTTTTAATTCATTTTCAGCTCCACTCCAACATTAACAAGCAGCACAAGGGTGCAATGCTATTGTAAGCATTAACAAACCTGTTCATATAGTGGTGTTTATATATGAATTTGCTGCAGTATCACATTACATATCGCGATATATTGAATTGTGACCGCTGTATCACAATACGTATTGTATCGCCAGGTTCATGCCAATACACAGCTCTACAAAGTGACCCTCAGAGGCCACAGTTATCGGTAGCGATAGCAAAAGGAAATCAGGTCTCATCCATAGTTCTTTTAGACAAGTGCAGATATCCTGGAAAGTGAAGATGCTACACTGTTGATCCATAGCACATCTGTGTTTGTGGGTAGAAGACTTTCTGTTATTTTGAATTTTACAAAAAGTTGCAAAGAAAGTAAGTTTTTGCGACATTTAAGAATTAAAAAAATCAGAAGTGCAAATGCAAACCTGGTGATTTGGAATGTAAATGACAAAATGTGGTTAGAAATGTTACTAACACATAAAACTACGTACAGTCAGGCTCTGGAGAAGCTGAGATTTTTGCTTCTGAATGTAAAGAAAAGCTGATTTTGAGGACATTTCTCAGAATCGGCCTCAGAAGCGCTTTGCGGTGATATCTCAGAAATAAAAGGCACCATTTAAAAAAAGACAACAGCATAAACGGATAATTCTACCTACAATCTACAGCTAACAGGCTTTTCAGTGAAATACAACATGCCCTTAATGTGACAAGTGTGGGCGGAGCTAAAGCCACATTCATATTTCAGAGTAGTTTATGACAGAGAGGAAGAGAGAGAGAGAGAGAGAGAGAGAGAGAGAGAGAGAGAGAGAGAGAGAGAGAGAGAGAGAGAGAGAGAAAGGAAAGAAAGAGAGAGAGAGAGAGAGAGAGAGAGAGAGAGAGAGAGAGAGAGAGAGAAAGGAAAGAAAGAGAGAGAGAAGAAAGGGATAGAGGGGAAAGAAAGAGAGAGAGAGACAGAGAGAGAGAGAGAGAGAGAGGGAAAGAAAGAGAGAGAGAGAGAGAGAGAGAAAGAGAGAGGAAAAGAAAGACAAAAAGAAAGAGAGAGAGAAAGAGGAAAAGAAAAAGAGAGTGAGAAAAAGAAAGAGAGGAAGAGAGAAAAAAGAGCGGGAGAAAGAGAAAGGAAAAGAAAGAGAGAGAGAAAGAAAGAGAGAGGGAAAAAGAAAGAGAGAGAAAGAGAAAGAGAGAGGGAAAAAGAAAGAGAGAGAAAGAGAAAGAGAGAGGGGGAAGAAAGAGAGAGAAAGAAAAAAGAGTGTGGGAAAAAGAAAGAGAGAGAAAGAGAGAGAGGGGGAAGAAAGAGAGAGAGAAAGAAAGAGAGATGGAAAAAGAAAGAGAGAGAAAGAGAGAGGGGGAAGAAAGAGAGAGAGAGAGGGGAAAAGAAAGAGAGGGGGGAAAAGAGAGGGAAAGAAAGAGAGAGGGAGGGAAAGAAAGAAAGAGAGGGAAAGAAAGACAGAAAAAAGAAAGAAAGAACGAGAGAGAGAGAAAGAGGAAAAGAAAAGAGAGGAAAAGAGAGAGGAAGAGAAAGAGAGAGAGAAAGAAGAAGGGAGAGGAAAAGAAAGAAAGAGAGAAAGAAAGAGAGCGAGAGGGAGAGAGAGGGGGGGAAAGAAAAAGAGGGGAAATGAAAGAGAGAGAGAGGGGGAAAAGAGGGAAAGAAAGAGAGAGAGGGAAAGAAAGACAGAAAAAAGAAAGAAAGAACGAGAGAGAGAGAAAGAGGAAAAGAAAAGAGAGGAAAAGAGAGGAAGAGAAAGAGAGAGAGAAAGAAGAGAGGAAAAGAAAGAAAGAGAGCGAGAGGGAGAAAAAGAGAGAGAAAGAAAGAGAGGAAAAGAGAGAGAGAGGGAGAGAGAGAGGGAGAAAGAGCGAAAGAAAGAGAGTGAGAGAGGAAAAGAGAGAGAGAAAGTAAGAAAGAAAGAAAGAAAGCGAGAGTTAGAAAAAGAGAGAAAGAAAGAGAGAAAGAAAGAAAGAAAGAGAGAGAGAGAGAGAGAGAGAGAGAGAGAGAGAGAGTTTAGTTAATACAGTAATGCAGAAAGTGTCCCTCATGCACATCATAATAACATCTACAGCAGTCACTCTCAGTCAGGCCTGAAGGCCTTGAAGGTTCTCAAATAATCTCCCATAATCTCCTTTAACCCAGTACTACAATTCTGGAAATACCCAGTTATAACTCTACCACAGGCCACAGGGGTGGTCTTTTCACTAGACAGGCAACTGGCCAGGATACCTATAAAAATATAAATCAGATATACTGTATGAGTTAAGTTATTGATATATCTGTATATTGTGTATATCCTGTATGAGTTAATGTAATGATATATGTATATAATAAAAAATATATATATCATAAAACACTTCTGTCTAAAACCCCAGAATCACTATATCCACCCTAATATGTTGTGCCACCAAGTCTGATAAGATAGTTTAGAGATTTAAACTGTCTCTATGCCGTGTCACAATAACTTTCTCTATAAACAATCATTCTCCAAATTCCAGGATACCCAGAAAGAGAGGAGTCACCACACAAACACACCACACCAAAGCCCAGGAATTAAATTTCCAGTGGTTGGAAACAGATCTGTTTCAGACATTTAGATATGATTTTGACCCTTATCAATATTTTTCTGGTCACACTTAAATGAAAAGACATATTATCCAAAATCAATTTACCAACACAGCCAAAATTCTCATTTTCTGCCAAACCAAGATGTCAACTTTCTGAAAGTTCACTTTTAAGAATACAATTTGCTGTGTCAAAGTATCTGAAGCCTCCTTAAGGAAACTGACCGTCAAACCCCTCAAAGCTGGTTTCGTGAATGTGGAGTGGCAGCTCTGGGTTGTAAAAGCTCAGAATAGCCCTGCTGAAACATTACTCAGTCAGATAAATGAGCTTTGCTCGCTAAACAGCCGTGTGGACAGTTTACAACGCAAGGACAGCGTACGGAGTCAAATACCTCCGCAGTGGCCCTGACGACCACATGAAACAGGGGCTTCCAGTAAGCAGCCTGAATCAGTTGGGCCAGATGGGCAGTCATGTGGACGAAGATCTCTCTCCCTGGCCGGTCTGGCAGTAGTAGGAGTCCAGTGAGGCTTTTGGTTTCATGGGATTTGGCAGTGACTGCTGGTGTTAAGCCAGGGGGAATTTCCTGGATCAATAACCAGACTGGCTAGGGAGGTGTCGAGCATGGTCTGGACAGGACTCCATGTTTCTTCCCCCCCTTCTCTTTCAGAGAAACTGACCAGCGCTACTGGATACAGGAACGATAACTGAGAACATATTCCAAGGCTCTCTGATGTGGGTCAGTCAGGCCCATGTCTGTGGAAATGTAAAATAAACTAAAGCGTCTTGCTGAATGAGGTGAAATAATAAATACGAGACAGTAAAAAGTGCTGTCGGAAGGCAGCTTCGTATAGACGCCGCTGGCTGCAGGCCCGCTCTGGGCATCAGCAGAATAATAATAACTGAAATTCAGCTCAAATTAGCGTCCGATTATGGTTTTGGCTGGAATCGGACCCAACTGCGTGCGGTGCGGATGTTAAGGGTGGGGTGATTTAGCAATAACATGCCGATAATTGAAGAAACTTTTTATAATCGTGATACTGTTTTTCTGAAACGTTTGAGAAGTCTAGGAGCAAAGAGGTTTTTGTTTAATCCTTACAGAAATAATCCGTAGTCAGTAGGGGTGTAAGAAAATATAAAAATATCAAATATCAGGATATTATTTTTACAAACTGATACTGTATCAATTCTCAAAAACACAGTATCAATACACAGATTTCTGGCAAACAGTGAATCATTGTGTGTTTTGTTTAAACTTCTGACCACTAGATGGCAGTGTTGTAATCCATTTTCAGCTCCACTCCAACATTAACAAGCAGCACAAGGGCGCAGTGCTATTGTAAGCATTAACAAACCTGTTCATATAGTGGTGTGTTTTAATAGTAGGTTTCCAATACATTGAATGGTGACCACTTTTTTAAGGTTTGGGGATTTGGTGAACTCTCTGGTGAAAATATGTCATTGCATGCAACGACAGTGAACACGTTGAAAGAGAATTCAAAGAGAACTCAGTCAAAATGTCAACAAGGGCTGCCATCCAATCAGCTACGTGCCTTGCTGTTTAGGCAGTTACCATTCACTGGTTGTTGTTGTTTACAGGTGTTCAACAGTTACACTAATGCTGCGTTCACATGTTTGCAATTGCAAAAAAAAAATTCACTCCACACCTCATAATCGTAAGTGGCCACTGGTGGCTGGCGCAAACATTGGCATGGAAAACAGATGATGACCAGAGGATGGCTTTAGCAGTGTAGATTGTTCAATTAAGGTGGAGAAAGGCAGGAGGCCAGTGCGTCTCCATTGAAAACAATGATGAACCAGGCCTCCACCCCATAGGTACCAATAAGAATCATGACGTGGTGGCAGATTAGAAATGACCAAACCCTACATGCTGACCACAGCTATGAGAAATAGCCTGAGGAAAAAAGAAGTGGCGGTTAAAGATGGAAGGATCAATCGGCTATGTATAGATATCGGCCAATTTTTAATCGAAATATGCAGTTGGCCGATATTTCTCCATTTTAGCCAATCCCGAGAGCCGATTGATGGCGTTAAACAAATGAGCCTAATTTCTGTATTTACAGCTAGCGTTTTACCCAGGAAGAGAAGCCCTCTGTGAAATACACTGGCCTCCTGCCATGTCCCTGCAATTCCTATCTGAACCACTAGGTGGAAAAACATACCATTTCATTTTCCACAGACTGACTAAAGCAGCGCGAGAACAGTTTATGGCGTTCACTGCATGTGCGGATAGAAAACATCGTCCAGTCTAGCAGTGTTTTACCGTATGTAACGCAGACTCATCCAGGACGTTCTGGAACATCTGTATCATCTGTAAAATCAACATGTCTCGTTGGAGAACCAAGACAAAGACATTTAACACTACTAATCAGATACGGCACTTCAGAGAACACCACGCGACTGAATACAGTGTGTATCAGCAAACAGCAGAGCTAGCACGCACAGCTAACACAAAACAAATAACCCAGAACACCATACAGACCAGATCTGACTGGTACCAACAGAACAGCAGCAGAAACAGCCAGAGAGCTAAAGGAACCACAGCCAGAGTGATTGAGTTTATAGTTCTAGATAACCACATTTTCACCATGTTTCATGACTTGCTTGCGCTAATAATTGCATGTAGCCCTGCTGTGGCATATAGCCCCGCCCTCAATCGGTATCGGCAATCGACCAATCGTGCTGAAAGGTGATCGGCGATCAAAATCAGCCTCAAAAACGCTGATCGGTCCATCTTTAGTGGCGATTATGACAATGGCGCCATATTCAAGCCACTCACGGCTATTGTCATCTCCACACGTCTTTCATAGCTGTTGATCTCCTCCCACTGTGTCCCATGATTTCAAAGATCTGGTGCCCAGGGGACGGGCGGCAGGTACAAACAAAATATCCAAAATATTTGCCGTCGTCCATCTACTACAAACATGCGAATGCAGCGTATGTTTTTTGGAACACAGTCGTTCAGCGCTCTAGACGTCCTGCCAATACTGATCATACATTCAGAGGAGCATATCAGCATTAAATTCATCATAATAACTACAGCCTAATCATTATATCGCCCACCCCTGGTGGACGCAGAGATTAGCACAGTCTAGAAAAACGGAATCTGGCGCATTCCCACTTTATCTTGCCGCTCTCCCTCTCTCCTTTCCTCCCTTTGAGGACTCTCCCACACCTTGGCTGACGTAGATCTAACCAAAGGCTGTCCGAGGGAAGCATCAGTCTTTTTTACACATATATTTCCAAGCTCCCACTGACAGGATGATTCACTTCACGCCAAGACAGAATTGGGCCACGAGGCCCATTATTTTCCCGCTTAATCCACTCAAAACACGCCAGTTCTGTAGGACCGCAGGCCAAAGATACATCCCCTCATACACTCCCATACCTCAGGATGAGAAGTGACATGGTCCACAGCCAAGCAAAAGTTCTGAAATTGTAATCAGGTTGTGGCCTTGCAACCAGGTCCACAGGCACATTAGCCGGAGGAATAGACGTAGTAAATAAACTCATTGCAATGATGCCGATGTGTGGAAGGCACGCAAGGACAAACCGCAGGAGGACAGGGGCAGTTTATGACCTCAGGGGCTTGATCGCACATGAACCCTTCTTTCTATTACATTGCCAAGATGCTTTTCCTACAAAGACTGGATCCAGGTGGGTTTCGGCTACACTCTCAGCACTCTCTGCCATTCATAGTGCTTCGAAGACCAGACACCAGACCTTAAACTGGATCTCCAGTTTTTCTAACGAATACAATAAACAGTCAACTGAGACATTAACAATCTTTAATACTGTAAGCTTGAAGTCCATTACTCTTATTTTTCACCAAGATACAGCACTAGGTTGGTGGGTGGAAGGCATGTAAAGACAAACAGCAGGAGAGATGAAGTTTAGGGTTGAAACGATTCCTTGAGTAACCTGATTACTAAAAATCATAGTTTCCCTTCTAATCTTTAAATCCATACAATCATATACTATATAACTGGTCAGCCCAACCACAGTATAGCAGAACTTCAGCATCTGAGCAGAAAGCGCTTCAGTCTACATGTCCAGTCAACAGAGCAGAGCCCACACACAGTAACGATAGCATTTAGTGTAAATCAGTGAGATGGTGAGTTGAGATGAAGGCTAGTAAAGCGTGTATATTAGTTATGGTTATATGTAATGACTAGTTAAGAAAGTAAGTCAGTGTGATGGTGAGTTGAGATGAAGGATAGTAAAGCGTGTATATTAGTTATGGTTATATGTAATGACTAGTTAAGAAAGTAAGTCAGTGTGATGATGAGTTGAGATGAAGGCTAGTAAAGCGTGTATGTTAGTTATGGTTATATGTAATGACTAGTTAAGAAAGTAAGTCAGTGTGATGGTGAGTTGAGATGAAGGCTAGTAAAGCGTGTATGTTAGTTATGGTTATATGTAATGACTAGTTAAGAAAGTAAGTCAGTGTGATGGTGAGTTGAGATGAAGACTAGTAAAGCGTGTATGTTAGTTATGGTTATATGTAATGACTAGTTAAGAAAGTAAGTCAGTGTGATGGTGAGTTGAGATGAAGGCTAGTAAAGTGTGTATGTTAGTTATGGTTATATGTAATGGCTAGTTAAGAAAGTAAGTCAGTGTGATGGTGAGTAGAGATGAAGGCTAGTAAAGCGTGTATGTTAGTTATGGTTATATGTAATGACTAGTTAAGAAAGTAAGTCAGTGTGATGGTGAGTTGAGATGAAGACTAGTAAAGTGTGTATGTTAGTTATGGTTATATGTAATGACTAGTTAAGAAAGTAAGTCAGTGTGATGGTGAGTTGAGATGAAGGCCAGTAAAGTGTGTATGTTAGTTATGGTTATATGTAATGACTAGTTAAGAAAGTAAGTCAGTGTGATGGAGAGTTGAGATGAAGGCTAGTAAAGCGTGTATGTTAGTTATGGTTATATGTAATGACTAGTTAAGAAAGTAAGTCAGTGTGATGGTGAGTTGAGATGAAGGCTAGTAAAGCGTGTATGTTAGTTATGGTTATATGTAATGACTAGTTAAGAAAGTAAGTCAGTGTGATGGTGGGTTGAGATGAAGGCTAGTAAAGCGTGTATGTTAGTTATGGTTATATGTAATGACTAGTTAAGAAAGTAAGTCAGTGTGATGGAGAGTTGAGATGAAGGCTAGTAAAGCGTGTATGTTAGTTATGGTTATATGTAATGACTAGTTAAGAAAGTAAGTCAGTGTGATGGTGAGTTGAGATGAAGGCTAGTAAAGCGTGTATGTTAGTTATGGTTATATGTAATGGCTAGTTAAGAAAGTAAGTCAGTGTGATGGAGAGTTGAGATGAAGGCTAGTAAAGCGTGTATGTTAGTTAAGGTTATATGTAATGACTAGTTAAGAAAGTAAGTCAGTGTGATGGTGAGTTGAGATGAAGGCTAGTAAAGCGTGTATGTTAGTTATGGTTATATGTAATGGCTAGTTAAGAAAGTAAGTCAGTGTGATGGAGAGTTGAGATGAAGGCTAGTAAAGCGTGTATGTTAGTTATGGTTATATGTAATGACTAGTTAAGAAAGTAAGTCAGTGTGATGGTGAGTTGAGATGAAGGCTAGTAAAGCCTGTATGTTAGTTGTGGTTATATGTAATGACTAGTTAAGAAAGTAAATCAGTGTGATGGTGAGTTACTGTCTGTAAATAAGCTAAGCTATGAACATAACCACTGAAAATAAAAGCCTGACCATAGTCACACAAACACACTCACATGTACATAGACCCCTCACCGACCATCTTCTGTGACACTGATGCATAAAATATGACAGAAATCTAAATATCAGGTGTTGTATGTAGTAACTGGAGCCTAAAATTTTTCAATAATTTCAATAATAATAATAATAATAAATTATTATTCAAATGTTTTCTTTAAAACCTTACTATATACAATTCAAGCAATAAAAACGTTAAGTTAAAACACCTATTATTTTATCTTATACACTTACTAAATATATTTAATAAAGCAAAAATATTTTTATACAATTACTCAATTAATCCATGGAATAATCGATAGAATACTCAATTACTAAAATAATTGATATCTGCAGCCCTCCAAACAGCTTAACAGCTCAAGTATTTAGCAGCAGTTCTACTTTTAACACCTGTGGAACCCATTTTAGGGCATCTCTACTGACCTGTTGAGGTCTAACATTCTTTGCCAACCATAGTACTAGAGATCAGGTACTGGATCTCCAGGTATCTCCAGAATCCCAAATACTTCAATAAATAGTGAACTGTGGTTGGAAAAGAGGGATAACAGCTTTTAATCCTGCAAGTTTGAAGTCCGTTACTCTTACTTTTCACCAAGCTCAGACTTTCTCTGGCGCTCCCAACCTCTGCCGTGGACAGGCGTCTCAACCGCAATACAAATATGCAAGATTCCAGGGTCCATACTGGAAGACCAGCAACGTGAACCGGGGCTCACTGGAAAGGGCACATCATATTATCATATCATATTAGTCACGGGTCGGATTTTAAAGTCTCTTTTTCTTCTCCTGTGGTTTTATTCGCAATGTCATCGGTAATTAGTTGGGGTGTAGGAATAAATCAAAATATCGAATATTGGGATATTATGTTTAGTGATACTGTATCAATTCTTAAAAACACAGTATTGATGTGTCAAGTTTAAACCTCTGACCACTAGATGGCAGTGTTGTTATCCATTTTCAGCTCCACTCCAACATTAACAAGCAGCACAAAGGCGCAATGCTATTGTAAGCATTGTTAAACCTGTTCATATTGTGATAGTGGTGTGTTTTAATAGTAGGATTTAAAAAATAGCAATATATCACTTTGCTTGCAGTATCACAATATATTGAATCAAGACTGCTGTATCACAAGGTTCTTACTAATACCCATTTATCGATTAGTTAACTTTTATCGAAGAATGTGCAACCTGTAGTGGCAAACTGATTCTTGGTTCGGCAGCATGTCCAACGAGAAAAGGCGCTTTAAACTTTCCCCTCATCTTTCTCCCTGTTGCTCTGCCTCTCCCTCTTCCTCTCGTGATAGATTTGTGTTTGGTGAGGCAGAGGTGTCTTTAATTAATCAGGATTACTCCTATAAGAGCGGTAACTCTAGCCTCGCCGGCTATGCGAGAGACGTACAGCTGTTCAAACACTCGTTCACTGGACGCCGCTCAACGACTGAGTCACCTTCGTCAAAAGAGTGAACATAATTGTGATTCATTACTGGATCAAAATGAAGCCGGACCGTTTTGTACTTCTGATTCTCTCAGTCGTGTCCACGGAGTTCGCCCCAGGCACGCAGCCTAGTTTACAATTCAAAGCCCAAGTGAGAACTATAGTGAGAGCGAGAGAGCACCCTTTGATTATTTAACTTCCAGAAAAAGTACAACTTGTTTATGTTCAGGAGATTGTTCTGAGATTAGATGACAGATAATAAATTCTCAAAGGTTTCCAAATTTAGAAAAATGACTTTGCTGAAGTAAATGACTTTGTAGATTACAGTGCTTCCACATTTGGATGCTGGATTTGTGAGTTATTATTATTTTAAGGTGCAGCCTGTAAGATTAAGGGGGGTCTACTATCAGAAATAGAATTTAATACACAAAACTATGTTTTCATTAGTGTATAGTTACCTGCAACTACTTATCTTGGTTAGCTTATAATGAGCCTTCACATCTACACAGTAGCAGCTCAACTTCCAGCAGAAGCTGCCACCGCCATGTTTCTACAGTAACCCAGAACAGACAAACCCCACACTGTCTGAGAGACTGACTTAGAGCTAGAATTTAGTGTTGCTACAGCAACGGCCGCAAGACGTTTAACTCATCCCAGCACAGCTAAACAAAATCCTGTAACACCGGACCCCTACATCAGCTATCAGACCCTGTTATACTCCAGACCCCTACATCAGCTATCAGACCCTGTCATACTCCAGACCCCTACATCAGCTATCAGACCCTGTTATACTCCAGACCCCTACATCAGCTATCAGACCCTGTCATACTCCAGACCCCTACATCAGCTATCAGACCCTGTTATACTCCAGACCCCTACATCAGCTATCAGACCCTGTTATACTCCAGACACCTACATCAGCTATCAGACCCTGTTATACTCCAGACCCCTACATCAGCTATCAGACCCTGTCATACTCCAGACCCCTACATCAGCTATCAGACCCTGTCATACTCCAGACCCCTACATCAGCTATCAGACCCTGTTATACTCCAAACCCCTACATCAGCTATCAGACCCTGTTATACTCCAGACCCCTACATCAGCTATCAGACCCTGTTATACTCCAGACCCCTATATCAGCTATCAGACCCTGTTATACTCCAGACCCCTACATCAGCTATCAGACACTGTTATACTCAAGACCCCTACATCAGCTATCAGACCCTGTTATACTCCAGACCCCTACATCAGCTATCAGACCCTGTTATACTCCAGACCCCTACATCAGCTATCAGACCCTGTTATACTCCAGACCCCTACATCAGCTATCAGACCCTGTTATACTCCAGACCCCTACATCAGCTATCAGACCCTGTTATACTCCAGACCCCTACATCAGCTATCAGACACTGTTATACTCCAGACCCCTAAATTAGCTATCACACCCTGTTATACTCCAGACCCCAATATCAGCTATCAGACCCTGTTATACTCCAGACCCCTATATCAGCTATCAGACCCTGCCATACTCCAGACCCCTATATCAGCTATCAGACCCTGTCATACTCCTGACCCCTACATCAGCTATCAGACCCTGTTATACTCCAGACCCCTACATCAGCTATCAGACCCTGTTATACTCCAGACCCCTACATCAGCTATCAGACCCTGCCATACTCCAGACCCCTACATCAGCTATCAGACCCTGTCATACTCCAGACCCCTACATCAGCTATCAGACCCTGTCATACTCCAGACCCCTACATCAGCTATCAGACCCTGTCATACTCCAGACCCCTACATCAGGTATCAGACACTGTCATACTCCAGACCCCTACATCAGCTATCACACCCTGTTATACTCCAGACCCCAATATCAGCTATCAGACCCTGTTATACTCCAGACCCCTACATCAGCTATCAGACCCTGTTATACTCCAGACCCCTACATCAGCTATCAGACCCTGTCATACTCCAGACCCCTACATCAGCTATCAGACCCTGTTATACTCCAAACCCCTACATCAGCTATCAGACCCTGTCATACTCCAGACCCCTACATCAGGTATCAGACCCTGTTATACTCCAGACCCCTACATCAGCTATCAGACCCTGTTATACTCCAGACCCCTACATCAGCTATCAGACCCTGTTATACTCCAGACCCCTACATCAGCTATCAGACCCTGTCATACTCCAGACCCCTACATCAGCTATCAGACCCTGTTATACTCCAGACCCCTACATCAGCTATCAGACCCTGTCATACTCCAGACCCCTACATCAGCTATCAGACCCTGTTATACTCCAAACCCCTACATCAGCTATCAGACCCTGTCATACTCCAGACCCCTACATCAGGTATCAGACACTGTCATACTCCAGACCCTTATATCAGCTATCAGACACTGTTATACTCCAGACCCCTATATCAGCTATCAGACCCTGTCATACTCCAGACCCCTACATCAGCTATCAGACCCTGTCATACTCCAGACCCTTATATCAGCTATCAGACCCTGTCATACTCCAGACCCTTATATCAGCTATCAGACCCTGCCATACTCCAGACCCCTATATCAGCTATCAGACCCTGCCATACTCCAGACCCTTATATCAGCTATCAGACCCTGTCATACTCCAGACCCCTATATCAGCTATCAGACCCTGCCATACTCCAGACCCCTACATCAGGTATCAGACACTGTCATACTCCAGACCCTTATATCAGCTATCAGACACTGTTATACTCCAGACCCCTACATCAGCTATCAGACCCTGTCATACTCCAGACCCTTATATCAGCTATCAGACCCTGTCATACTCCAGACCCTTATATCAGCTATCAGACCCTGCCATACTCCAGACCCCTATATCAGCTATCAGACCCTGCCATACTCCAGACCCTTATATCAGCTATCAGACCCTGTCATACTCCAGACCCTTATATCAGCTATCAGACCCTGTCATACTCCAGACCCCTATATCAGCTATCAGACCCTGCCATACTCCAGACCCCTATATCAGCTATCAGACCCTGCCATACTCCAGACCCTTATATCAGCTATCAGACCCTGTCATACTCCAGACCCTTATATCAGCTATCAGACCCTGTCATACTCCAGACCCCTATATCAGCTATCAGACCCTGTCATACTCCAGACCCCTACATCAGCTATCAGACCCTGTCATACTCCAGACCCCTACATCAGCTATCAGACCCTGTCATACTCCAGACCCCTATATCAGCTATCAGACCCTGTCATACTCCAGACCCTTATATCAGCTATCAGACCCTGTCATACTCCAGACCCCTATATCAGCTATCAGACCCTGTTATACTCCAGACCCCTACATCAGCTATCAGACCCTGCCATACTCCAGACCCCTACATCATCTATCAGACCCTGTTATACTCCAGACCCCTACATCAGCTATCAGACCCTGTCATACTGCAGACCCCTACATCAGCTATCAGACCCTGTTATACTCCAGACCCCTACATCAGCTATCAGACCCTGTCATACTCCAGACCACTATATCTGCTATCAGACCCTGTCATACTCCAGACCCTTATATCAGCTATCAGACCCTGTCATACTCCAGACCCCTATATCAGCTATCAGACCCTGTTATACTCCAGACCCCTACATCAGCTATCAGACCCTGCCATACTCCAGACCCCTACATCAGCTATCAGACCCTGTCATACTCCAGATCCCTACATCAGCTATCAGACCCTGTTATACTCCAGACCCCTACATCAGCTATCAGACCCTGTCATACTCCAGACCCAAGGAAGGACGTAGGGGTATTCAGTTGGGGACTTCACCACTAGTGCCAGTAAATCTGTTGGCCTTTAAATAATTTTATGATGAACTGATTAAAAGAAATGTTTTATGTAACGATACACTCCACTCACAATGCAGTGCGATTCATGATGCTGGCCTCAGGATACGATTTCCTCACGTGTTTTTTTTTTTTTTTAAACTAAATCAAACTGAACTCAAATTACCACTAACAAAGTTTAATTTTATGATTTATGGTTTATGACATGTGGTTCTTTGCCAGAACAGCACTGTAATGCTCTATAACCTTTATATCCGTGTGGGTCTCTGCTAGAGCAGCTCTGTAATGCTCTATAACCTTTATATCAGTGTGGGTCTCTGCTAGAGCAGCTCTGTAATGCTCTATATCCTTTATATCCATGTGGTTCTTTGCTAGAGTAGCTCTGTAATGCTCTATAACCTTTATATCTGTGTGGGTCCTTGCTAGAGCAGCTCTGTAATGCTCTATATTCTTTATATCCATGTGGTTCTTTGCTAGAGTAGCTCTGTAATGCTCTATAACCTTTATATCAGTGTGGGTCTCTGCTAGAGCAGCTCTGTAATGCTCTATAACCATTATATCTGTGTGGGTCTTTGCTAGAGCAGCTCTGTAATGCTCTATATTCTTTATATCCATGTGGTTCTTTGCTAGAGTAGCTCTGTAATGCTCTATAACCTTCATATCCACGTGGGTCTCAGCTGGAGCAGCTCTGTAATGCTCTATAACCTTTTTATCCGTGTGGGTCTTTGCTAGAGAAGCTCTGTAATGCTCTATAACTTTTACATCTATGTGGGTCTCTGCTAGAGCAGCTCTGTAATGCTCTATAACTTTTATATCTGTGTGGGTCTTTGCTAGAGCAGCTCTGTAATGCTTTATAAGCTTTATATCCGTGTGGGTCTTTGCTAGAGCAGCCTTGTAATGCTTTATAACCTTTATATCTGTGTGGGTCTTTGCTAGAGCAGCTCTGTAATGCTCTATAACTTTTACATCTATGTGGGTCTCTGCTAGAGCAGCTCTGTAATGCTCTATAACCTTTATATCCGTGTGGGTCTCTGCTAGAGCAGCTCTGTAATGCTCTATAACTTTTATATCTGTGTGGGTCTTTGCTAGAGCAGCTCTGTAATGCTTTATAAGCTTTATATCCGTGTGGGTCTTTGCTAGAGCAGCCTTGTAATGCTCTATAACCTTTATATCTGTGTGGGTCTTTGCTAGAGCAGCTCTGTAATGCTCTATATCCTTTATATCCATGTGGTTCTTTGCTAGAGTAGCTTTGTAATGCTCTATAACCTTTATATCCGTGTGGGTCTTTGCTAGAGCAGCTCTGTAATGCTCTATAACCTTTATATCCGTGTGGGTCTCAGCTAGAGCAGCTCTGTAATGCTCTATAACCTTTATATCCGTGTGGGTCTTTGCTAGAGCAGCTCTGTAAAGCTCTATAACCTTTATATCCGTGTGGGTCTTTGCTAGAGCAGCTCTGTAATGCTCTATAACCTTTATATCCGTTTAGGTCTTTGCTAGAGCAGCTCTGTAATGCTCTATAACCTTTATATCCATGTAGGTCTTTGCTAGAGCAGCTCTGTAATGCTCTGTAATCTTTATATCTATGTGGGTCTCTGCTAGAGCAGCTCTGTAATGCTTTATATCCTTTATATCCATGTGGTTCTTTGCTAGAGTAGCTCTGAAATGCTCTATAACCTTTATATCCGTGTGGGTCTTTGCTAGAGCAGCTCTGTAATGCTCTATAACCTTTATATCCTTTGGGTCTTTGCTAAAGCAGCGCTGTAATGCTCTGTAACCTTTATATCCGTGTGGGTCTTCGCTAGAGCAGCACTGTAATGCTCTATAACTTTTATATCTGTGTGGGTCTTTGCTAGAGCAGCTCTGTAATGCCCTATAACCTTTATATTCGTGTGGGTCTTTGCTAGAGCAGCTCTGTAATGCTCTATAACCTTTATATCAGTGTGGGTCTCTGTTAGAGCAGCTCTGTAATGCTCTATAACTTTTACATCTATGTGGGTCTCTGCTAGAGCAGCTCTGTAATGCTCTATAACTTTTACATCTGTGTGGGTCTTTGCTAGAGCAGCTCTGTAATGCTTTATAAGCTTTATATCCGTGTGGGTCTTTGCTAGAGCAGCTCTGTAATGCTCTATATCCTTTATATCCATGTGGTTCTTTGCTAGAGTAGCTTTGTAATGCTCTATAACCTTTATATCCGTGTGGGTCTTTGCTAGAGCAGCTCTAATGCTCTATATCCTTTATATCCACGTGGTTCTTTGCTAGAGTAGCTCTGTAATGCTCTATAACCTTTATATCCGTGTGGGTCTCTGCTAGAGCAGCTCTGTAAAGCTCTATAACCTTTATATCCGTGTGGGTCTTTGCTAGAGCAGCTCTGTAATGCTTTATAGCCTTTATAGCTGTGTGGGTCTTTGCTAGAGCAGCTCTGTAATGCTCTATAACCTTTATATCTGTGTGGGTCTTTGCTAGAGCAGCTCTGTAATGCTCTATAACCTTTATATCCGTGTGGGTCTCTGCTAGAGCAGCTCTGTAAAGCTCTATAACCTTTTTATCCGTGTGGGTCTTTGCTAGAGCAGCTCTGTAATGCTCTATAACCGTTATATCTGTGTGGGTCTTTGCTAGAGCAGCTCTGTAATGCTCTATAACCTTTATATCTGTGTGGGTCTTTGCTAGAGCAGCTCTGTAATGCTCTATAACCTTTATATCAGTGTGGGTCTCTACTAGAGCAGCTCTGTAATGCTTTATAACCTTTATATGGTGCACATGACCATTCTGACTGACTGCACTGCACTAGGCAAAGTGTAAGAAGGCAACATGGCTTCTATTGTTTCATTGGTCCGTATTAAAGAAACGATGGCGGTGTTGGTGGAGACAGAGTAAGAGGAAATGTCAGAAGGCATGCAGAAGTTTAATCAATTAATAATCAATATAGTTTTTAGTTTCATGACTTCAGGAAGAGCCACCATAACAGCGGCGTTCACCTCCCTCCACCACAGGCTGACTGTATGAATTCTGCCATGGTTCCATCTGCATCACCTGTGTTTCCAATTAAAGCCAAGCCAAAACCGACAGAGGCCAGCCAGGCCAGGCTCAGCCGTGGGCCGGCTCGGGCCGTCCAGCTCAGGAAGCGTGTCAATGACCACTTTGTGCTGTCATCGAGCTCCAGTTCATTTGAAATTAAAATCTGAGGCGCTTCATAAATGAGCGCATTGTGTGGTCAGATTTTCTTTCCCCCGCGCGTGGCTGACTGATCGGCAGGTTGCGGCAGAATAACGGTTAGACATGCGCTCTGAGTGACGGCGGCTAATTTGTTTGGACTCTTTTCGAAATTACGTCAGGGTCAAGTAGGCGAAAGCAGCCTGAAGTCAGGTTACACGTCTTTCAGCGCCATACGGCAAACGACCTGGCTCCCGCTCGGGGTTCAAATAATTTTTTTTACATGCATTCATTGTTTTGCCAACTCACCGAACCATGCACACACAATAAGGCAGTCATGGTACCTCCTGGTCGTTAGTGCCTTTACCACATGAGGTGCTGCAATTACATCTTGCGCAGCAATGATACAATTTCATTACCAAGAAACAAGTGTAATCCACTGTAAATGCAGTGACCTCAACAGTTTAATGGATAAATATAGGCTTGATGTCATACCGTATGCAACTCTTACACTTTCCATGGGTAATATAGAGTGCCAGGCAAGAAACCAGTCTTAAAAGTGAGGTCAGGTACTGACTTTAGATGATTAGTTTTGGACCAGCTCATACTCAAGGTAGTGGATTTAGCTCTATCACTCCAGAGAACACATTCTGTTCCACAACCCAATGCTGGTGGACTTTGTACCCCTATAGCTGAAACCTGGCAATGGGCATAGTGACCATGGTGAGCCAGGCGTGGCTGATCAGACAGGGCAATGTTGCTGGAGTTCATAAACACTGTCCACACTTTCAGACACACCTTCCTTGTAGATGTAAATTCAGAGACAGTATCTCATCTGTTGGTGCACAGGTTGTCCTCCTCTAGCTCTTCATCTGTGGTCACAGGATGCTGACCACAGGACACTGCTGGCTGGATGCTGCTGGTTCTTGGACTATTCTCAGTTCCAGCAGTGACACTAAGGTGTTTAACCCTTAACGCCAAGTGAACCGTATTTGATACACAAGTTTTTGAGACCTGTAATTCATCACTGTTATAATTTATTTTCTTAAAAAAAGCCTGATGCTCACCTGAACTTTCCTCAAAGCTACACTTTGTTCTAAATATTAGTGGAGAAACAAAGACTGTTGTAGATACTAAATGTGTAAAAATGTTCTTTTCTAAGGTAGAAATGACTCGAGTAAAAATTTAAAATAATCTTAGAGCATAAAGGGTTAAAAGGGTGTTCTGAATGGTTTTATGTCAGCAAAAAACTGTTAAACATTCCAGATATATGATACCAAAGAAAACTCATATATGCAAATTTTTATTTAATTTAATAATAATAGTAAGAAGAACAATATTTATTATTATTATTATTATTGGTTATATTATAATCAATTATATATAACAATGTTTGATTATTATTTGTTATAGTTTATTATCATTATTATATATTGAAGGTGCTAATAAACACTCCATTTCCAAAGAACTGGAATTTTCAGGCTTTAAAGGGTCAAACACTCCAGCAGCACTGCTGTATCTGATCCCCTCATACCAGTGCAACACACACTAACACGCCAGTGTCACTGCAGGGCTGAGAATAATCCACCACCTAAATAATACCTGCTACTTGGTGGTCCTGTGGGGGTCCTGACCATTGAAGAGCATGGCAATAAAGTATACATAGAACCAGATGAACTACAGTCTGTAAGTGTAGAACTACTCCTATATGGTCCGTGGAGCTTATAACATGGTGTGGAAACAAGGAGGTGTCCCTAATAAGGTGCTCAGTGAGTATACGTTACACTGTACTCTGAAAAATCTGGCATTACACCACCATGATTTGAGTTTGACAGACATTTCGACTGTGTTTGTTTTGTGTAAGACACCGTCTGTTGTGCGGTGCTGCAGACAGTGGGAATCTCTAGACTACACCTGATGATGAAACACAATGAAAGCCTGAGAAAATCCCCAGAATGAGTTTATTTTAGGGACAACTAGCCAGAATAAATTTTTTAAAACAGTGAAAATAAGCACATCCTCTACAGAGAACACACTTCTGCACATATTAGTGCAAAACCGCTGCTTATTTGCTAAATATAACACAAGATATGTAAAAGCGATGGTATATTTTTAAATGGTAAGCACACTGTGCACTAAAATATTTAAGTCAGTTTTTTATTATCAGCTTATTTTCTAGGGCTGTGTTTTGGCAAGAACCTGGCGATACAATACATATCGCGATACAGCGGTCACGATTCAATATATTGCGATACTGCAAGCAAAGTGATATATTGCAATTTTCAAAACACACCACTATATGAACAGGTTTGGCTATGCTTACAATAGCATTGCGCCCTTGTGCTGCTTGTTAATGTTGGAGTGGAGCTGAAAATGGATTACAACACTGACATCTAGTGGTCAGAGGTTTAAACAACACACAATGATTCACTTTCTGCCAGGAATCTGTGTATCGAGACTTGTGTTTTTGAGAATTTATACAGTATCACCAAACATAATATCCCCATATTCTATATTTCGGTATTTTCTTACTTTTTTTCTAACTTTTGCGTACAACTGTGGATCAACTTATATAAATTGTTTTATAATTCAAGCACAAACAAGCACATAGTTATACAGGTGTCAGGCTACGTCTCAGATGTGCACAGAATACAAAATGATCCAAAGAGGGGCAAAAGAGAGAGCACAGCCAAAAAACAGGCAGGGGTCAAAAACCAGGAGATGGCAAACAGAGACAAGAGAGGCACGGCAACAAGGGGATGTCAAAAAGGCGAGCGAGAGATCAAAAACCAGAAAGGCATAGCAAAACTTACAGAGAGGGCTAGAAACAAAGATCAAGGTCAAAAAGGACGAACAAACAGGGTCAGTACTGGGAATACAAGATGATAAGAAAGCTTTACATGAACTTTACAGGAAGCTTTACAGGAAGCTTTACATGAACTTTGGCAATAAACACAGGCCGAACGGGGCTAGTCAGCTGACTGCAGCTCAGCTGTCATGTGATTCGGAGGTGCCGACTGGAAGTTGTAGGTCTGAGACGCGTTGTAGTTAGTGGAGACAGAGGGAGGTGTGACAACAGGTTGAGACTGACCTTCCTCGGTCTGTTGTTCTGTAATTACTATTATAAGATGTAAAGTTCATGGCTTGGCAGGCTGGCAGTTGGTAGTATTATCCTCAGATAGCCTTGGGTTCTTCTCAACAACAGTGAGTTTTCCTTCCACTGACTTTTTTTGGAAATTTTGAATTTTTTTTTAAATATCACTAAAGCAGAAACGCAAAACAGGGGGTGGAGAAGCATTTTTGAACATATTTAAATGTTTGTTTCAAGATATAAGTCTCATGATTCCGTTCCACCTGATCTTACTGCTTGGCGTACAGCATATACACACTGGTGAACTGCTGTTTTGCTTACGACAAATGCTTCGCCCACGACTCTACAGTCCACACAACACATAGCTTATATAACGCAACACCAAATTCTCTTATCAGTGGGCACAGGTGGCCAGCGACTGGCCCTACAGATGGGTTTAACTGCATAGCTTACCGAAGGTTTTGTTCGGCATTGTGAAATGATGAATCCAAGCTTGTTTGAAAAATGGCTCCCAAGAACTGTATGTCCTATGATCAGGGTTTTGGCCCTCATTAGGCAGGTCACTACTCATCCTGCTCGGTGTCTCTGAGCTGCGAACAACACGGCCATAAAAAGATGATGTGTCTGTAGAGATAATTCTACATAAATCAAGAGTTACATTTCCCCAGTATTTTGTGTTTTAGCTCTATACAGTGTTGCTGTCCAAAGAAAAACCTGTATTTCCACTTATGTTAAACTGGTAGTGTATCTGAAACGTTTGGCTGGTAGTGTATCTGAAACGTTTGGCTGGTAGTGTATCTAAAACGTTTGACTGGTAGTGTATCTAAAACGTTTGACTGGTAGTGATCTAAAACGTTTGACCGCTAGTGTACTAAAACGTTTGACTGGTAGTGTATCTAAAACGTTTGACTGGTAGTGTACTAAAACGTTTGATTGGTAGTGTATCTAAAACGTTTGACCGCTAGTGTACTAAAACGTTTGACTGGTAGTGTATCTAAAACGTTTGACTGGTAGTGTACTAAAACGTTTGATTGGTAGTGTATCTAAAACGTTTGACTGGTAGTGTATCTAAAACGTTTGACTGGTAGTGTATCTAAAACGTTTGTCTGGTAGTGTATCTAAAACGTTTGACTGGTAGTGTATCTAAAACGTTTGACTGGTAGTGTATCTAAAACGTTTGGCTGGTAGTGTACTAAAACGTTTAACTGGTAGTGTATCTAAAACGTTTAACTGGTAGTGTATCTAAAACGTTTGGCTGGTAGTGTATCTAAAACGTTTGGCTGGTAGTGATCTAAAACGTTTGGCTGGTAGTGTATCTAAAACGTTTGACTGGTAGTGTATCTAAAACGTTTGACTGGTAGTGTATCTAAAACGTTTAACTGGTAGTGATCTAAAACGTTTGGCTGGTAGTGTATCTAAAACGTTTGACTGGTAGTGTACTAAAACGTTTGGCTGGTAGTGTATCTAAAACGTTTGACTGGTAGTGTATCTAAAACGTTTGGCTGGTAGTGTATCTAAAACGTTTGACTGGTAGTGTATCTAAAACGTTTGGCTGGTAGTGTATCTAAAACGTTTGGCTGGTAGTGATCTAAAACGTTTGGCTGGTAGTGTATCTAAAACGTTTGACTGGTAGTGTACTAAAACGTTTGGCTGGTAGTGTATCTAAAACGTTTGACTGGTAGTGTATCTAAAACGTTTGGCTGGTAGTGTATCTAAAACGTTTGACTGGTAGTGTATCTAAAACGTTTGGTTGGTAGTGTATCTAAAACGTTTGGTTGGTAGTGTATCTAAAACGTTTGACCGGTAGTGTACTAAAACGTTTGACCGGTAGTGTACTAAAACGTTTGACCGGTAGTGTATCTAAAACGTTTGACCGGTAGTGTATCTAAAACGTTTGACCGGTAGTGTACTAAAACGTTTAACTGGTAGTGATCTAAAACGTTTGGCCGGTAGTGTATCTAAAACGTTTGATCTAAAACGTTTGGCCGGTAGTGTATCTAAAACGTTTGACCGGTAGTGTATCTAGAACGTTTGACCGGTAGTGATCTAAAACGTTTGACCGGTAGTGTATCTAAAACGTTTGACTGGTAGTGATCTAAAACGTTTGGCTGGTAGTGTATCTAAAACGTTTGACTGGTAGTGTATCTAAAACGTTTGACTGGTAGTGTATCTAAAACGTTTGACTGGTAGTGTATCTAAAACGTTTGGCTGGTAGTGATCTAAAAAGTTTGGCTGGTAGTGTATCTAAAACGTTTGGTTGGTAGTGTATCTAAAACGTTTGGTTGGTAGTGTATCTAAAACGTTTGGTTGGTAGTGTATCTAAAACGTTTGACCGGTAGTGTACTAAAACGTTTGACCGGTAGTGTACTAAAACGTTTGACCGGTAGTGTATCTAAAACGTTTGACCGCTAGTGTACTAAAACGTTTAACTGGTAGTGTACTAAAACGTTTGACTGGTAGTGTATCTAAAACGTTTGACCGGTAGTGTATCTAGAACGTTTGACCGGTAGTGATCTAAAACGTTTGACCGGTAGTGTATCTAAAACGTTTGACTGGTAGTGATCTAAAACGTTTGGCTGGTAGTGTATCTAAAACGTTTGACTGGTAGTGTATCTAAAACGTTTGACTGGTAGTGTATCTAAAACGTTTGACTGGTAGTGTATCTAAAACGTTTGGCTGGTAGTGATCTAAAACGTTTGGCTGGTAGTGTATCTAAAACGTTTGGTTGGTAGTGTATCTAAAACGTTTGGTTGGTAGTGTATCTAAAACGTTTGGTTGGTAGTGTATCTAAAACGTTTGACCGGTAGTGTACTAAAACGTTTGACCGGTAGTGTATCTAAAACGTTTGACCGCTAGTGTACTAAAACGTTTAACTGGTAGTGTACTAAAACGTTTGACTGGTAGTGTATCTAAAACGTTTGGCCGGTAGTGTATCTAAAACGTTTGACCGGTAGTGTATCTAAAACGTTTGACCGGTAGTGTATCTAAAACGTTTGACTGGTAGTGATCTAAAACGTTTGACTGGTAGTGTATCTAAAACGTTTGGCTGGTAGTGTATCTAAAACGTTTGGCTGGTAGTGTATCTAAAACGTTTGGCTGGTAGTGATCTAAAACGTTTGGCTGGTAGTGTATCTAAAACGTTTGGTTGGTAGTGTATCTAAAACGTTTGGTTGGTAGTGTATCTAAAACGTTTGGTTGGTAGTGTATCTAAAACGTTTGACCGGTAGTGTATCTAAAACGTTTGACCGCTAGTGTACTAAAACGTTTAACTGGTAGTGTACTAAAACGTTTGACTGGTAGTGTATCTAAAACGTTTGGCCGGTAGTGTATCTAAAACGTTTGACCGGTAGTGTATCTAAAACGTTTGACCGGTAGTGTATCTAAAACGTTTGACTGGTAGTGATCTAAAACGTTTGACTGGTAGTGTATCTAAAACGTTTGACTGGTAGTGATCTAAAACGTTTGACTGGTAGTGTATCTAAAACTTTTGACCGGTAGTGTATCTAAAACGTTTGACCGGTAGTGTATCTAAAACGTTTGACCGGTAGTGTATCTAAAACGTTTGACCGGTAGTGTATCTAAAACGTTTGACTGGTAGTGATCTAAAACGTTTGACTGGTAGTGTATCTAAAACGTTTGACTGGTAGTGATCTAAAACGTTTGACTGGTAGTGTATCTAAAACTTTTGACCGGTAGTGTATCTAAAACGTTTGACCGGTAGTGTATCTAAAACGTTTGACCGGTAGTGTATCTAAAACGTTTAACTGGTAGTGTATCTAAAACGTTTGTCTGGTAGTGTATCTAAAACGTTTGACTGGTAGTGTATCTAAAACGTTTAACTGGTAGTGATCTAAAACGTTTGACTGGTAGTGTATCTAAAACGTTTGACTGGTAGTGTATCTAAAACGTTTGACTGGTAGTGTATCTAAAACGTTTGACTGGTAGTGTACTAAAACGTTTTTCTTTACACAGCGACGATACATTAAATGTTTAAACACAAACCCGGCTAATGCCACAGTCGTGTGTTGGGTCACCACTCGCCATCTCCGAAATACGAGGCACTCTTTATTTTATTCATTCAACGGAGACGATGCACATCATTACTTCAGAATGTGGTTTATGATATTTCGGATAATAACAAAAACGTCATGTCCCAGATGTTCTACAGCTTTCTCAGCCGTTTGACTATCATCTATCTACAACATGTGCTGCACAGGACTAGCGTAGCATCTCTTCATACATGAAACCACATTGGCTTAATATTAATGAGAACCAGACGAACTGTTCCAAACCTTCGTACGTACGCGCCATAAACCGAAACACATTACTCAATCCCAGACAGCCAGATGAGCTGACCCTGCACTAACGAAGCTCTGGTTTAATTAGTCGCATCGGCTACGAAATGATGTTCAGGTCACATACGCGGTAAAGCCTCATATGAAGCTCATTCTGAAGCCAGGGTTCAGGGTTCAAGCTCTGGGTCTTGTGCCCCTTCCGCCTTAATTAACTACAGCTCATCTTCACCTGGCGTGGAGATGATTGGGTCATGGTTCATTCAGGCATAGACACGAATGAAGACCAACAACCCATATGAACGTAATCAGGGCCGTCGGTAAGGGCGGGTCTTCATCTGCACATCATTTAGTCTTCAGCTGCGGACCACTGCTGGGGATTGTTCTATGGATGCTGACAGTGCTGCGCTACATTTAGCTAATGCAGGGCGGACATGTGCATAGACGTGATGTCATGCTTTACGAGCTGTGAGTCATTAATTATTATTAATTCCCCTTAATAATCAGTCTGCAGCCATCTGGTTTATAGAGTACATACACTGATCAGCCAGAACATTAAAACCACCTCGTATCTACACACACTGTCCATGTTATCAGCTCCACTGATCATATAGGAGCTACACTAACAGACTGTAGTTCATCTGCATCCTGTTATTCATTGGTCAGGACCACCACAGGGCAGGTACTATTAGGGAGGTGGATCATTCTCAACACTGCAGTGACACTGACATTGTGGTGGTGTGTGGCACTGGTGTGAGTGGATCAGACACAGCAGTGCTGCTGCTGGAGTGTTTAAACACCTCAGTGTCACTGCTGGACTGAGAATCGTCCACCAACCAGTAACATCCAGATAACAGTGTCCTGTGGGCGGCGTCCTGTGACCACTGATGAAGGACTAGAGGAACTGTGCTGCAACAGGTGAGCTATCATCTCTGACTTTACATCTACACGGTGGGCCAACAAGGTGGCCATTCGCTGTATATTAAGTTGGCGGTTTATTGGAAACACCTCCCTCGTACTTACGATTATTGGCCTATTTATCAGAAACACCAACCATAACATGGTAATGTTACAGTAGAGGCCAAAAAAGTGAGGAGTAAAATGTAAAGAGGTTTTATTCCACGTGATTCTGGAGCATTTCTATTTTTCTACATATCATGAAGGATATAAATATGTTTAAACATGTTTATCCATTCATTATCTTTTGCTTTATCCCGCTAGTTGGGGTCACGGGGCGGGGCTGGAGCCAATCCCAGCATCATGGCCAACAAACGCTCACACCTACAGGAAGTTTAGAGTGAGGATCAATCTAACATGCATGTGTTTGGACTGTGGGAGGAAACCCACTCAAGCACGGGGAGAACATACACACTCCACATAGAACGTTCTGGATATCTCATATGAGTGTGAGAATGATCCTAACACAGTTTCAGCCCAGATTTAAAGTCCTGGCTGGACCACCAAGAGCTCACCTCTCTCACAGAACAAGAGAAAGAGTGGAGGAATACAAGAGAGAGATAAACTGATAAGATGTGAAACTCAGTTAACAAGACTAAACATTTTATTTTAATTTTTATTATAAATAAACACTTTATAATACACTTGTTTTCGAAATCATTTTAAATGTAGCCCTTGTTTTTACTTAAAGTTCAGTAATTCAGTTCAGTATTTATACTATAAGATACTGAAGGGTATGTGTGATGTGTTGGTGTTTCAGTATCTGATGGTATAAGATGCTGATACTAGACTACTTCAGTAAACAGGATACACCACTGAATCAGAACACACGTTAGAAATTATGGTGGTCCGGACCTTGGCCTGAGGAGATCTCCTCTAACTGGACCTTACTGACCTCTAATTAAATACCCCTGCTCTAAACTGTTACATAATAAAGATTAATATTTATGGCCCCCAAAATGTATATACACCAGCTCACAGACTAGTTCAGAAAAACATCTACGACAGGAACATGAACAGCAGCCTGGGCAGAAACACCTCGTTCCAGGCTGTGAAGGGACGTCAGCACTTTTCATACCCGCCCAATGAACCAGCCTGTCAGCTGAACTTGCTTTCTATTCATCAGATTCTTAACTGAATGTCCCGTTCCACCTTAAATGCTACAGGCATGTACAGGCACCACTTAAGGTGGGACGGAAAATCTGCCAAACAAGCTGCTGAACATCTTTAACAGGATCCTGAACAACTTTAATTCTGAGGTCTGTACATTTCACTACATTGTTGCACTTCAGGATTCCCTGTTCCACCTTAAATGGTGCCACAGTGAATTCCGGGTCCTCGGGATTCTCCATTCCACCTTAAATGGTGCAGCAGTTACGTTCTCATTGCCTGAGGTCACGTCTTTCTTCAGGTTTACTCCATAACGTGTCCAGTATCGCAGGGAAAGACCTGAGGCACCACAACGTAACTGCTGCACCACTTAAGGTGGAACTGGAAATAATGAGGCACCAGAATTGAACTGCTGAACCATTTAAGGTGGAACTGGAAATCCTGAGGCGCAAGGAAGTAAATGCTGCCTCATTTAAGGTGGAACAGGAAATCTGGAGATGATAGCAGGTAACATCTGCACCATTTAAGGTGGAACAGAGAATCTTGGGGTGCTAGTATGTAACCTCTGCACCATTTAAGGTGGAACAGAGAATCTTGGGGTGCTAGTATGTAACCTCTGCACCATTTAAGGTGGAACGGGAAATCCTGAGGCGCTAGTATGTAACCTCTGTACCATTTAAGGTGGAACGGATAGTATGTAACCTCTGCACCATTTAAGGTGGAACGGGAAAATCTAGAGACGATAGTATGTAACCTCTGCACCATTTAAGGTGGAACGGGAAAATCTAGAGACGATAGTATATAACCTCTGCACCATTTAAGGTGGAACGGGAAAATCTAGAGACGATAGTATGTAACCTCTGCACCATTTAAGGTGGAACGGGGAATCCTGAGGCGCTAGTAACGTAACCTCTGCACCGTTTAAGGTGGAACGGAAAATCTGAAGGCGCTAGTATGTAACCTCTGTACCATTTAAGGAGGAACAAGCAATCTTGGGGCGCCAGAAAGGAACTGCTGCGCCATTTAAGGTGGAACGGGAAATCCTGAGGCGCTAGTATGTAAACTCTGCACCATTTAAGGAGGAACGGATAGTATGTAACCTCTGCACCATTTAAGGTGGAACTGGAAATCTGGAGACGATAGTATATAACCTCTGCACCATTTAAGGTGGAACTGGAAATCTGGAGACGATAGTTTATAACCTCTGCACCATTTAAGGTGGAACGGGAAATCTGGAGACGATAGTATGTAACCTCTGCACCATTTAAGGTAGAACGGGAAATCTGGAGACGATATTATATAACCTCTGCACCATTTAAGGTGGAACGGGGAATCTGGAGACGATAGTATATAACCTCTGCACCATTTAAGGTGGAACGGGAAATCTGGAGACGATAGTATGTAACCTCTGCACCATTTAAGGTAGAACGGGAAATCTGGAGACGATATTATATAACCTCTGCACCATTTAAGGTGGAACGGGGAATCCTGAGGCGCTAGTATATAACCTCTGCACCATTTAAGGTGGAACGGGAAATCTGGAGACGATATTATATAACCTCTGTACCATTTAAGGTGGAACGGGGACGCTGGCGATATAAAAGAGGCCTCGAGGCATTAACATACATACAGCATCCTGCCTTTAGACGTGTTTAAACTTAAAACTAGTTAATTTTCTCTGGTTTAAGCTCTGTACGTCACAACAATAACAACAATCAGTTCGCGCGACCTCGCTGCTTCGTGTTAGCCACATGCTAAAACAGTTAGCCTGGGAAGCTAACTTTCTCTCCCACTCTCATTTTTCACACATACAGTATCTTCCGTCCACTTTCATGTAAATGAGTGCTGTAACTGTCATGAACTCACTTTTTCTTCCCACTTTTGTGGCTTTTGAATGCAGAAATACAGAAATGTGACAGTCTGAGTGCTGAAGCTCACCGATCACCTCGGCTGGATTTGTGTGGAGCAGAAGTGATTCAGAGATAAGAAAGTTTGTGAGGATAAAAGTGAGCTCGTTCTTAGTCAGGACAGTTAAATGCCACTTGTGTCGTCACTCACAGTCGGGGGCAGCAGAACATGTTGGTGGTCGTCACTCAAACCGCTTCTATGCGTCGCCCAAGCTCGTAAATACACTCAGCAGTGCGCCCTCTGGTGTCGACAGCGCAGTAGTGCTTCCATTACAGCGGAAAGTGCTGAAGTGCTGATCAATTATATCGAATATGTATCACATCGTTATTATATTTATATCGAGGCAAAGTTGGATCCAAAAATATAACAGTTATAGTTTTATCACTCAGTCCTGAGTGATGACCTTATTTATTATCTAAATATTCATGAGCACCCCTAAAAAGGAAAACGTTTTTTTTTATTCTTGGGAGCAAATTATAGGGTGTAAATCTGCACATGTATAACCAAAGTCACACATACCTTCTATGTAGAACATCAGAGAACAATTTATAATACATACATGTATTCTGTGGCACATAAAACTAACTTTTTATGCTAGTTTTTATCTTTTATATAGACAGTTTTATGAGTTTAAGAAACAGTTAAAAGTCCATTTAGCTGTAAATGTACAGTAAATTACTGTCACAGTTTTAAAATACAGGAGATAATCTTTGTACATACAGTGCAAAATTTGGTGCAAAATCTGAGTGACGACCATATTTATTAACACTACAAACCAGCCAATCAGAGCAGAGCTTATCTAAATATTCATGAGCAGTCCCAAAAAGGAAAACAGTTTTATTTTTTATTCTAGGAGCAAATTATAGGGTCTAAAAGTGCACCTGGACAACCAAAGTCACGCATACCTTCTATGTAGAACATCAGAGAACAACGTAAAATTCATACATGTGTTCTGTGGCACATAAAACAAACTTTTTATGTTAGTTTGACAAACAAGTTCTAGTTATATAACTGATAACCTATATTATCTCTATATACTTTAATTTTATTTGATTTATCTAATTATTATTATTATTATCAGTATTACTCTCTATTTGTTCCCCCCTCCCTAAAACTGTAAAGCATCCTTGGGTATGTAAAACGACGAGTGCCACAGAGTAACAGAGAGTTATCTGGTATAAAATGATGATACAAAACACAAAGGGAGCTTTATCAGTGTAGATCATTTATTTAAGGTGTTTACGATTATTCAGTATGTTTATTGAAGGCAGGAACAGCTCAGCCTGCCTACTTATTTATTTATTTATTGCACACAGAGGAATTTCACCTCCGCCTTCAGCCTTTACACAGAATAAAACATCCACACACACACACAAATACAAACACTACTTTATCATTTTAAGGTTTGGAGAAAAAAGTTAAAAGTCAATTTTAGCTGTAAATGTACAGTAAATTACTGTCACAGTTATAAAATACAGGAGATAGTATCGGTACATACAGTGCACATAATGGTAAATCATGTTAATTGATTTGATTTTCTATTTCATCTTTTATATAGACAGTTTTTATGAGATTAAGAAAAAGTTAAAAGTCTTTTTTAGCTGTAAATGTACAGTAAATTACTGTCACAGTTATAAAATACAGGAGAAATATCTGTACATACAGTGCACATAATGGTAAATCATGTTCATTGATAATGTTTTCCATTTCATCTTTTATATAGACAGTTTTTATGGGTTTAAGAAAAAGTTAAAAGTCTTTTTTAGCTGTAAATGTACAGTAACTTACTGTCAGTTATAAAATACAGGAGAAATATCTGTACATACAGTGCACATAATGGTAAATCATGTTAATTGATATTGTTTTCTATTTCATCTTTTGTATAGACAGTTTTTGAGTTTAAGAAAAAGTTAAAAGTTAATTTTAGCTGTAAATTTATGACAAATTACTGTCACAGTTATAAAAATATGGGAAATGACTGGATGTTAATTACAGCTCATTACTGTAAGTAGGTGTACAGCAGTTTGCAGCTACATCGCAGCTGCTGCTTTACTGTGAATAATAATAATAATAATAATAATAATGATTTCAAATGAATTTAAGGACTTTTAACCATTTCAGCTCCTTAGTGAAGCAGAAACTGACCGGTGATGAAGGAGGTAGGAGGTGGACGACAAACTGCGCATACATACAATCACACCCGCAATGTAAAGTACGACACCAGCAGAACATGCAAATTTTATACAAGCTTTATTTACAACTTGATTAACAACTGTACATTTTTGCAGCGTAGGAAGCACATTTTCATCAACACAGTTCTAATGGAGACACGCCATGGAGTTCATCTAAAAACCAATCTTTTCTTTTTTTTTCATCTTTTTATATATACTAAAGACCAGGAACTTCCTCCACTGTCGTTCACATAGTGTATGTACAAACTGTTTACAAGCAATATAAAACTTGGCAAATGGAAAGATTATTTGCTACTTTGATTAAATGTGATGAGTCTTAATATCCATAAAAAAATTATACAGCAACCATAAAAGTTGAGAAATTTGGACTTTAATGTCTTACTGTTTTTCTTTTTTTTCTCCTCTAGGGGTTCGACTGAGGTGTTCTCAAAAGTTCTGAGCACACTGCCTCGTAATGGACGGCTGTAATCGTATATGTGTTTTAGTTCTGATTTTAAACAGTCCACACACTGAAACTACTGCTGCATTAATCAATGCAATCAACTCACAAACCCCAAATCTAACAAATATAAATTACTTTTAAAAAACTGCCCTACTTAAGTCACACAGAATTACATCTCATTACAAAATGGTATTCTATTGCATAATATGGACATACGTTGACCTGTAACAGCTGAGGAAGTAGAAGCAGCAGGTAAAGTTTCAAGAGGAATTCCAGCGAGCATTCAAACTCGTCTGCATAAGTAAATGATCAGCACGTAAATAAAAAGCCATTCAGGGTGGTCTGATGTAAAACAGGGCATTGTGAAGAAACTTGTTCAGCGGCGGTGACAGAAACCAGAATTATTAGTAAGTTATAACATGAAAACAGTAATGAATACACTCCCTGATGCCTGAGACGTTGTTTTATGATAGTTTTTCATTTTATTTCTACTTTTAAAAACCTAAAAGGCCAAAACAGTCCTTAAAGAAAGTTATTTTTCAGACCTACCACCACCACTATATAGATAGATATATATATATATATATATATATATATATATGACAGTAAAGGTGAAACTACAGCGTCATTTTTTCCGTTTAAAAATTGTGTTGGGCTTCGGTAACTGTAACTGTGGAAACTGTAGTAACTGTAAAGGTAACTGCTGTGGAATTATTTTGTTAACTGAAATCAACACTTATGCAAATAGTCACTGTCCAAAGAAAATCAAGTACCTCCAAAATAGCAACTACCCAAAAATTAAGACCAAGTCAATGAAACCAGAACTTTCAGAGCATTTCTATTGGTCTATTCATCATTGATACATGTTTTTCTTTGGTGGCAACGAAATACAAATCATTGTGTTTTTGTTCACCGTCACTTATAACACAAATCTTGGCCTCTGAAGGACCATCAACTATCATTTGTGTTCTGCTGTTGCAGGAGGGCTACAGTGCTTGGACCCCGCTGATTGCACTTCAAATTTAAATACAGTTGATAAGCGTTTATAACAGTTGTGACACCTCACAGAAATCAATACGTTCTATAACATCTGATGAAAACTAATTAAAATCTGGACGTCTTGGTTGCCAACAACTTTATTTTCATCCACAGTTTAAAAGCTGCTGAAGAAAAAACCTAAATATCTTAACTGTCCAAATAAAAACATGCTTTATAACAGTTTTCCAATTTTCATTTGCGCACAGCAGTTCTTCTTTACACTGTTTAAAAATCTTATGATGAACGGACCAATAGAAATGCCCTAGAATTGCTTGGAATTAAATCTCTTTACATTGAATGTTTTTCGTGTCTCCTGTAAAGTTGCTAGTTTAGAGATACTTGTTTATCTTTGGACGGCAATGATATGTGAAAATCAAGCTGTCAAAATGTGGCCCTCCTTTCACATTACTGTACGTCATCTGAACTATATTAAATATATTAAAGAAATCTACACTAACTTTTGCGGCTGATATGTTCACTTTAAAAAAAAAAAAAAAGGTAAATGTAGAGGAAAGGCAACAAATGTACATGTATGATACAGTCGCTCTCCAAAGAAGGGTCATTTGAACACGACAGCAGTCGTTTACATTGTATAAAGATTTCCTGATGAATGGACCAATAGAAATACTCCAAAATAGCTTGGAATAAATTCTGGTTCCATTGACTTACATTGAAAGTAAAGATGGTTTTGTCCTCACCTGTAAAGTTACTATTTTGGAAATACTTGTTTTCTTTGGACACAAATGTTCACTAATCATAAATAAATTGCTTACATGTACGTTGTAGACATAGTGACCCCTGGTTCCCTCACCACCACTGTTAAGAACTACAAAGAATTCATTTCTCTACAACGAACCATTTCACCTCAAACCACTCTGAAAGACTTTGTTTATATCTTGACCAACTGGAATTCCCCTCATCTTCTGATCAACAGTAGAAACTCGTTACTGTGTTAGTTTTTACAGTTGTGTCACAGTCCTCCACTTTCTACTGAGGCAAAAGCTCTGGCAAGCAGCTGCTCCCCCTCTGATCATCTGCAATTCTTCTCTTAGCGCTATGCTAATCATATTTTCTGTCAACGACCGTCTTTATTGACCACAGAGCAGCTTCACGTTCTTTGAGTTCCCACTTGCCAACTTATAACTGACCTTTCATGTGAGTTTTTGTTCTAATACTGCATCTCCATAAAAAAAAAAAAAAAAAAAAAAAGAACTGTGCTTTACTTAGCATGATGCTAAAGCGAGCTAGCATTGCTTCAGTCCTCGTTCTGGCCATGTTGGCGGCTTTAAACACCACTAGAGAAAACTTTGTTGCCTAAAGGCTGAGTGTACAAGTTAGAGGAAAATCAAATATAATGATAAATACAATGTAAAGTCACGAAGGTACTGCTAAGCGGCTAAACGTTAGCGCATACCTTCCAGTCAGGAACATGCTAGCTGCAAAAAAATGGTGCCTTGCCAAGTTAAAACATGGAATTTTCTCATTTTGAGATTGTAATAGAAATATTATGAGATTATTCAAGGTATTTCTAGACTCTTCTAAAGCTTTAAGTAATTTGAGCTTTAATTTTGAAGATAATTTGCTTGTTTTAGAAAATAAAGTGGTTTACTTTTCAAAATAATGCGAACAGAAAGAGACAATGTCATTAATTAACTCTTAAAACAAGCAAAACTGTCTAGAAACACTGTATATGAATAATCTTACAGTATCTCAAATGAAGAAATACCACATATCCTTGCTGTCCAAAGAAAAACATGTTTTGGTTGATTTTGATTTTTTCACTCTGTTTGTATGCGGCAGCTGTGGTTTACATTGTTTGAAAATTTTATGCTGAATGCACCAATTTAAATGCTCCAAAATAGCTTGGAAATACTTCCGGTTCCATTGACTTGCATTAAAAGTAAAGACAGTTTTTGTCGTCTCCTGTAAAGCTGCACTTTTGGAGCTGCTTGTTTTTTTCATTGGACAGCGACTAAACATTGACTACACTTCAGATGGTCTCACCTGCCACGGCCTCATGTTTTGCAGCACGAAAGCAACAGATTTGTTCATACGGGTCATAAAATAAGGGCACAGACAAGAGAAAAACAACACTTTATACAGATTAAGAGGCAGTAAAGCTAAAACAGGAAACAAATAAATACAGAAACCAAGGGGAGATAATAACATCGTATTCCAACCCGCACTCTCTCGCAGGCACCACATCCCACGTAACACTTCTTGCTTTTTAACACTGTAACCGGCGTCACGCCAGATCAGTAACACTTGGGTTGTAACTGTAGCTCGTCTCGTCACTTCATGCTCTCATAAAGCCGTCCACGTACGGCCTGAACTCAATACTACGTAACAGTCTTCCCCCCCGTACATGCCTCACTTGGGATCTTTGCAAAAGCAAGCACGTTGTTCTGTGATTGGCTCAAAAGAAAAAAGGGTGGGGGGGTTTATTCCCATACGGGGCAGCACACGTGTTGGGGGACGATGGAGGGGAGGAGGTGTTAGTGCGTGTCGATGGGTTATTTTGTCAGCAGGCTCAAAATCAAATCAAACCAGTCATGCAAGCGGCACCCTCATGCAGCCACGCCCCCTTAGACTGGCTGGTCATGCCATTACATCGCTGTGGAGGGAGGAGAGAAAAACACAGTGAGAGGACATGGACAGCCGTCGATGGTCAATAGAGACCAGAGCAATGGGGGTTAACGGTTTCACAGTTAGTGCACACATACAAACACAGATACCCTCGTATATCGTCACGGGTGTAAGAAAACCTGGCGTCTGTGTACCTGTAACTTCATACACAGGTTCGTAAAGGGGCACTCCAGCCAAAAATATAATTGTAATATCACTACAACTGCTGTAAACATGCCTACTCGTGCTGACACAGTGGACTGATTTCCAATCTAGCTCAATATGCTGTAGTAAGGCATGCTGGGTATTGTAGTGAGAGAACGAAATACTACATAACATGGCAGCATGTTAAAAGCTAATGCTGAAAAGCCCCCCTTTACTTTTTCACAGATCTGCATGAGTTATGAGGTCTAGTTACAACAGTGACAATACATTTGAGCTGGCTGTTGATTCTTATGGAAGAAAATGAGTGATGTAGTCAAACCAAACCAACACAAATACTGATGCCCTTCAACGAATGGCTACCATGCAGGTGTTACAACATGCAAACATGGCAAAAGTCCCAGGATATGCATGTTTCCGAGTAGCTCTCCTGGAGCAGGGCTGCACAGTATAGCGTTTGTTAATCATTCTCATGAAATTTGGCCTCCACAATGCTGCTATAGTAGAAATATGCATATAAGCAGGTTTAGTATGTTAACAGTCGCAGTGCTTATTTTTGTTCATATTGTGCAGCCTGAGCTAACATCTCTCTCTCTCTGCTCTCGTTATAGCATTACACACACATTATCAGACCTGGTAGAAGACTTTAACTAGACAAGCTGGTAATAACACACATCTAGAGCATGATTCATTGCAAACATAGTAACCGTGCACCAATCATTGACCACTAGGGGTGTAGAAATGCATCGTCATGAATCGATCTGAGGGTGGCGATTGAAGTACATAGATTTTTCAAAGTTATAATCGATTCCAATTACATTCAGTACTAGAACTGTGTATTGGCAAGAACCTGGCGATACAATACGTATTGTGATACAGCGGTCACGATTCAATGTATCGCAATATATTGCGATACTGCAAGTAAAGTGATATACTGTGATTTTTTAAATCCTACTATTAAAACACACCACTGTATGAACAGGTTTGTCAATGCTTACAATAGCATTGCGCCCTTGTGCTGCTTGTTAATGTTGGAGTGGAGCTGAAAATGGGTTACAACACTGCCAGCTAGTGGTCAGAGGTTTAAACACAACACACAATGATTCACTGTCCTTCAGGAATCTGTGTATCGATACTGTGTTTTTGAGAATCAATACAGTATCACCAAACATTATATCCCGATATTCGATATTTCTATATTTTCTTACATCCCTATTCAGTACAGTATGTGTTAGGAAAAAATAATACTGTACCAGAACAGTCAAAGTGAACCTGGGGCCCGACTGATGCATCAAACAGCTGATAAAACCAGCCAGTACTTACGACCCATGGTTTTATTGGGAATGGGAAAAATATTGGTTATAACTCGTGTATAATTAGCTACTCTTTTTTTTGAATACGGCATCATGCCTACGCCTATCACCAACATTTTAGCTGAAGACTAGTTGCCACACACATGCATTGTTATCAGTAAGTAAAAGAAAGCGATGTTTGTTTATTTGAGCTTTGTATGTCTTCTGTCTTCAGTTAGGAGCGTCTATGTATTGACACCTTGGAAGCAATTATTGTATTATATTATATATATATATTTATTTTTTTAATTCTGGTTCCATTGACTTACCTTGAAAATAATGTTTTTGGTCTTTCCTGTAAAGTTGCAATATATATATATATATATATATATATATATATATATATATATATATATATATATATATATATATATATAGACAGAAGACATACAAAGCTCAAATAAACAAACATCGCTCATTGCTTTCTTTTACTTACTGATAACAATGCACCCAATATCTGTTTGCTATGATGGAAACTGTTGTAAAACAAAATATATATAACTGAAATATGTACATTATTTAAGACTGATAGTTTCTTCTCTATATATCTGAGTTTAAGAACCGAGACTCTGAAAGGCGCTGCATTAGAACACACTTTTTTTAAGAAATTGTTAAACTGATATTGCAACCCCCACAAAACATTGGCCGCTGACTGAATTGGTGAAATCTGAGATGCACTGGCTCGTTTCTCCACAACCGCTGGGATCAAATGGAATCGTGACGACGGAGATCTACACCCCTAGTAACCACAACACTGAAAAATACTTTGCATGTACAATGTAAACGTGTACTGCCCCCTGTATATTAAGCAAACCAAGGTCAGTGGCTTTGAGGCCTCCGAGTGTAGCTTAAGCTGGGCTGATAAGGGCACATTAAGGCATATGAAACGAGACTTTATAAGGGCGGGGGGCTTATGTAGGCTGAATGTGTGCTGGAGGCGGATGAGGAGGCTCCATATAGTCCTCTCACATGAATATCAGCAAATGCTCTACTGAGACACTGGCAGAACGACATGACGACGACGTAGCGTTCCACAGGACCGATCACACATCAGTAACATCGCAACTACAGCTGTCGGCTCATCTCCTCGAAAGCACGACGCAGCAGGTAGTTATTTCATTTGCCACATTCTACAGAAGTTCAATGCATAGATATGAGTTCCTTAAAGTTTAGAACAACGAAATAAAGGAAAGGATTAATACACAGGTACATACAAACCGATGAAGGCTCATCAGACGCAGAGTAAAACGCTAACACCATCGTTTGTGATCGTTTCGGACAGAACAGACTAAAATTGCAGGCTATTTTTTTTTAAAAATAACATTTTAGAGTGAAGGTGCTGATCTGGGAACAGGTTTTTCTTTCTTTTCCTCTTGAAATTCTAATGAACATAACCATATGCATAAAAAGAGAGCTGCTCCCAGATCAGTGCAGCTAATCTAAGACGTTCAACGAGCCTGCCAGTGAGATTTTAAGAAGAGATGCATCCGTACATACACCTGAACAGCTGTGTTCACGCAGCTGTTCCAGAAATGAAGGTGTTCTGAGTCGCTGACACATTAAAATGTACACAGTTTAGCACCTTAACCCAAAACGAAGCCGCTTGGCATGTTTGAAGTGTGAAGTTTGCACTGCTGAGTACTAGAGCTACGAGGCAAATGTAGAGAATGGTTTTTAAAGGAGGTCAATGGAAGTTAAAAAAAAAAACAAAAAAACAAGGATATATTAAATTTTTTAAAATATATTTTTTTATATCCAGCAATCTGTGGGGTTTAGTGCTGCATGAGTGGTGGATGCCGCACCTTCAGATGAGCGTTGAGGACTCTGCAGTAGACGTGCCACAGTGTGTTACTCTATCAGAGAGATATTGGTTTCCATTCTTTCTAAATTGAGCTAAAATGAACTACAGCAGTTACACTGACTGAGTATTATAGCAACATCCAGAACGCCTGTTAACACTCTCAAAAACAAGGTTCTTCAAGGGTTCCTTAGAAAAGGGGTTGGTTTTATTTACATCCATGCTTCCATATTGAATGGTAAAATGGTTCCTCAGATCTTTAATAATATTTTAATAATTTTTAAAATGTATAATGCGCCTTTCTCAAACCCAAAGCGCTACATATAAACATAAAAACACTCAACACAAAAATGTTTGTATATAAATTGAATTAAAAAAAAAATCAATTACAATTAAAAGTTAATCTAAACAGAGGTGTCTTAAGTAACTTTTTAAAAGATACTACTGTAGCGAGAAGGAGTATAGTACTTTATCAATAGGGCTGTGTATTGTCAAGAACCTGGCAATACAATACGTATCGTGATGCAGCGGTCACGATAAAATATATCACGATATATTGCGATACTGCAAGCAAAATAATATATTGGTTTGCCAATGTTTATAATAACATTGCGTCCTTGTGCTGCTTGTTAATGTTGGAGTGGAGCTAAAAAAAAAATTATTGCAGCACTGCCATCTAGTGGTCAGAGGTTTAAACACAACACACAATGAGTGACTGTCTGCCAGGAATCTGTGTTTTGATACTGTGTTTTTGAGAATCGATACAGTATCACTAAATATAATATCCCGATATTCGATATTTTCTATGTTTTTTCGATGTCACCCCTATTTATCAAATCGCCTGGAGCTGTACCATGCACAGCCCTATACGGAGGATATATTGTATATGGTTCTATATACAGCCTCTATAGGCACCAAAATTGGTTCTTGTGCTGTTCAGAGTTCAAGCTTCTAACAACAACCCTCGTTCTGGTGCCTTAAAGAATGATTTTCATGCAGATCCATATACAACACAGGTCTTTTTTCCTCCTCAAATCAACCTGAAAAACATTTCCATGACCCATTTAGGCAGGAAAGGCTTTTATGTAGAGCGAAGAGTTCTAAACAGAACCGTTCCCTTTACTAAGGAACCCACTGAGTAACCACCTGTGTCTATAGTTATGTGGCGTCTTTCAATTCGGAGGATGAGCGAGACGAGCGCAGGCAGCACAAACCAATCAGCCGAGTGTCTTTCTAGACGCCAAAGCAGCTATTCAAAATCACACTTAATTCAAGAATACACTAAAGAGACGACAGAGGAGGTAAAAAGAAGGTTCACGTGCATGAAATATCTTTAGCTGGCGTCATCCTGACTTCCTGTTGGTGGCATTTTTTCAGGTACAACTACAGAAACAGAGCTTCCTCGCTCTGATCAGCCTCCACAAGCAGGGTATTTGATTATTTCCTGTAAAGTTTTGTCCAGCTGGGCTGGTTTAGCGTCTGCTGTTAGTCCTCTGTAGTTTAAAGCAGTTTTCGCAGCTCATCTTGATGTCATCTAAAGGCATCTATTCGTCTTAAGGACGAACACAGAGGGCCACTGGGTAGTTTGTTGGATGAGTGGATGTTAGAACCAGATAAAGGATGCAAATGCAGGAGCTTTGGGCTCCGTGGCCGCGGTTTTGAGCATCGCTGTGCTCAGAAAATGCACCAGAACACAACGCAGGCTGCACTCTGAGCATTACAGCAAGGGGCACTATAGCAAAAGAATAGAGATGGACTGATCAGCGTTTCTGAGGTCGATTCCGATCACCAATCACCTTTCAGTGTGATCGGCCGATAGCTGATATTGACTGAGGGCGGGGCTATATGCCACGGCAGGGCTACATGTACTTATTAGCGCAAGCAAGTCATGAAACTGGTTTATTACCATTTTTAACGAGCTCATGTGAAACAGCATAATATTTTAAACTAAATTAACAGTACTGGTCAGATCTGGACTGTATGGTGTTCTGGGTTATTAGTTTTGTGCTAGCTGTGCGTGCTAGCTCTGCTGTTTGCTGATACTCACTGTATTCAGGCGAGTGGGGTACTCTTAACTGCCCTATCAGATTAGTAGAGTTAAATGTCTTTGGTTCCCCCACCAGACACGTTGATTTTACAGAACGTCCTGCATGAGTCTGCATCATTGACATGTTTTCTATCAGCACATGCCTTAAACGCCACAAACTGTTCTCGCGAAGCCGCTGCTGTAGTTAGTCTGTGGAAAATGAAAGGGTATGTGTTTCCACCTAGAGGTTCAGATAGGAATTGCAGGAACCTGGCCGGAGGGGGTTTCAACGAAACGCTAGCTGGGAATACAGAAATTAGGATAATTTGTTAAACGCCATCGATTGGCTCTCGGGGTCGGCTAAATTGGAGAAATATCGTCCAATCACTGATGACATATTTTGATTAAAAATCAGCCGATACTGATACACAGTCGATCGATCCTTCCATCTCTAGCAAAAAATTAGCTCTCTCAATCTGCCAGCGCAGCACACTTTGCTTATATAAACATGATAAATGTTACACTAAAGCCATTTCATTCCAACAGTACAGGTAAAGCAGATCACTTTCCTCTACTGTAGGTTCACTCAAATAATAAAACTGGATACCACACTGTCCTCTATCGCCCCCTTGTGTACTGTGTGGTTTACCATCACAGTAACTGAGGAGTTTGTACAGAAGGGCTGTCATAAGCATATGCGTTGATTATGTTTCTGCCCTAAAAGCAAAATGAACCAAACAGTACGTTTTTAAAAGTATGATTAATGTTTTTTAGTGAACTTCACACCAAACACGCCTCGCGTCTTGGTCAGCTGCATTCCTGTTAAAGGTTAAAAAACTGTGTACATTTGATTTCTGGCTTATCTCTTCATTGAAAGGACTCCATGAAGCTCCACCAAACATTACGCTCAGAATCAGCCCAGCAGAACCTCAGACAGCTTCCTGAATCTGACTCGATCATGCGCCGTCGAGAGGAGCGCTTGTGATAAATGCTGCAGCAGGAGGGGCTCGTCAGGAAGCCCTCGTGAAAAGATCAGCCAGAAAGATTTCGCTCTCTCCATCAAAGCCAAGTTATACGTTCCTCCGAGCAGCAAGTCGCATCTCTTCTTAAAGCCCCCCGCGTGCGTGCGGACCACAGAGGAAAGGAACAGTTTAATACATAAGAGTGAAATAAAAACAAGGAAGTCTTGAATAAAGACTGTAAACAGGATGGGCTGGGATACCCTGTAACGATGTGGGCACCTGTGAAGCGTTCAGGTGGGAGAGGAAGAGGAGGGGAGGGTGGAAGAGGACGAGAGCTGGGAAGGGCTATAGGGGAGAAACACGTCCTGGTTGGCTACAGTGTTGCCATGGTGAGGGTAGCCAGGCGACGAGGGGCGGCTGCTCTACCTGGCTGTGGCCGGCTGGACGTGACCGGGGTAGGAGCGGCGCGTGCTGGTGGCCTGTCGCTGTCGGGCCAGGAAAGACTGACCCGAGCCCGTACTCGCCAAACGGTCCTCTGCCGCCTTCTTCTGTAGAGCCATTCCCTGAGAGAGAGAGAGAGAGAGAGAGAGAGAGAGAGAGAGAGAGAGAGAGAGAGAGAGAGAGAGAGAGAGAGAGAGAGAGAGAGAGAGAGAGAGAGAGAGGTGGGCAAAAGAAAGAATGCATTAAAAGACAGACAAATGAAAGACATAGGGAGAGAGAGAGAGATGAATAAGAAGAAAAAAGTGAGAGAGACAGAAGAGAGCACACAAGAGAGAGTAAGATCAAGTCAGAGAAAGAATAGAGAAATAAATAAATAAATATATATATATATATATATATATATATATATATATATATATATATATATATATATATATATATATAGAGAGAGAGAGAGAGAGAGAGAGCGAGTGAGCGAGAGAGAGAGAGAGAGAGACGGAATGCATAGGAGACAAATGGAAAGAGATGGTTAAGGAATGGAAAAAAGAGTGATAGAAACAGAAAACGGCAAGCAAGAGAGAGAGATCAAGAGCAAGAGCAAGAGAGACGGTATCAGAGAGAACAGGATTAGGACAGAGAAAGAAGGGGAGAGAAAGAAATAAAGAAAGAGAGAAGGAAAGAGAGAGAGGGTGATAGGAGAAAGAAATAAATAATAATTAAAAAAAAAGAGAGAATGAAAGAGGGCAATAAAGAGAGAAGAAAGACAGAAAGCGAGAGACGGGCAAAAAAAAAGAATGCACAAGAGAGAGAACGAGAGAGACCAGATTAAGACAGATAGAGAATAGGCAAGAGAGAGAAATGGACAGAGATGATTAAGAGAGGGAAAAACAGACAGAGAGAGAGAGAGAGAGAGAGAGAGAGAGAGAGAGAGAGAGAGAGAGAGAGAGAGAGAGAAAGAAAGAAAGAAAGAAAATGCATAACAGATAGAAACAGAGTAAGATGGTTAAGAAGTGGAGGAGAGCAAGAGAGAACGAGAGAGACCAGATTAAGACAGATAGAGAATAGGCAAGAGAGAGGGAAAAAGAGAGAGGCAAGAAAGAAAGAAATAATAAATAAGAGAAAGATAGAATGAAAGACAGAAGTGGAGAAAGAGAAGAAAGAGAGAAAGTGAGAGACAGAAAAAGGAAACAGAGTGACCGATGAGAGAAGGAAAAAGAAGAAACAAGATATATAGAAATAAGAAATAAGAAATAATGAAAAAAGAAAAGCAAGAAAGAACGGAAAGGCAAAAAAGCATGAAAATGACAGAAATGGAGAGAAGAACAAAAGAGAATGAGAAAGAGCAATACAAACAGAAATAAAGAGATAGCACGAAAAAAGAGAGAGAAACTCAAGCAGAACACATTTCTGAGCTCTCTGATTAAAAGTGCTGATCTAGGATCAGTTTTTGGTTTTTCAAAGTCTTATAAGCACCATCAAACTACTGATCTCAGATCATCTACATCACCGCATTTCATTCATAAACTCTCAGACTGGACACTCAGGACTACTGAGATCCTGCACAGCACAACAGCGCCCTCTAGAGAACACCACTGTAAATACAGTATATAAGTGCAGAGTGTTTGGAATGTCACACTCACAATACACAACAACACACTTCACTATCATCACAACACACTTCACTATCATCACAACACACTTCACTATCATCACACCACACTTCACTATCAATACACCAACAACACACTTCACTATCATCAACAACACACTTCACTATCATCACAACACACTTCACTATCATCACAACACACTTCACTATCAATACATCAACAACACACTTCACTATCAATACATCAACAACACACTTCACTATCAATACATCAACAACACACTTTACTATCATCACAACACACTTTACTATCATCACAACACACTTCACTGTCAATACAACAACAACACACTTCACTATCATCACAACACACTTCACTATCAATTCATCAACAACACACTTCACTATCATCACAACACACTATCATCACAACACACTTTACTATCATCACAACACACTTCACTGTCAATACATCAAGAACACACTTCACTATCATCACAACACACTTCACTATCATTACAACACACTTCACTATCAATACATCAACAACACACTTCACTATCATCACAACACACTATCATCACAACACACTTCACTATCATCACAACACACTTCACTATCAATACATCAACAACACACTTCACTATCATCACAACACACTTCACTATCATCACAACACACTATCATCACAACACACTTCACTATCATCACAACACACTTCACTATCATCACAACACACTTTACTATCATCACAACACACTTTACTATCATCACAACACACTTCACTATCAATACATCAACAACACACTTCACTATCATCACAACACACTATCATCACAACACACTTCACTATCATCACAACACACTTCACTATCAATACATCAACAACACACTACACTATCAATACATCAACAACACACTTCACTATCATCACAACACACTTCACTATCATCACAACACACTTCACTATCATCACAACACACTTCACTATCATCACAACACACTTCACTGTCAATACATCAACAACACACTTCACTATCATCACAACACACTTCACTATCATCACAACACACTTCACTATCATCACAACACACTTTACTATCATCACAACACACTTCACTATCAATACATCAACAACACACTTCACTATCAATACATCAACAACACACTTCACTATCAATACATCAACAACACACTTCACTATCATCACAACACACTTCACTATCATCACAACACACTTCACTGTCAATACATCAACAACACACTTCACTATCATCACAACACACTTCACTATCATCACAACACACTTTACTATCATCACAACACACTTCACTATCAATACATCACAACACACTTCACTATCAATACATCAACAACACACTTCACTATCATCACAACACACTATCATCACAACACACTTCACTATCATCACAACACACTTCACTATCAATACATCAACAACACACTTCACTATCAATACATCAACAACACACTTCACTATCATCACAACACACTTCACTATCAATACATCAACAACACACTTCACTATCATAACACACTTCACTATCAATACATCAACAACACACTTCACTATCATCACAACACACTTCACTATCAATACATCAACAACAAACTTCACTATCATCACAACACACTTTACTATCAATACATCAACAACACATTTCACTATCAATACATCAACAACACACTTCACTATCATCACAACACACTTCACTATCATCACAACACACTTCACTATCAATACATCAACAACACACTTCACTATCACCACAACACACTTTACTATCATCACAACACACTTCACTATCAATACATCAACAACACACTTCACTATCATCACAACACACTTCACTAGTGGGAGTGGAGGGTGCATGGTCAGTGTAGATCAGTGGTCTCCAAGTCTGGTTCCCAAGATTTAGCACACCTGCTCCAGCTAATCAGCCTCTGCAGGAAGGTGGACCTCCAGGACCAGGGTTGGAGACCATGGGTGTAGATGATTCAGTGTCACTCACCATGTTGTACCAGGCAGACACAATCAGTTTCTCCTCGTGGTCTCTCTGAGATTTCGCCTTGTCGTATTCTTTCTGTAAATACAGAGACACACGTCACGTCTTCTCTATGAGTGTGTGTGAGGACCTAATCTAAATTAATGATAATATCAATATTATATCAATGAATATATTAATTATTATGAAGTAACGCTGACCTCCAGTGAGTGCAGCATCCTCTCTCTCTCCTGTAGTTGGTTCTTAAGGGCCTGCACTTCAGGAGCGGAGCCTTGGTTCTGTTTGGGGTCCAGAGTCCGGATGACCTGAAGAAAAGACGGAACACACATGAGCAGCCACTTTCAACCGGCGCTGTATCTCAGTCTGTGCTTTAGGAGTCTTTCTTACGCTCTTCGCCTTCTCCAGATACTTCTTATATCTCTCCTCCATCTGCTTCATGTCTTCATCCTTCTTCTTCAGAGCTTCCTCCAGTTCTTCAATCTTTTGACCTGAAAACAGAACAGAAGTCAAACTAGAGTCTCCATCAGTTTGAACCACTATTGCCACCAAGTATTCCAGGTAGGGCTGCACCTAACTATTAATTTCTCAATCGATTAATCTAACGATTATTATCTAAGAACTAATTTTTAGATTACTCTAATGCATTGGTATTTAATTAGAGTTCAGTAAGGTCCAGTTAGAGGAGATCTCCTGAGGCCAAGGTCCGGACCGTTATCCTTTCTAACTTGTGTTCTGATTCAGTGGTGTTTCCTGTTTACTGAAGTAGTCTAGTATCAACATCTTATACCATCAGCTACTGAAACACCAACACACCAGACATACCGTTCAGTATATTTCAGTATATTTACTGTTTAAATGCTGAACTGAATTAATTATTTATAAACTTCTAATACATGTTTTTTACTCACTTCAATAAAAACTAGGACTACATAAAAAAAAAACCCAGAATGCTTTTGAAAAAAGGTGCATCGTAAAGTGTTTATTTAAAAAAACCATACGTCTACTTGTTAACCCAATTTCATTTCTTGACATGCTGGTTTGGAGCCGCCTGTGGGAAGAATAAACATGTCTCCGCCCATTTCTGTTTAAAACGTTGGTTTTCGCCGTTGACTTTTTTTTTTTTTAGGGCACGTTAGTCCCCAGTTTATTCTCCGACTGTCGCTTCTCATGTGGTCCCAATCTGCACAGATCTGATTGGCTGAGGAGCCACAGTGATTGGTTTGTGAGGTTACTGCGCCACGAAGCCTGTATACCGTAAAGACTAGAAAAGGTTCGCCGCTTAAAGTAAACACCGTCAGAATACAATCCTTCTTAATTGATTATTTGGGTTTGGATTGGACAACGTCTGGGTCCGGACTCAGTCCGCCTATTAGTGACCTCTGGTGTAGGTTAAAAAGGGTTAATGGGGGTTAATTAACTCACTGCTTGAGCTATGTTTGTTCTCCAGGTCTTCGATGACGCTGGTCTTCTTCTGCAGTTCATTGGTCGCATCCCTCAGTTTCTCTCTGATGAAATAAATATTCATTTTAATTCTTTCTGACAACGTCACATCACAGATGATAAGGAATAGCAACAAATACAAGAAGAGAATACTCACAAATGCTCCTCACACTTCCGCTTCAGCAAAACAGACTGTGAGGAAAAGAAAGAGAGAGGAGGAATTTAGAAACACAGGTGATTCACGGCGCCCTCTGCTGTAACACTGTGGAACTGAGTGTCTGTGATAAGAACAGCACACGTCCTTATAAAGAGCTTCCAAATATATGCTTATATAATGCACCATCATTATTTTTGGTCTCATCATTTAATCAAAGTACGTCAATTACCAAGAACAAAGAGTGTGAAGGTCTAATGTCTTTACATACTGCTGTCCTCATCACTCGCAGTTTAACTGTCAGCCAGCAGAGGGCACCACATTCACATTCAAATGAAACCAGAGTACAGATTCCTTGCATGGCAGGTACTGATTTGATTTCAGTGACATCAATTGGTACGAGGTGGTTCAATCCAGCGTATCGATTCAGACACTGATTAAAAACACAGAATATCAATACAGCTCAGAGGGAGAAAGACACTGAGAACCATTGCCTCAATTTCTATTTGGGAACACAAACAGAAGCGCAGCTAATGACGTTTCGATTTCTCTGGATTGGTCATGCAGAAGAACAAGCAGGTGCTCCCCATCTCCTTTCGCTTGACTGATTTGGCTCGTTAGCTTTACTTTGCTAACCGGCAGACCCAAAAAGAGATTGATTGACAAAACGGATTCCAGCGCTCAAGTCCAACTTCAACAGATCTGGACAGACCGTCTTCAAGCCCCAACCGCAACCCAACTCTTACAGGTCTACTGGTAGAGAAGTGCCAACACGCTGCGAGCGAAAAGACTCACGATTAAAGAGACGTACAGTTTTCCCCTCATCACGAGGGTAGTCGATAAGCCAAGACCAAAGACTGCTGTAAGGCTAAAGCGGCAAACAAGTGATGGAAGCTTATATTAGTGAGGCTACAAAAGAGAAGACAGGTCACTGGTGGATATTTGGATTGGAAAACCTCTAGAGGATTGCAATAAAACGAGCTGATTGGTTAGATTTTCAGTGATTTCAAACGTGTGACGTCAATATGGCTGTTGGTTTGGTTGGAAGGCCATTCAAACAACTGGAAACAAATTGGCACTGCCAAGATGACCGTCCAGTGGGCTTATCTATAAGCACTTTACTTAGACCTCACTTCCAATTATTAGTCTATAAACTGCTTGCCATTAATGGAAAAAGCCCGTAACCAGAGAGTTTTTTCTTGTTATCCAAGAAAAAAAGCAACAAACTATTTAAAACTGGTTTTCTCAGAACTTTAGTGACGTCAAATGTGTGATGTTAACACAGCTGTTGGTTCGGTTGGAAGGCCTTTCAAACAGCTGGAATTAACTTGGCACTGCCAAGATGGCCATCCAGTAAGCACTTTATTTAGACCTCACCCTCAATTATTAGACTATAAATTGCTTGCCACTCTTGGAAAAAGCCAGTAGCCAGTGTGAGTTGAAAAACTGCATCGATGTGTTATCCAAGAAAAAAGCTACAAACTATTTAAACTGGTTTTCTCACAATTTTGAATGACGTCAAATGTGTGATGTTAATACAGCTGTTGGTTTGATTGGAAAGCCTTTCAAACAACTGGAAATAACTTGGCACTGCCAAGATGACCGTCCAGTGGGCTTATCTATAAGCACTTTACTTAGACCTCACTTCCAATTATTAGTCTATAAACTGCTTGCCATTAATGGAAAAAGCCCGTAACCAGAGAGTTTTTTCTTGTTATCCAAGAAAAAAAGCTACAAACTATTTAAAACTGGTTTTCTCAGAACTTTAGTGACGTCAAATGTGTGACGTTAATACGGCTGTTGGTTCGGTTGGAAGGCCTTTCAAACAGCTGGAATTAACTTGGCACTGCCATCAAGTGGGCTTAGCTATTATGCACTTTGCTTGTAAGCCACCACCAACTGCAATACATGCTGTAATTGAGTATGAATTGCTTGACATTTGTGAAAAATAAACAGTTCATTTGGATTTACTGAAATGTAAAACTATTTAATGTTGGTACACATACGCAGCTTGGCTTCTTCTGAGGGTCTCATTTACCATCAAAATGTGGAAACCACTGTTAAATGATCAGAACTTGGTATCTTGGTGCAGTCTATCGGAAAACTGTAGGTGGAGAGGTGGCAAAGTTTGTTATGCCCACTGATACTACTGTTTTATTAACTTTATTAACTTATTAAGCCAAACCCATCTACGTTATATAACGTTGCTGTCCAAAGAAAATCTTCATTTTCACCTTCATGTCTCTTCATTTATTTTTATTCATGTACATTAATTGACCGCAGCAGCTGCCGCTTACACTGTGTGAGAGTTTCATGATGAATGGACCAATAGAAATGCTTCAAAGTTGGCTTAAAAAAAATTCTGGTTCCATTGACTTGGAGATACTTGTACTTCGATATAAGAGCTCAGCAGAAACTTTTCTTTTGAATTATCACTCCTCCAGCATGCCTGCGTATAAGATGTGTGCAGGGACGTTAACATATGAGAACTAAACACATACTCGGCTAAATACTATTCTTCATTTCTGCTCCATCAAAATGCTGAGATCGTACTGTACTGAATCTTGTGTATCGCTACACCTCCTTACTCTTGTGTCTCCAGTGCAAATCTCCAGTCTTGGCTGATCTACTGCACTTCGTTTCGGTGGGAAAAAACCAAAGTCGTTGTTCTTTAAGGAAGCCTCGGCTGTTGGTTCCCGACTGGGGCTTGAAAAGAGGGACCATGCATGCGGGTCATTGTTTTTAGCATTAGCATGCTAGCTGCCCTGCCATCAGAGATGGTGACTGGGATGCAGACGCAGAGACAGCAGGAGAGTGGCTGAATCCCACATGCTGTACTTACAATAGCCTGAGGAGGGGGTGATTGTGAGAGAGAGAAAAGAGGGCTTGAGCTGAGAGAGGCCTGTCCGCATCAACAGCGAGAGAGAGACAGAAAAAGAGAGTGTGGAATGGATGAAGTCAAGCGAGAAACAAACTAAAGGACACAGTGACAGTCATGGAGGGACTGGACACACGTGGACAGTGTTCCTGGTGACGTCATCACACATGACCTTTAAGCTCCGCACCGAATGGACAGGGGGCCCAATGGCATGCCTGGGTCATGCTACAACATGAGCAACAACATGAGCTGAAGAGGACGGCACTGTTAGTACTCATGCAGCAATATACACTCACACTCACTGTAGCACTTTATTAGGAACACTACTAATATCTCACCGCGTGTTACACTAATCAACATAATTTCGTAATCGTAATTGTATTTATTTGGGATGGACCAAAGATAGATCTAATATGTTTTTTGTTTAAAACAAGCCTACAAAGTGGATCTCTGAGTTACAGGAGCCCTTCTGGCAGCTCGAAGCAGTCTGGCCATTCTCCGCTGACATCTCTCAATGAAGGTTGTTCCACATGCAGAACTTGCCTCTCACGGAGTGTTTTTTCTTTATCGCTACATTCTGATTAACTGTAGACTGTCGTGTGTGAAAAGCCCAAGAGATCAACAGTAATAGAAGTACTCCTGTTTAAAATACTGTTTGTTTAAACATTAGTTGAAGCTGTCGCCCCATATCCGTGTGATTTTAAGTACTGATGCCACATAAATGACTGATTAGATAACTGCATGAATAAGAAGGTTTACAGGTGTTCCTAATGAAGTGCTTATATTTAATATACATACTTATACAGAAACACATGCACACACAAAGCAACACAACAGTGGGTGAGTTAGCAACGAGAGCAAATGTGGTTAAAAAAAGCAGTTTAAATAATTTCCTAGTGTTGTTTCACATAAAGGGAAAAAAAAAAAAAATCACACAAATCAATCATATCACACATTTTATATATATATATATATATATATATATATATATATATATATATATATATATATATATATATATATATATATATATATATATTTATATGCCCACTAGTGGTGCCATTTATTATCCTATTTATTATAATGGAGAGAGCTGCAGGATGGATCTGTACTTTTTTACTGGTACTAATTTTTGTCCAGCCACCGCATTGAGTTTAGCCTCTCAGGTAAAAATAGAAATTTCAATTTCTTATTTCATAGAGAATTGTCAACAAAACATTTGGCAGGATTTATGATAAATTGGATGCAGTTCAAAATTAGACCTCAAAATTCAAATCTGATGATGCTGAACCAATGGCTTGTAATGCAAAAAAAAAAGGAAAAAAAAGAAAGAAAATCAGAAAAGCTTAAGTGTGTGTGTATCTATCTACACACACACACACACATATTGTCCCAAATCTGGTTCCTATTTGTCTCCCTTAAATAAAGACAGATAGAGGAAATACCTGGGGGTGAGCATGTGGATTCAGACAGTCTACGCGGAGTGGACATGCACTATATACAGGTACGCAAGTAGTTGCTGATTTATGAGACCACTTCAGAGTTACTGCATTCTGCAGACCTTTACTGAGTCCCACCACTGCAGTCAAGGCGAGAGTGAAGCGTGGTTCGAGAGCATTACTCACATCATCAGCTTTAGAATCTTGCTCCTGAAGACTCTTCTGCAGCTCCTCCACCTGACTCTGACCTGCTAGCAGCCTCTGATTCACCAGCCTGAGAGAGAAAGAGAGAGAGAGAGAAACAAAGAATCAGAAACCGCAGGTTGTTAAGAGTTAGATGCTGTGACTTAATCCGGCCTGACAAACCGGAATACAGCCCGAGAGTTTTCTGTCCAAGCCTGACCGGACACACAGCACCATGTTTCGAGTCTGCATCCTAAACAAGCCCAAACTGTGTTCACGCCCAACCCAGGACATTCCAGCAAACTTTGAGTCTGAAATTGACACTCAGTCCAAATAAATTTGGTTCAAAATTAATGTGAACTGGGCCATCGTCACCCAAAACCTGACGCAACAGTTCCAGCGGCCATGCTGGGATAAGATCAGTCGAATCTGGTTCACCTGTACTCAAAATAGTACCAAAACACAATGTTTCATATTTTATCTTGTAAATAGGAGCTCATTCCAAATCTGATGCCTGCAAAACATGCTGGGGAAACTGGGAAAGGGCACCTTTACCACTGTGTTGCATCATTTTTCCATTACTTCCATAAACCACCTGAAAGGTTGACTCGTCAGACCACCATACACGTTTCCGCTGTCCATCAGCCCGTTTCAGGGGATGCAGAGAGTGTTTAATAAGAACTGGTCAACGTTTGTTCCTCTTACATACATTTTAATTGAAAATTTACAGACTTTTTGATAATATTATTTGCTGCGGGGTGAAATATCAAAAATCCTTGTGATTGCAGGCTAAGGAACGTTATTTTGAAATACATTCTACATAAATGCAAGCCTCAACCCATCCCTTCTCCTAAAACCTAGGACTGAATGCTTCTTTTACATCCCAGCGCAAGTGTGAAGCAATCTAAAAAAATTTTCTAATTAATGTAATCAATAATTTCCAGATTTACTGGAGAGTGTTAAAGACGAGTTATCAAAAAGATCAATATCAGCTACTGTTCATCAACACTTGTTATGTATCTTTATGCCAGGGGTGTCCAAAGTCCCGCCCTCGTAAGAATACCTTATTGGTTCTTACTTTGCAATATTTTCTTTCACCTGATGGGGGCAGCATTACATACACGTATAGTACGTTCCACCACTGTGTTAGCAATCGAAGTTAAGCAAACTTAAGAGCCGCTATTTTTCCGACTGGACCTGAATTTATGGAATAGCATGCAGTGACGGCTGCGCCAAAAAAGCATGATGTTAACTAACAATCCAGCAGCAGCACTGCTGTGTCTGATCCACTCACACCAGCACAACATACACTTAACACACCACCATGTCAGTGTCACTGCAGAGAAACTCACCACCAGAGAAATGTTCTCCATTCCATGATTATATGACTTATAATATAAAATTAATATAAAAAAAATAAATAAATAAAAATATAAGACTTGCTGTTATTGAGTTTTATAAGTTTGGTAATGCAGTGATTGAGTGATATACAGTCTACACGAGAAACTGAAGATACTGGATGCAGAAATGTTGTTCAGCACGTATTCAGAAGATATTGTCCAATCTGGCCCCCTTTGGAAAAAAGTTTGAACACCCCTGCTTTAAGCATTTAGCCAATGCAACATCCAGCAGGGGGCAGCATGTACACTATATACACATCTGTTACCTGTTCTCTGTCTCCAGCTCATTCTTCCTGGCGTTCGCGTCCTCCAGCAGACTCTTCAGCAGAGCGATCTGTTCGTTATCAGAGCCCTCCTGATTCAGCTTCAGCATCTTGTTCTCGTGCTGCAGACGGATGAGCCTCTCACTGCACACAATACAAACCAATATATTATTATACACTTATACACGTCCACAATGATATCAGAGCTCACTCTCTCTCTCATATATATATATATATATATATATATATATATATATATATATATATATATATATATATATATATATATATATATATATATATATATATACTCTAACCAGGGTTACCACTATTTTTACTGCTTTTAGCAAAAGAAAAAAAAACACTTTTCTCATTTCCCATTATAGATCTACTAGAGACAGATTTTATCTGTACAGTATCATTCATTTTACTTCAGTTCTGGATATATGGAGATATTTGGAGTGCATTATTTAGTATCGTGACATTCTGGATCATTGACTTCTGTTACAATCTGATGTAAATTCTTGTATTTTTTAATATCTCAGTTAGGGGTGTGCCATATCATATCATATACAATAATAAAATTTAATGTTCATTTTGTTGCAGTAGTGTATTCTTTAAATATATTTTTTTAATTCATGGTTTTGTCATATCGCCAAAAGTATCGTTATCGCAAAAAATACCATGAAATATCGTGATATTATTGTATCCATATCGCCCACTCCTAATATATATATATGTATATATATGTATCTAACCATCTGTGCAGGGCAGATGTATAGATGCATTAGGCCCCGTGTTGCCCCAAGTTTGACCGGAGTGATCTATTTTTCCCAAAATTCACTGATTACCAGCTGTTCTTTCGCTCCAACAAAGGCCCGGAAACAAAGCGACTCTGCTGTTGACAGTGTGCATTAGTTATCTCTGTGTGCTCAGCCATGCTGGCCCGCAGGCTTGTTATGAGAAAATAAATACAGAGAGAAAGAAAGAAAGAGAGAAAGAAAGAGAGAAAGAAAGAAAGAGAGAAAGAAAGAGCTACAGAGGCAGCACATCTGCGCTGCGGGCTATGTTTGAGTTCTGCTCCGGCTAAAGCTTTTGCTGACTGAAGGCAGGAAATGAAGACTTGAGGGCTTGAATTTCAACTCCATCAGCATCTGCACACCACTAGAACTCGAGTACTACATAATACAGAGATGAATATGGGCAGCTCTACAGAAGGTCATTCCAGATTTTAAACTGTTCAACAAAAAGACTATTCTGAACGTGACTTTCCATTAGAGAGGAAGTTCTCCACCTTCATTTGTATAGTTCAATAAATAACTGCTCAGGACCCCGCCGGACCACCACAGAGCTGGCAATATTAGAAAGATGGTTCTCAGTGACACTGCAGTGACATTGATATGATGGTGGTGTGTTAGTGTGCGTTGTGCTGGTGTGAGTGGATCAGTCACGGCAGTCACTGTCTACTCTATAAGCCATCCCACCTTGATCAGTGGACTATTCTTAGTCCAGCAGCAGCACCGCTGTGTCTGATCCACTCACACCAAGACAACACACACTAACACATCACCACCACGTCTGGGTCACTGCTGGACTGAGAATGATCCACCTCCCTAATAATTAATACCTGCACTGTGGTGGTCCTGTGGGGGTCCACTGACCATTACTACAGAGTGCTCCTATATGATAAGCGGAGCTGATAAGTGCTGAAACAATATATACTGTACATGTACATACAGTGTTTCTCTGTGTATGAGAGTGTGTGTGTGTGTGTGTGTGTGTGTGTGTGTGTGTGTGTGTGTGTGTGTGTGTGTGTGTGTGTAGGAGCAGGAGGTACATACCGGATTTCTGGAGTGATGATTTCAGCTGCTAGTGAATCAGATCCTTCGTTACTGCCCAGTGGAACCAGTCCTACTGACATAGGAACCCACATATCAACTGCATATCAAAGTAAGATATTTAGAATATTCTGTTTGTGATTAAAATGTGTCTGCCAAAAGACTCGGAGGCCTGAAAACCTCAAGATCTGTGCACCAGGCTGCCAGCTCAGTCTTAAGCTTGATGACATAACACAACAATAATTAATTATTGAGGACATATTTACAACCACAGCTGTATTATATAGATATCTGAACAAATAACTGAACCGTAGACACAAACACTAATTAATAGGTCAGTATGACCTACAACGTTTAACAGTAAGAACACGCTTGACCGCTCTAACAGGCCTGGTGGTTTACCTGAGGTGAGCTGACCCTCCTGGGCCTGCACACAGCGCAGCTCCTCTATCGTCTCCTTCAAGGAGTCCCTCTCAGTCCTCATCCGCTACACAGAAAGAGAAAGAGAAAGAAGGAAAAAGAAATTAATTACACCACTACATCATAGAGTGCCACACATTAAAGAGCCTATACCATGGAGTAAAATAAAAAAAAAAACATTTTCTTTCATTTTTCTGGGCTAAAATAGTTTGATGTGCAAATCCTGCTCCCTATATCTGGATTCAAAGGGTATTATGTCACAACCATGAGCATATTCACATTCTGTCTGATGTTTAATCCCTAAAAGGGATGTCGTTCCAGCCTGTTAGGAAGTGGAGGCATCACAAAGACTCACACTTAAAAGTGCCTAAGGTTATGACATCACAACCATGACGACGTTTGCACAGCCAGCTATTCCTGACTGCTGGGGAGCAAACAAATCAAATAGGATCCACACATTCAAAAGGGGGCAGTTTCTCTTCGCTTGTCCCACAGCCAGCCAATCACAACAGACTCATTTACATATAGTGGTCTTAAAGTCACAGTAACAAATTCATAATGACTGGTTTTGGTAGATAAACTTGGAGATCTCAGAGTAAAAATAATATTAGTAAAAATTATTTTAAAAAATTATGAAATTATATTTTCCCTACGGTCAGGTAGCCTAGTGCCCATTTAAACTAAACCAACACTGACATCATCATGTGGTGGTCAATGTGACGAGCTGACAAATTCAAAAGAGTGATACAGTAACTATCACCGCTACTGAAATCTATGTTGTTAAACAAGAAAGAACAGAAAGAAAAAGAGCAGAAAGGAAGATCAAAGAGAGAGAGAGAGAGAGAGACAGAGTTAGAGGCAAACCCTTGATCTATTTGTATATATTATCTGAATGCATGTTATTTGCCTCTTCTGTTTGTTTGTTTGATACTGTATGTATATGTAAGAATTATTTATTTTAATAATTAACACTCCTATATTTATATTCTTTGATATATTTTTGTTTTAAATACACACACACACACACACACGTGTACATGTGTATATTTAACAATAACTCTTTAATTAAAAGATATTATTTATATATATTCTTTTCTTTCTTTCTTTCTTTCTATTATGAATGCTTTACAATACAAATATGTGAGTTTGTCATGTCAATAAAACAAACTGAATTGAACTAAAAGAGAGAGAGAGAGAGAGAGTAAACAAACAAGCAGACAGAGGGACAGGAAGATATGTGGGTCTGTGATAAAGACACAGGAAGAGAGTGAGCAGGAGAGACGGAGAGAGAGAGAAAAGCAACAGAATCTTCTCTCTTCTCCTCTCTGACACAACACAGCGCAGCTACTGTACACCTTTAATCACACCAGCCATCTGTACAGGTTCCTGACTGAACCCCACTGCAGCGCAAACACGTTCATCATCTCCCACTGTCTGAAAAAACATATCAGGAAAATCAACAAACACTACTGCAACGCTACTGTGGGACAACGTCCTCCTGTCCAATCATAAACCTGCTGCTGAGTCAGACAGCCCATAACAATCTCTGTGTAATCAGACTGAACTGAACCAACACGGAAATGATCATTTGGTGGTCACGGTGATGAAATATGTACAGGAAGTGTTGTTACTACTGTGACGCATCACGTCAGTGCTTATCTGAACACACCACAGAGCATTTCTACAACTCCGCACCATATAAACACTTCAGACCAGTAATACCAGTATACCAGTAATAGAGTCTGCCACCACCACCAACAACAACAACACCACCAACAACACCAACAACACCAACACCACCAACAACAGCACCAACAACAACAACACCACCAACAACACCAACACCACCACCAACACCACCAACACCACCAACAACAACACCACCAACATCACCAACAACAACACCACCACCAACAACAACACCAACACCACCAACATCACCACCAACAACAACAATACCAACAACACCACCACCAACACCACCAACAACAACAATACCAACAACACCAACACCACCAACAACAGCACCAACAACAACACCAACAACAACACCAACACCACCAACAACAACACCAACAACAACAACAACACCACCACCAACATCACCAACAACAACACCATCACCACCAACACCAACATCACCACCAACACCAACATCACCACCACCACCAACAACAACACCAACATTACCACCAACACCAACATCACCACCAACAACAATACCACCACCAACAATACCAACAACACCAACACCACCAACAACAACAGCACCAACAACAACAACACCACCACCAACAACAACACCAACAACACCACCACCACCAACATCACCGACACCACCAACAACAGCACCAACAACAACACCACCACCACCACCAACACCTCCAACAACAACACCATCACCACCAATACCAACAACACCAACACCGACAACACCAACATCACCACCAACACCAACATCACCACCAACAACAATACCAACGACACCAACACCAACAATACCAACGACACCACCACCAACAATACCACCACCACCAAAAA
>CM038726.1:30260833-30280833 GCA_021613375.1 Megaleporinus macrocephalus | reverse complement strand
AATGACTGCAGTTTTTACTGTATTTATTTAATTAACATTTTTTAGTTTTAAATTAAGGGTCTAAATGTAATAATTGTTGTATTGGAGATATTTGTTTGATTTACTTTGTTTATTTACTGTTAATTTAGTTTAAAATATTATGCTGTTTCATATGAGCTTGTTAAAAATGGTAATAAACCAGTTTAGACCATGTTTCATGACTTGCTTGCGCTAATAACTACATGTAGCCCTGCTGTGGCATATAGCCCCGCCCTCTATCGGTATCGGCTAATCGGTCCATCTCACACACACACACACACACACACATTATATATATATATATATATATATATATATATATATATATATATATATATATATATATATATATTATTCGATTCGATTCAATTCAATTAAAAATAGATGAATTTAGGGATATTAATTTAGGGGGGCTAGAATGCTAATTTTAAAAGTCGATCTTGTGTTTATATGAATCGATATAAGATTATTCGAATGTAGATCAATTTGAATCTAAAAATCTATTTTTTAAACACACCCGTGATAGATAGATAGATAGATAGATAGATAGATAGATAGATAGATAGATAGATAGATAGATAGATAGATAGATATTTTTTATTCTGTTTTTCCCTTTTTTTGTTGTTATTAAGTCATTAAGCTTGTATCATTTATGATTTTGTAAATGTAGATTAATCATTATACTAAAATGTATGTATAAATAATTGTCTACTATTTGTGTGTCCAAACCTTTGATTGACAGCACACACACAGTGATTGAGTCACTTAAAACCTCAAGGTCTAGACCTTACTGAGGCCTGGCTTGTGTCTCACCTCAGCACATCCATTTCGTCTTTGAGGGACTGAGCCTCATCGGCCAGAGAGGTCAGCTCCTCGTTCTGACCTTTGACCTCCAGAAGCTCCTTCTCCAGCTCTTCGCAGCGGATCCGGTAGTCATCTTTAGCCGCCTCCAGCCTGGAAAAGCAGACATGTTGACCACCGAGGTTCAAAAACAAAGATAAACGAGCCTTCAGCTCAACAGAAAGCTCCTAAAACACATGTGCAGAGGGGTGAAGGTTTCAAAACAGAGACAGGCCGAGTGGAGACACGCACAACACAGCAAGCAACCCACAGTGGACCAAGTGCTCCATTAGCAAAGTGAAAGAGTTTCCGGATCCATCTACGTCCCCTTTAGCCCATGAGGTGCCCCAGTGAGAGGGTGCCTATGCCCGAGAGGTGCCCTCTGTGCCCATGCTAGGTGCAGTTACCTCCACTGGGGCAGGGCCAGTATGGGGCTGAAGCTCTGATGAGCCAGAGGAAAGGGCAGGGGCTGGCACTCCCAGCTTATGTGAGAGAGCTCCGAGTCGCTCCCCCTGCCGGGAGAAGCCAGCGCTGGCGTTAGCGTCGTGTGAACAGCTGGTGATGTTATTTTATTAGGAAGCATTTTTAATATCACTAGCTTAAAAATACACCAGATCAGCCATAATGTTAAGACCACCTCCTTGTATCCCACTCTACTGACCATACAGGAGCTACACTTACAGACTGTAGTTCATCTGATTCTCTGTATACTTTATTACTCTGTTCTTTAATGATCAGGACCCTGACAGGACCACCAGAGCAGATATTATTTGGGTGGTGGGTCATTCTCACCATTGCTGTTACACTGACGTGGTCGTGGTGTGGTGTCATCAGTGGTCTCAGGACACCGCCCACAGGACACTGTTGGCTGGATAGTTTTGGTTGGTGGACTATTCTCAGTCTGATCCACTCACACCAGCAGAACACAGTGGTCACTGCAGTGCTGAGAATGACCCAACTCCCTAGTATCTGCTCTGTGGTGGTCCTTTTTTTATATTTTATAAATATTACATATTTTATTATTTGGGTGGTGGGTCATTCTCACCACTGCTGTTACACTGACGTGGTGGTGGTGGGTTAAGTGTGTGTGGTGCTGGTATGAGTGGATCAGACAGCAGTGCTGTGTCCACTCATTTCACTCTATTAGACACTCCTACTACTTGCTGGTCCACCTTACAGACGATAGCTCATCTGTTGCTGCCCAGTTTATGTTGGTCATTCTCCAGTCCTTCATCAGTGGTCTCAGGACACTGCCCACAGGATAGTTTTGGTTGGTGGACTATTCTCAGTCTGATCCACTCCCACCAGCACAACACCCTGGCCACTGCAGTGCTGAGAATGATCCACCTCCCTAATAGTATCTGCTCTGTGGTGGTCCTGTGGGGGTACTGATTATTAAAGAACAGAATAATAAAGTATACAGAGAATCAGATGAACTACAGTCTGTTAGTGTAGCTCCTATATGGTCAGTGGAGCTGATACAGTGGACAGTGTGTGTAGATACTAGGTTTTAATGTTAGTGTACCATTGAACAGGTGTCTTATGCTTAGCCTGGCTAGAGTATCGTTAACTAGATAGTGACCAGCGTTAGTATTGACATTAGTGTTTGAATGCAGACCCTGAGGCTCTGAGACAAGCTCTGTGGTCACTCACTGAAGAGCTTGTGGCAGCATCAGCATCAACAATAAAATCTTTCATCAAATATGACATCACAGCATCAACGCAACAAGCCTCATTCAGGAATTATGATCTTCCTGAGTCGTTTCATGACAGCCATTCTACGTTGCCAGCCCCTCCGAAGCATTAGTAGAAATGTTAGCTGTAGCATGTGTTGTTAGAGGGTCAAGCGCAAGCAGGGGAAGCATCAGCATGAGTGGTGATACTGGCTACAGTCGCTGAGTCTGGCTCCATGTGTGAGCACACAGGGCAAGCGTTAACAGAGTTCCTCTCCATTTACAATGAAACAGCCCATTAAATCTGTGTTTACAGGCCTTTAATCTCTCCACCATGACCGGCTGAACTTACCAGGCCTGAAAGAGGCCGAGAACAGAATCAATAAACTCCCCAGCATTGATCTCTCACTTTGAGTCACACTCAAGCGTTCCACTTTAGCCCGCTCGCTCTCAGACGTCGGCCTTATGTTTTACAAAGTGGTTAAAACGCTTCTCTTTAAGTGTTTCGAGCCACGGCACTCAAACAGAGCATTTAATTAACAAGGTCAACTGTGCTGTTAAACAAACCTAAAGAGAAGATGCAGTTATGGTCCTGAGCTTTTGTACTAAACAAACCAGAACAAGTCCCAGCGACCACAGAGAATGTTGTTTGATAAAAAAAAAAATTACATTTGAAGCATCAATAAAAATGAATAAAAAATAGATGTAAATACTATAAAACACAACTTAAAACGCTCATCAGATCTATCTGAGAACTGTGTGGGCGTGGCTAATGAGAAACACTTCTAGCTGAAGGAACAGTGTTGGTGATGATAAAGGAATGAAGGGATGAAGGAACAGTGTTGGTGATGATAAAGGAATGAAGGGATGAAGGAACAGTGTTGGTGATGATAAAGGAATGGAGGGATGAAGGAACAGTGTTGGTGATGATAAAGGAATGAAGGGATGAAGGGACAGTGTTGGTGATGATAAAGGAATGAAGGGATGAAGGAACAGTGTTGGTGATGATAAAGGAATGAAGGGATGAAGGAACAGTGTTGGTAATGATAAATGAATGAAGGGATGAAGGAACAGTGTTAAAGATGATGACAAAGGAATGAAGGGATGAAAGAACAGTGTTGATGACAAAGGAATGGAGGGATGAAGGAACAGTGTTCGTGATGATAAAGGAATGAAGGGATGAAAGAACAGTGTTGATGATGATGATAAAGGAATGAAGGGATGAAGGAACAGTGTTGGTGATGATAAAGGAATGAAGGGATGAAGGGACAGTGTTGGTGATGATAAAGGAATGAAGGGATGAAGGAACAGTGTTGGTGATGATAAAGGAATGAAGGGATGAAGGAACAGTGTTGGTAATGATAAAGGAATGAAGGGATGAAGGAACAGTGTTGGTAATGATAAAGGAATGAAGGGATGAAGGAACAGTGTTGGTGATGATAAATGAATGAAGGGATGAAGGAACAGTGTTAAAGATGATGACAAAGGAATGAAGGGATGAAAGAACAGTGTTGATGACAAAGGAATGGAGGGATGAAGGAACAGTGTTCGTGATGATAAAGGAATGAAGGGATGAAAGAACAGTGTTGATGATGATAAAGGTATGAAGGGATGAAGGAACAGTGTTGGTGATGATAAAGGAATGAAGGGATGAAGGAACAGTGTTGAAGATGATGATAAAGGAATGAAGGGATGAAGGAACAGTTTTAGTGATGATAAAGGAATGAAGAGATGAAGTAACAGTGTTGGTGATGATGAAGGAATGAAGGGATGAAGGAACAGTGTTGGTGACAATAAAGGAATGAAGGGATGAAGGAAGAGTGTTGATGATGATAAAGGTATGAAGGGATGAAGGAACAGTGTTGGTGATGATAAAGGAATGAAGGGATGAAGGAACAGTGTTGGTGATGATGAAGGAATGAAGGGATGAAGGAACAGTGTTGGTGACAATAAAGGAATGAAGGGATGAAGGAAGAGTGTTGAAAATGATGATAAAGGAATGAAGGGATGAAGGAAGAGTGTTGAAAATGATGATAAAGGAATGAAGGGATGAAGGGACAGTGTTGAAGATGATGATAAAGGAATGAAGAGATGAAGGAACAGTGTTGGTGATGATAAAGGAATGATGAGATGAAGGAACAGTGTTGGTGATGATAAAGGTATGAAGGGATGAAGGAAGAGTGTTGATGATAAAGGTATGAAGGGATGAAGGAACAGTGTTGGTGATAATAAAGGAATGAAGGAACAGTGTTGAAGATGATGATAAAGAAATGAAGGGATGAAGGAACAGTGTTGGTGGTGATAAAGGAATGAAGGGATGAAGGAACAGTGTTGGTGATGATAAAGGAATGAAGGGATGAAGGAACAGTGTTGGTGATAATAAAGGAATGAAGGAACAGTGTTGGTGATAATAAAGGAATGAAGGAACAGTGTTGGTGATGATAAAGAAATGAAGGGATAAAGGAACAGTGTTGGTGATGATAAAGGAATGAAGGGATGAAGGAACAGCGTTGGTGATGATAAAGGAATGAAGGGATGAAGGAACAATGTTGGTGATGATAAAGGAATGAAGGGATGAAGGAACAATGTTGGTGATGATAAAGGAATGAAGGGATGAAGGAACAATGTTGGTGATGATAAAGGAATAAAGGAACAGTGTTGGTAATGATAAAGGAATGAAGGGATGAAGGAACAGTGTTGAAGATGATGATAAAGGAATGAAGGGATGAAGGAACAATGTTGGTGATGATAAAGGAATGAAGGAACAGTGTTGGTGATGATAAAGGAATGAAGGGATGAAGGAACAGTGTTGGTGGTGATAAAGGAATGAAGGGATGAAGGAACAGTGTTGGTGATGATAAAGGAATGAAGGGATGAAGGAACAGTGTTGGTGATGATAAAGAAATGAAGGGATAAAGGAACAGTGTTGGTGATGATAAAGGAATGAAGGGATGAAGGAACAGTGTTGGTGGTGATAAAGGAATGAAGGGATGAAGGAACAGCGTTGGTGATGATAAAGGAATGAAGGGATGAAGGAACAGTGTTGGTGGTGATAAAGGAATGAAGGGATGAAGGAACAGTGTTGGTGATGATAAAGGAATGAAGGGATGAAGGAACAGTGTTGGTGGTGATAAAGGAATGAAGGGATGAAGGAACAGCGTTGGTGATGATAAAGGAATGAAGGGATGAAGGAACAGTGTTGGTGGTGATAAAGGAATGAAGGGATGAAGGAACAGTGTTGGTGGTGATAAAGGAATGAAGGGATGAAGGAACAGTGTTGGTGATGATAAAGGAATGAAGGGATGAAGGAACAGTGTTGGTGATGATAAAGAAATGAAGGGATAAAGGAACAGTGTTGGTGATGATAAAGGAATGAAGGGATGAAGGAACAGTGTTGGTGATGATAAAGGAATGAAGGGATGAAGGAACAGTGTTGGTGATGATAAAGGAATGAAGGGATGAAGGAACAGTTTTGTCTTGTTGTGTGAGTTTTATAGCTGAGGATTAAACTATTATAGACTGATAAACTACTCCTCTTTCTTTTACTCCTGCTGTCTGTGTTCAAGTCTCTCTCACCTGAAGGTCTCCTCCTGTAGCTGCTCCAGCTGAGTCTGTAGCTGAAGGTGTCGCCGCCCTGCAGGACTGTTCAGGTCCTCGATTGAATCGGACTGATTGAGCCGCTCCATCAGGATCTGATTCTCAGCCAAAAGACTGCCCTTCTCCTCTTGTAGACCCGCAACCTGAGAGAGAGAGAGAGAGAGAGAGAGAGAGAGAGAGAGAGAGAGAGAGAGAGAGAGAGAGAGAGAGAGACAAGCAAGACAGGTAGATAGAAAGGTAGGTAGATAGACAGAAAGGTAGATATAGATAAGATGGGTAGATAGACAGACAGACAGACAGATAGTCATAAAGGAAGATAGACAGACCGATGGATATATAGAAAGACAGAGAGACGGGTAGATAGGCAGATGGGTAGATAGACAGACAGACAGACAGACGGGTAGATAGAGGGGTAGACAGGCAGACAGACAAGTAGATAGAAAGACAGACAGACAGACGGGTAGATAGACAGACAGACAGACAGACGGGTAGACAGACAGACGGGTAGACAGACAGACGGACAGACGGGTAGACAGATAGACGGACAGACGGGTAGATAGAGGGGTAGACAGGCAGACAGACACGTAGATAGAAAGACAGACAGACAGACAGACAGACAGGCGGGTAGACAGACAGACGGGTAGACGGACAGACGGACAGACGGGTAGACAGACGGATAGATAGAAAGACAGACAGACAGACGGGTAGATAGAAAGACAGACGGGTAGATAGAAAGACAGATGGGTAGACAGAAAGACAGACAGACAGAAAGACAGACAAACGGGTAGACAGTCAGACAGACAGGTAGACAGACAAAGAGACAGACAGAGAGGCGGGTAGACAGAGAGGTATAGACAGACAGGTAAACAGACGAAGAGACAGACAGACAGAAAGAAAGACAGACAGACAGACAGACAGACAGACAGACAGACAGACAGAGATAAAAGTGAGTTAGGAAATGTGCACAACAGAATGAAGTAGATAGAGAATGAAGTTCTGGACTAAACTGGATACTCTGCTCGTTTAAACCTGTCAGGCTTCGTACTCTGAACAGAGAACAGTCTGTAATATCATTTTAATAATATAATATAATATAAATATAATATAATAATAATATAATATATGAATATATTCAGTATTTAAAATAAAACTCTAATCCATCAGCACTTTTTTTTTTAAACTAGTCCTAAAATCTTAATGTTCATCACTTACAATGAAAGAAAAACTAAAGCAGACACACGAAATGCTGACATTAGTGAAGAAAATCTGACAAACCAACAAATCAAGGCAGAGAATAAAGACAGAACCAGGAGCCACTGGGGCTTCATGCGGTTTAACGTGGCTGGAATGAGTGAGCGGCGTCTCCACACACAGGCAAAGCAGCAGAGATGTGGTCCAAAACAAGATCACACCAACCTTTACACGACACGACACGGTGGAAACATGAGAGATGAGCGCTACTGACACAGAATCCCTGTTACAGAGTTTAAATACTGTCCTCACGGTCACTAATGTCCTGTCCTCTCGCGCTGGACTGCTGTTATAACCTGCTTTTGCAGCTGTTTCAGTTTATAATGAGTAAAGTAGTATATCAGCTACACAGTGTTAACAGCTCCACTGATTCTGTCTTCCTACTTCTATACATAACAGTACATCATACAGTATATGCCAACATCAGACACCACATTAGCAAGTCTGTTTCAGACAGTTAGAGGCACATGTGTGATGATTTAGGCTCCACTTAGCTAAATCTCAAGTTTCATGCGAAGAAGCTAAGAAAGCAAACACATCTTGGCATTTTTTTTAATATAACAAATAACATATAAATAAAATATACAGTACTTGTGTGTCTTTTTTTAAACTAGTCCTAAACTCTCAATGTTCATCATCCAAAACCATGAAAAAACTAAAGCGTGTGATGTATTCAGGCTTCCATTACCTACATCGCAGCTTCTATGCAAAGCTGAAGAAGCAAACATGTCTCAGCAGATCAGCTAAATCAGGGTTAAGGTGAAAACTGTGAATTTGACATTTAGCTGAACTACGTGAGCTCCTTGCGCTTCCTTAACTACTCTTCAAATGAGATTCCAGTTTGTGATGCATCTAAAAGCACTCATCATCACAGGTTTTCGATGAGTGATTATTTTGGGACACTGGGTGCGTCTGAAATCGACTACTAAGTAGGTACTAGGGCTACGTATCTTGATACAGTGGTCACGATTCAATATATTACGATACAGCAAGCCGATTTATATATTGTTATATTCATTTTTAAAATCTTTAAAAATTTATAATCTGTTATAGGAACACATCACTATATAAACAGGTTTGTCAATGCTTACAATAGAATTGCGCCCTTGTGCTGCTTGTTAATGTTGGAGTGGAGCTGAAAACGGATTACAACACTGCCATCTAGTGGTCATAGGTTTAAACACAACACACACTGATTCACAGTCTGGCAGGAGTCTGTGCTTGTAAACTGGTAATTACTGATCAATACTGTGTTTTTAAGAATCAATACAGTATCACTAAATATAATATCGCGATATTCAATATTCCGATATTTTTTTACACTCCTAGTAGGTACTAGATTAAAGCCAGTATATACTGCTTCAGTAAACTAGTGGCGGAAAAAAAAAATTAAAAATTAAAAAAATAGTTTACAGTATACACATAATTTGAGAAACACTATATTTGCCAACTTACTAACATCCTTCAACACAAGAGCACCACTGTGAACGTCCTGCTATTCGTTAAAATTCCTTAAAAACATCATGTTGGATACGGTTTGTGACTCTGAGCTGAATCCGTACTGGTGTCGAGCAATAGCTTGATTATTTTCTACACCAGAAGAAGAAATATAAGTAGCTCTAACGTCTACAGCGGCGGTTCACTAGCAGTAGCTACGTACACACGGCCGACGTTCCACTTCCCGTCGGTTGTTTTCCCTCCACTCCAGCTTCAGTTGAATCATGGGATAGCACAGGTGGCCTACTTAAATATGTCTCCTGGTTTAGGTAAGGTCCGTGTACTGTTAGATGAATACTGAGTATTCGGACACGCTGGCCGCGCTCGTCTACTGAGCAGTGTAGAAGTAGGTGATTTCGGACGCACCCTCTGTCTGAAAGTTGCTGCAAAGACTCATGGGTAAGCTGTCTGCCACTGCCATGGCAACCAGGGGTGCTCTCACACGGGTGGGGGTTGAGTGGGATTAGTCTGTGAAGTCACACAGCACCGAGGAGCAGGTGATGCGCCACATACACCAGGGCCCGACCGACACAAGGGTTAGTCAATACAATCAGCCAATAGATTTACAGCCATTGTTTTATATTGTACTGTACGTCTTCTATAAGAGTTCACTGGTCAAATTCTAAGGTTTGGCTATTTTCTGACATCGCCCTGCTAAAAGTTACATTTATCTGCCAGGTTTAACAACTAGTGCAAACAAGTTTTCTGCACGTTTTGTATATCCAGTAAACATACAGCAATTAAAATGTGCAGACCTAAACATCAAGCCGGTCAAATAACCATGTCATGTGATCAGGAGTGCTAGAACTTTTGCACAGAGGCCTTTAAAGAGCTGCACCAGCCTCATGTTCATATTCTCTAAAAATGTGGGCGGCGGCATGTAGATGAACCGTGATGTGTGATAAATGAGCAATGACTGTCACATGCGCTCCTGTCAAATCAAACTGTGGGAGTAATTGAAGCTGCACTATGTAAGTTTTCTCTCCAATCAGAAGGAGGTGAGGAGGAGAAAGAGAAAGGTTCAGATCTGATCCTCAGACTTCAGTGTAAACATTACGCTGATGAAGTTCTGACTGAGCTGATGATCATCAGGCTGGGCTGGGCTGGGCTATCAGGCCTAAAGCACTAGAGAACCAGAGCAGCGCCCCATGAACGTCAGCCCAGTGTTCAGTAAGTGATGTAATAACCTCAGGTTTCCCTGAGGTGGTCACGCACTTCCCCTCAATCTCTCTCTCTCTCTCTTTCTCTCTCTCTTTCCCCCCAATTTCTCTCCATCTCCCTTTTTCCCAATCTCTCTCTCTCTCTCTTTCTCTTTCTCTCTCCCTCAATTTCTCTCCATCTCCCTTTTTCCCAATCTCTCTCTCTCTCTCTTTCTCTCTCTCTTTCCCAATCTCTCTCTCACTCTCTCTTTCCCAATCTCTCTCTCTCTCTTTCCCAATCTCTCTCTCTCTCTTTCCCAATCTCTCTCTCTCTCTTTCGCAATCTCTCTCTCTCTCTTTCCCAATCTCTCTCTCTCTCTTTCCCAATCTCTCTCTCTCTCTTTCTCTCTCCCCATCTCCCTTTTTCCCAATCTCTCTCTCTCTCTTTCCCAATCTCTCTCTCTCTCTTTCCCAATCTCTCTCTCTCTCTTTCCCAATCTCTCTCTCTCTCTCTCTTTCGCAATCTCTCTCTCTCTCTTTCCCAATCTCTCTCTCTCTCTTTCCCAATCTCTCTCTCTCTCTTTCTCTTTCTCTCTCCCCATCTCCCTTTTTCCCAATCTCTCTCTCTCTCTTTCCCAATCTCTCTCTCTCTCTTTCCCAATCTCTCTCTCTCTTTCCCAATCTCTCTCTCTTTCTTTCCCAATCTCTCTCTCACTCTTTCCCAATCTCTCTCTCTCTCTTTCCCAATCTCTCTCTCTCTCTTTCGCAATCTCTCTCTCTCTCTTTCCCAATCTCTCTCTCTCTCTTTCCCAATCTCTCTCTCTCTCTTTCTCTTTCTCTCTCCCCATCTCCCTTTTTCCCAATCTCTCTCTCTCTCTTTCCCAATCTCTCTCTCTCTCTTTCCCAATCTCTCTCTTTCCCAATCTCTCTCTCTTTCCCAATCTCTCTCTCTCTCTCTTTCGCAATCTCTCTCTCTCTCTTTCCCAATCTCTCTCTTTCTCTTTCCCAATCTCTCTCTCTCTCTTTCTCTTTCTCTCTCCCCATCTCTCTTTTTCCCAATCTCTCTCTCTCTCTTTCCCAATCTCTCTCTCTCTCTTTCCCAATCTCTCTCTTTCCCAATCTCTCTCTCACTCTTTCCCAATCTCTCTCTCACTCTTTCCCAATCTCTCTCTCACTCTTTCCCAATCTCTCTCTCACTCTTTCCCAATCTCTCTCTCTCTCTTTCCCAATCTCTCTCTCTCTCTTTCCCAATCTCTCTCTCTCTCTTTCCCAATCTCTCTCTCACTCTTTCTCTCTCCCCCAATTTCTCTCCATCTCCCTTTTTCCCAATCTCTCTCTCTCTCTCTTTCCCAATCTCTCTCTCTCTCTTTCTCTCTCTCTCCCAATTTCTTTCCATCTCCCTTTTTCCCAATCTCTCTCTCTCTTTCCCAATCTCTCTCTCTCACTCTTTCCCAATCTCTCTCTCTCTTTCTCTCTCCCAATTTCTCTCCATCTCCCTTTTTCCCAATCTCTCTCTCTCTCTCTCTCTTTCCCAATCTCTCTCTCTCTTTCTCTCTCCCAATTTCTTTCCATCTCCCTTTTTCCCAATCTCTCTCTCTCTCTCTTTCCCAATCTCTCTCTCTCTCTCTTTCCCAATCTCTCTCTCTCTCTCTTTCCCAATCTCTCTCTCTCTCCCCCAATTTCTCTCCATCTCCCTTTTTCCCCCAATCTCTCTCTCTCTCTTTCCCAATCTCTCTCTCTCTCTCTCTCTCTCTCCCCAATTTCTCTCCATCTCCCTTTTTCCCCCAATCTCTCTCTCTCTCTTTCCCAATCTCAATCTCTCTCTCTTTCCCAATCTCTCTCTATCCCTCTTTCCCCAATCTCTCTTCTCTCCCTTTTCCCCAATCTCTCTTTCTCTTTCTCTCTCTCCCCCAATTTCTCTCCATCTCCCTTTTCCCCAATCTCTCTCTCTCTCTTTCCCAATATCTGTCTTTTTCTCTCTCTCCCCCAATTTTTCTCCATCTTCCTTTTCCCCAATCTCACTCTCTCCCTCTTTCCCAATCTCTCTTTCTCTCCCTCTTTCCCAATCTCTCCCTTTTCCTCTTTCCCAATCTCTCCCTCTTTCCCAATCTCTTTCTCTCCCTCTCCCCAAATCTCTCTTTCCCTCGCCCCAATCTCTCTCTCTGCCTCACCCTTTCACCCTGTCTCTGTCACTCTCACATAGTCTCTCCATTTCTCACCCTAAGCCTCTCTCTCTCGCCCTCACCCTTTCTCTCTCGAGTGCTCTCCTTCTCTCTCTCTCCTTACCCTTACCCTCTCTCTCTCTCTCTCCCTACCCTTACCCTCTCTCTCTCTCTCTCCCTCAGCCTCTCTCTGTTTGTCTCTCACCCCCCTTTCTCTTTTGCTTACCCTCTATAACCTCTCTCTAACCTGTCTGTCTCTCCCTCTCTTGTCTTCACCCTCGCTTTCACTCTTACCCTCACTCTCTCTCTCACACACTCACCCTCTCTTTTGCTCACCCGCTCTCTCTGTCTCTCTTTCTCTTGCTCACCCTCGTGCACAGTCTCTCCCTCCAAATCTCTCTCTCTTAGGTAGCAACAGATAACGACCACGCGAAAGCTAACCTAGTGTGCGACTCTGAGCTTTTACGGTCCCCACTCTTTTATATCAGGTATTAGATGAGAACTGTAAATAGTACTGGGTTGTTTATAGAAGGAGAAGCTTGGAAAGGGTTAAATAAACACACTGACGTATGTAAAAGCACTATTTACTGGATTAATACTATTTGAATTTAGCCTATAAAGATATATAACAGCTTTTTGTAGCCTAAACCGTATGTACAGTAGCGCTTAAAATGAGAATCCGGAGAAAAAAGAAGAATTGATGATATCGGTCGGGCACTAGCACACACTCACTCTCTCAGGCACCCGCACAGTTAAAGGACCTGCACACTACTGAGGGATGTTATAGAAAGCAGGCGGCAAACTCTAGACGCCAAAACACCACAGAGTGAGAGAGAGGGAGGAGTGAAAAAGGGAACATTACCCTCTCCTCTAGTTCAATATACTCTAATCTCAGCCTATCACGCTCCTCTTGCACAAGGTACGCCTTCAAAGCAAGGCAGGGGGTAGAAATCACCAAAGGGGGAGGGGCGGGAACAAACAATAACAAAAACAAAAGGTAGAGGAGAGAAGGGAAAAAGAGAATAAAGAAATAAAGACATGTAGAAACACAGTTCCTATACTTTACACAATGGCTGGCACTAAAATGCAGGGCGGATGCTCGAGGCTCACTGCTTTCTTAACGCGCAGGCAAATCCTCCTCTGTAGGCAGAGGAGTCTGTCTCCATTCTGATCAGAGGAGTGCAACTACAGAGGAAAGTAGAGATGGTGCTGATCTGATACCCAGTATCAGTATCAGCTGATACCAGCAGAGGAGGGGCTGGTTTTCTTGCAGCTCATGGGTCATAAGGCTTTGGGAGTGAAGAGTTTAGCTTAAAGGGAACCCCGGCTGGTAACTCATGTGAGCATTAATATGGCGTAATGACTAGAGATGGACGGATCAGCGTTTTTGAGGCCGACTCCGATCGCCGATCACCTTTCAACGCGATCAGCCGATAGCTGATACTGATCGAGGGCGGGGCTATATGCGACGACAGGTCTACATGTGGTTATTAGCGCAAGCAAATCATGAAACATGGTTTATTACCGGTTTTATCTAATTGTGCTAATTACCGGTTTTAATATGTGATCAGTGATCGGCCGATATTTCTCCAATTTAGAGCCAATCCAGAGAGCTAATCGATGGCGTTAAACAAATGAGCCTAATTTCTGTATTTCCAGCTAGCATTTCATTCAGGAAGAGGAGCCCTCCGGTCAGCTCCCTGTAATTCCAATCTGAACCACCAGGTGGAAATACATACCATTTCATTTTCCACAGACTGACTAAAGCAGCAACGTGGTTGTTTACCATACGTGATAGACTCATCCAGACGGTTTCAAAATGTGTAAAATCAGCGTCTCTTGTGGGAACCAAAGATATTTAACTCTATTAATCTGATACAGCACTGCACTCGGCTGAATACAGTGAGTATCAGTAAACAGCAGAGCTAGCACACACAGCTAACACAAAACAAACAACCCAGAACACCATACAGACCAGATCTGACCGGTACGAACAGAACAGCAGCAACAATTCAATATTCTACATTTAATGATTACAGATTTAGTTTAAAATAACAGAGTCTGCGTTTAATGACTGCAGTTTTTACTGCATGTATTTAATTAACTTTTTTAGTTTTAAATTAAGGGTCTAAATGTAATAATTGCAGTTTTGGAGATATTTGTTTGATTTACTTTGTTTATTTTCTGATAATTTAGTTTAAAATATTATGCTGTTTCATATGAGCTAGTTAAAAAGGGTAATAAACCAGTTTAGACCATGTTTCATGATTTGCTTGCGCTAATAACTACATGTAGCTCTGCTGTGGTATATAACCCCGCACATGCTGTGAACGTCTTAAACTGTTCTGTAAAGTCAGTCTGTGGAAAATGAAAGGGTATGTATCTCCACCTAGTTGTTCAGATAGGAATTGCAGGGAGCTGGCTGGAGGGCTCCTCTTTCTGGATGAAACGCTAGCTGGAAAAACTTGAAATTAGGCTCATTTGTTTAACGCACTCGATCAGCTAAATTGGAGAAATATCGGCCGATCACGTTTTGATTAAAAATCGTCCGATACCGATACTTACCCGATCAATCCTGCCATCTCTAGTAATGACTCTAAAATAAGACACGTTGTAAAAAAAAATCACATAAAGTATCAGATTTATTAGATTTTCTGTAAAATCCGCTGCACGTTGGTCTCAATTGTTGTATCTACTGACGTGATCAGCGGGTAGTGACGACAAATGGTTGCAGTGACAGCCTGTCACGCTTGAGCACAGCTAGCTAGTGAAACATGCTACTGTTCAGTCTTTACAGTTTGAGCTAGAACACAACATTTCTGACATCAGCGGCGACATCACACACCACGTTAGTGTAAATGGTGAACAGAGAGGGTGGAGGAGAGAGTGACACAGTGCTGGAGTTGTTGTGAAGCTGTGTGTTGGTGTTGACGGAGAAGGAGAGTGTCTGTTAAAGGAGCTCCGCTTTCTAGCAGGAAACATTCACACTCAGTAAACAGCTAGATACACTGAACGGGAGTGTCTCTGAACTTCACACTCCTTTATTAGTGAAGTAGTATGTTCACTACTAAGACTACTGTCACCTTCAGTAAACAGCTAGATACACTGAACAGGAGTGTCTCTGAGCTTCACACTCCTTTTTTAGTGAAGTAGTATGTTCACTACTAAGACTGTACTTTCACCTTCAGTAAACAGCTAGATACACTGAAGGGGAGTGTCTCTGAGCTTCACACTCCTTTATTAGTGAACTAGTATGTTCACTACTAAGACTCTACTTTCACCTTCAGTAAACAGCTAGATACACTAAACGGGAGTGTCTCTGAGCTTCACACTCCTTTATTAGTGAACTAGTATGTTCACTACTAAGACTGTACTGTCACCTTCAGTAAACAGCTAGATACACTAAACGGGAGTGTCTCTGAGCTTCACACTCCTTTATTAGTGAAGTAGTATGTTCACTACTAAGACTGTACTGTCACCTTCAGTAAACAGCTAGATACACTGAACGGGAGTGTCTCTGAACTTCACACTCCTTTATTAGTGAAGTAGTATGTTCACTACTAAGACTACTGTCACCTTCAGTAAACAGCTAGATACACTGAACGGGAGTGTCTCTGAGCTTCACACTCCTTTATTAGTGAAGTATTATGTTCACTACTAAGACTGTACTGTCACCTTCAGTAAACAGCTAGATACACTGAACAGGAGTGTCTCTGAGCTTCACACTCCTTTATTAGTGAACTAGTATGTTCACTACTAAGACTGTACTTTCACCTTCAGTAAACAGCTAGATACACTGAACGGGAGTGTCTCGGAGCTTCACACTCCTTTATTAGTGAAGTATTATGTTCACTACTAAGACTGTACTGTCACCTTCAGTAAACAGCTAGATACACTGAACGGGAGTGTCTCGGAGCTTCACACTCCTTTATTAGTGAAGTATTATGTTCACTACTAAGACTGTACTGTCACCTTCAGTAAACAGCTAGATACACTGAACGGGAGTGTCTCTGAACTTCACACTCCTTTATTAGTGAAGTAGTATGTTCACTACTAAGACTGTACTTTCACCTTCAGGATCCGCAAACGAGGGAGAAGCAGCTGACGCTAACGCTAAACGTTCTCAGGAGAGAGTCCAGCGCATGTTCACGTTCACGGTTCTTCTCGTGGTTCTCCATAATCTGGAGCTTCTGGACTTCCTGTGTGGGGAAACTTTGGCACTGCATTGTGTTTTAGTCTACGCTTAAAACCAACAGCCTCCGTCAAGTCTCTCACCAGTGGTGGTCTACTGAACCACTCAAACTCATCCAGACTGAAGTGAGGAGAGCAGAGCGGGGGTCTTTGGGTAGCTGTGTTGGTCCACACGCTGCTTCACTAACTATTCTCCTTGTTAATGTTTATGAAGCTGTTTAGACTAATATCAGTCTTCACACTGCCTTTCACTCAAACTACATCAACAACACAATGTACATGGTTTTCTTTAAGCTAGGTTAGTAACTAACACTCACTCCTTCACACCACAGTCCAGTTTAGCCCTGCAACCATTTGACATCATCTACCCAGCAGGCATTGCGCGTCATATGTTAAATATTTAGAATACAAGAGTTAATTTATAAATAAATCTGCTACAAAATGTCTTAATAATTTAGAGTCATTACACCATATTAAGGCTTACAAGTGTTACCAGCCAGGGTTCCCTTTAATAAATTACTTCATCACATGGACCCTTTAAATAAATATCAGCCTGAACTGCGATCAGCCCAGACTCCAGGTTTCAGTATCAGCATCAGGAGCATCAGGGAAATACAGTGGTATCGTGCCATCTCTAGAAATCTCTTTCCTAATACAGCGGCGAGTCAGGACAGTAAAGAGTCGGTAAGCGCAAAAACATCAGTGGCTGCAGCTTAGTGAGGACGTCTGGCTGGACAGACTGCTCTACGGACGCGCTACTACATGGAGGTGACTGAAATCAACCTGAAGAGACGAAGCAAACACTGCTTATTAGGCGAGAGGCAGCTATGGAGGTGCAAAATCAAAACAAATATGTGGCAAAGAAAACCTGAAGCCATTCAGAAACGAGGTCAAGGGCAGGTTTAAGCAAGCTGATGGACGGCAAGCTGGGCCTGAGGACTTACCTGCATGTCCAGCTCGTGGCAGCGCTGGGCAATTTCTTCTTTAGAGGCCAGAGCGTCGTTCAGCTCCTCCACCGTCTTCTTCAGCTGAGGACACATTTACATATATACTTATATACATTACATATATACATTCAGCTTCTATACATTACATATATACATTCAGCTTCTATACATTACATATATACATTCAGCTTCTATACATTACATATATACATTCAGCTTCTATACATTACATATATACATTCAACACAGCTTTGTAGCCAGTGTAATTGTTTTTTTTTTATATTTATTTTACTGATGACTGCGTATGAACAGGTCATCTGCGATGCTCGGAAATGTATACATGGTTGTGACATCATTACAATGCTCAGTTCAAAACCAGCTAAGACTTTAGGGATATACTGGGAGGGAACAGGGTAATATGCCTATGTATCCTTGTTGCTATCAATCACAAGACCAAGCTTTTCTGAGCATGTAGTGTATATTGCTGATACTGAAAGAACACAGACCCACTGGAGGCTTCATGGATGATGTGTGTAATTTAACGATGATGATAAAGTTTGTCAAACTGTTTCCACACTTATGTGAGAAATAGTTTTTGTCAAATTGGCCACCTCAGCTGAACAGAAGAAATAGGCAGGTGGGTGGGTGGATGGATGGATGGATGGATGGATGGATGGATGGATGGATGGATGGATGGATGGATGGATGGATGGATGGATGGATGGATGGATGGATGGATGGATGGATGGATGGATGGATGGATGGATGGATGGATGGATGGATGGATGGATGGATGGATGGATGGATGTGCAGATGGACGAATGGACGAATAGGATGGACATGCATGCAGATGCATAAATGATTGAATGGATGGATGGATGTGTGGGCAGATAGATGAATAAATGGATGGATAGATGGGTTTACAAGCAGATGGAAGGAGTGAAGGAAGGATAGATGGGCGTGTGGGTGATAGATGGATGGATTGATGGGTGTACAGGCGGATGGATAGAGATGCAGACAGCCGAATGGATGGATGGATGAATGAATAGATGGATGGATGGATGGATGAATATATGGATGGATGGATGGATGGATGAATATATGGATGGATGAATATGGATAGATGGATGGATGAATATATGGATGGATAAATATATGGATGGATGTATGGACGGATAAATATATGGATGGATGTATAGACGGATAAATATATGGATGGATGGATGGATGGATTTATGGGTGTACAGGTGGAGAGATAGATGTACGTGTGGGCGATGGATGGATGGACGTGTGGGCGATGGATGGATGGACGTGTGGGTGTACAGACGGATGGATGGATATGCAGACAGCTGGATGGATGAATGGATGGATGGATGAATATATTGATGGATGGATGGATGAATATATGAACGGATATATGGACGGATGAATATATGGATGTATGAATGCATATATGGATGGATGGATGAATGCATATATGGATGGATGGATAAATATATGGATGGATGGATGAATAAAAATATGGATGGATGGAAGGACGAATGGATAGATAAATATATGGATGGAGGGATGAATGAGTGTGCAGGAAGACAGACTAGAGCATGAATGGGCAGGCAGACTGGATGGAAGGATGGATGGATGACCAGGCTGATTGGATGGATGGATGGATGGATGGATTGGCAGACAGACTGAGGGGATGAATAGGCAGGTGGATGGAAGGATAAATGGATGTATATAGAGTACAGTCTCGTCTACAGAGCATGAAAAACTTCTTGAGCTCACTTGTCTGTCCAGATCAACGTAGGAGTCGTTTGCTCCAGACACAGGCGTCTCTTTGCTCATGAGCTGCAGAACAGAAGAGAAGAAAGAGAAGAAAGTGAGCGGATTCACTCTGAGAACCCAGCGAGGTCACTCTGGGAATTACTGGCCGGATTTAACTTCACCTCTTGGATGGCCGTCATGACGACATGCTGCACGGACTCCTCCATCATCATGATGGTCTGGATGTACTCTGTAGAGGTGAAGACGTTCAGAATTAAACACTTCACTCACTGTGTGTTCATCAAAGCTCCACAGAGTTTCACTGGCACAATCTAAAACCTCAAACTGAACCCAGTCCGTCTGAAATCTCAACCATCTTTCTGAGCATCTCTGGAGAATTCAGAGCACATAAAACTAGCAGAGAGTGAAGCGACTGGAGGAAAACACGACTACAGAGGAATACAGATCAGCGCCGGCGTCTCGACTGCCTGAGGCTCCTCTAAACTCAACACGCTCCTCACAAGAAACGCTCCTCACAAGAAACGCTCCCACAGCTCTCTTCATCAATACATCTCTCACTGCAGCAGATATCGATTCAACTCACAGCCCACATACACAAACACACACACACTCTCATACACACACACACTCTCATATACACACACACACTCTCATATACACACACACACTCTCATACACACACACACACTCTCATACACACACACACACTCTCATACACACACACACACTCTCATACACACACACACACTCTCATACACACACACATACACTCATATACACACACTCTCATACACACACACACTCTCATACACACACACACTCATACACACACACACACTCTCATACACACACACACACTCTCATACACACACACACACTCTCATACACACACACACACTCTCA